>CM052296.1:530922-635611 GCA_028455765.1 Lasioglossum oenotherae
GACAAAAAATCGATTCCCGCAAACCCATGTTTCCACCAAAATTCTAGTAAGATTCTAGTTCCTTTCTAGTTACTTCAGTAGGGTATAGTTCCCCCTTAAAACACCGAAATTACTATCTTGCCAACCCGATAGCATGAAAACATAGGGTAGCAGAACTTTCATAATTTTTTTAAATCACGCGATCGATAACTTGCAAGCAGGGAAAACTGATATTCCGCTTTCTTCCCTGTAAATTACCGTATTGGCAAGGATAAAATGTTGACACCGGCAACAAAACTTTCCTTCGCTTTAGAATTTATCGGACGTCCATTGACAGTTTAATTTCGTTGAAGAGCCCAGCGTAGCCCCCATATCCAGCTGCTCCCTTCATCGATGGGCCGGGCTCAATTTATTAATCGAATAACGAGCGTTCCATACGATCGGTTGAATCCGAATTATTTTACAGTTGATAGTAATTTGTATCGGCGACGGGAACAAGTGTTAAATTACCAATTTAGCGATATTACTGGGCGGGAGACGGGCGAGAGAGCGCGGAATAATCAGTAGCGGAGCGCAAAATTGCGCCGACAATTAAATCAGAGTCGATCCGGGTACCGAGTTTCGAGCTGGGAAAAATGAACAATTTAAAAGCAGAGCGCGCGGCGTCCTGCTGGAAATAAAAATGGCGGTAATCGATAGGCAGTATCGCGTGTGCGTAAACGTGATTCTTCGGTGGGATGGAAGCGCGTTGCGTCACGACTCTAATTGATCGCGAAATATTGGCTAACCGGAAGGGAAGAGGGAAGGAAGACGTGAGTTCGTTTTGTCGAAACGGGACACGTACGGGGAAACATCGCTTGTCCCGAATCTCTCCCGGCTCAGTGAGCGTAATCGTCGGTCGTGTTAGATATGTTTTCAAGAGAAATACCGGTTTCCGGTCAACGATTGGCCGCTCCGGAACACGGAACGGTCAGTGGATCGAGCGGAATCAGCTTAACTGCAGGCTGTTTCCCGTCGGCACGGCGGTTCCCTTTAAGTGATGTGGATCAGCCGATTCCCCGGCCTATCTATCGTTCAATCCACATCGCCGGGCCGCGCCGCCTCTGCGCCAAAATAGTACTAACTACTTACGTGCCGAGCCGAACGTTTGCTAAGTGATGTGGGTCGCTACGTGGCCAGACTAGCTGATCCCTGCTGCCTGCAATCCCGGTTAAAGGGTACAGGACTATCGAAAAGGCTCAGGCGGAGCAGATTGTCGAAATGGCCCACGGACCAAGTTAAAAGGCTGATGGACCATTCGATAGGGCACCAGAAGAAAACATGTGTCAAATTTCAAGCCTGTATCTAGATCCTGAGGGTAGTTATTTGATTGATGAGCTAGGTGCGCATATGCGAAAATTTTAAAAATAATCAAGCACATGTCAAATACCCGAGTACATACACTGTAATTAATTCAGATTTTTAAGTGGAACATCCTGGTTGGGAAAAATGAAATTACCCCGACCAGGAGAGTAGTTGTGGGGTAACAAGGGAAAAGATTAATTTCTGAATTATTTTTCCCATTTAGTTACGTGCAAAAGTTTTGAAAAAAATCTGACAGATGTCAAATACCCAGATACATACACTGTAATTAATTCAAATTTTTAAGTACAACATCTTGGTTGTTAAAAATCAAATTACATCGACCAGGAAGGTAGTTACGAGGTACTGTGGAAGAAATGAGTCTTCGGCTTATTTTCCCCATTTAGCTACGTGCAAAAATTCTGAAAAAATCTAAGAGATGTTAAATACTCAGATACATGTACTGTAATTAATTCAGATTTCTAAGTTGAACGTCCTGGTTGTAAAAAATCAATCTGTCACGACCGAGAGGGTAGTTATGGTGTACAATGGAGAAGATTGGTTTTTCGATTATTTTTCCCATTTAATCGTTTGCGAAAATTCTGAAAAAAATCTAAGAGATGTCAAATACCCAGATCCATACACTGTAATTAATTCAGATTTTTAAGTAGAACGTCCTGGTTGTAAAAAATCAAACTGCGGCCACAGAAGGCTCAACTCCTGCAGAGTATGGGTAGGGGTTTGGGAGATTAGGAATGTGTTGTATATAGGGTGCTTTTTATCAAACTTTAACTTGTAATACTAGCCATACCTACTCGTAAACGCGTCTAGAATAAATAGAGAAACATTCACACGTTTCTTCGGCACGTAAGCTACCCAACTTGAAGAAAGTTAGCAATCTGCATTCCTCGGTCTTGTCCCCCGTGTCGGCGTGTTTCATATTCGAGGCTCATCGCTCGTCCTCGGTACGACGCGCGATTTTTCACTGAAGTCGCGATTGAATCTTTCACCCGCCCGAAAATCCCGACCGTTATTTCTCGTTAGATCGTCCGGCAAAAGTTTCTCGGTATTCGAAAATTGTCTGCGGGAAAATCGAAGGGAGAAAAGATAAAACGGATAGGCTAGGTGGAGACGACCCGTCTCGAGGAGCAGCGTGAGAAATACTGTTTCGCAAGAGGAGTTGATGTGTCTTCGCCCGGTGATCGAGAAACTCGAGAGAATCTATCGAGGGATCCATCGTAGCGTTCGGCTTTTCCCGTTCGTCACTGGGTCTCTAGCTGCCCCGTGATCTCCGTTTACGAAATTTCGTAAGCGTCGAAACGATATCGGTCGGGCCGCGGTAAACTTCCGGAACTGGACCCCTTACCCCGATGAAAGAGAACCGATCGAAAACTAGTAACTACTTACGTTTCGGGCCAAAAGTTTCCCGTAAGTGATGTGGGCCGGCACGTGGTCAGGCTGGCTGGCCAAACTCGCCTGGAACCACCTCTCAGCTTCCGCGTACTGTTGCATCTTCGACAGAGTTTCGCCCAGCAGGTTGTAAACGCTCTGCAAAACAAGGTCGATCGTCAGTCTCACGCGGTTACTTTCCGCGTTACCCAGCTTCGGTAATTATTACCAATGATGCAGTGCAGAGGTGTTGGAAACTGAATTAATCGCAAAATTCAGATCTTTTCATTGTCAACCTAATAACTAGCCTGCGGATCTTCATGCAAAATAAAAAATGTTCACATTGATTGTAGAACACAGGAGCCAAATAAAAATTATATTCTTCTTTTAATTATCCGACTAAGTTGAAATTAATACATTCATGTCCTTAAATATTTTTAAGATGTTCACTGTTTTTAATTGTACTTGCCCATTTTTATCGTAAATGCATAAAATCCGCAGTCTACTAATAACTTTAGCTCACACAGGATGTTCAAGAAAGATTGTAGAAAAAGACAGGTTCTATACACACTTTTGCTGTGCCAAAGCCAATGATAAAATTGTTGTTTTTAATTATTTTTTTATGAAACTTCTACACTTTTCTCGTTAAAACGATAGCAAACACGACACCATTTGGATCGTATTCACTTGTTTAATGCACGATAGAATGGAACCTCCACTATCCGAACCAATAAAAAACTAGTAAAATAAACGAGTGTTTGCATAATGAGATACTTGTCTGCTTATTATTTTATATAATGAGTAGTATTGTGCGATAACTGTTCCCGAATTCAGAATGCAGATTCCATGGGTTCGGATAATGGAGGTTCTACTAAATCGTGAATTAAACAAGTATATATGATTCGAATTGTATCGTGTTTGGTCTCATTTTAATCGGAAAACTATAACAAATACGTTGGCGAACTGTGCATAAAAAAATAATTAAAAACAAAACGGTTTTGTTGAAGATGAGGATGAAGGTTATTGAATGTTACAGGATGTACTTATAGGATATCCTAACAGAATTTTATCTGAATTAACATTTTATTATTAATGTTCCTACATAAAATACAAACACAAAACAAAAGAGATAGGACATTATCGATGTGATTAGATTAATAGAACAAGTAAAAATAATTAGTGAAAATTAGTAATAAAAAAGGAAGGTTTCTGTATAAGAGTAGTTCGGATACGGATCTTGACAGTGAATTCGAAGGTCATCGAGTTGGGTGTGGCATGCCTCCTTGTAAATAATTAGCCTAGCTTTTCTTAATCTAGGAACGCGCGGCCCGAAGTGTCGTGTCGTGTGGCAGGTATCTGTCTGAACACTAGCGTCGGAATTTCCTTAATTTATTCCGATGGAAACGGAACTTGCTTGCTTTCCTTACCACCTTTCCGTGACAGAAACGCGGATTAGTTTAGGGAGTTTCTCTCCGACTACCTGCGGCTGCGTTCCCTCGCCATGCACATTCCCCCTGTAAAATGATAATTCGCTTGTTCGCCGTTCTTCGTCAACAAGAGAAAGATGCTCTGCCCTCCCGAAACTGATTATTGATGTTTTCATGTTCCTTCGTTCGGAAACTAACTATTTCTCCGACATATGTACTTTACAATGCTATTGCACAACAGTTCGTTCTAACATTGACATACGAAAGTATAATTCTCGAACTTCCGAATGGATCAAAATTGTCGATTTTTATTTTTAATTGCTCGAGTACCGTGTCATATACTGTTGCTGTTGTTATAAGAAATTGAAAATAAGTCAATTTTAATTGTAGATATTTCTAGTGTAGAAATAACGACAATTATTATCACATTTTGCGGAACTTCACCTTCGGAAACCAAACATTTTTAACTTCTTTAAAATGTAATCTTGTAGATTTTGGCGCGGAAATGCCGGAAATCCAAATTGCAATGTTGGGAATTCACTGGTTCAAAAGTTATGTGTGTTTAAAGTTGACCGTTTTTGGCTGGATAGGGCGCCGCCATGTTGGTATGTTCTCAGCGTCGTGCGTTGTCTACCGAGCGGAGCCGCTAAATGGCAACACAAGGACGCGCTGATGTCGATAAGGCAGATCTGCAAGCAGGAAATATGGCGGCGCCCGTATCTGTGAAAATCTCTCAACTTTAAACACGTATAACTTCTAAACCAGTGAATTCTTAACATTGAAACTTGGATTTTCGGCATTTTCTCGTCAAAATCTACAGGATTGCGTGAAAAACAGTTAAAAAATTTTGGTTTCAAGGGTTGAAGTTCAGTCCCATTATGTTCAAATGTATAACAGAAATGATTTTACAAAAATAGGTCAAAGAACACATCTTTTTCGATATGTCAGAAATTTTTAAACAATCTAAATGCACAATGCACGTACGACAACTACATTAGATTTGTCGATAGTTTCAAAACGGAAAGACACAACTAAACCTCATGCTCTCACATCAGTCACCTAGGATGTCAGATTAAAATGCATACGATTTTATCATCGAGCAGAAACAGAATCCCATTTGAATAAATCCATTATCATCTTATCTCGGGGGTGCTACCTGCGAGCCTAGAATTTCCCCGCGTTGAAACACACACAAAAAAAAGAAGAAAAAGAAGAACAGTTTTAAAAACAGACACTTCGTTTCTCCGGTCGGAGCAAGCCGCAGCAAGGAACCTCAGACTTGCGCGACGCATATTAAAATGCAAATGGCTTAACACTTTTTTCTTTGCATCTCGGTAGGGTATCTCGCGCTGCGAAAGCCGCAGTTGCTTAAAAGGAATCCGCTTGAATATTACAACATAGAAAAGGAAAAAAACATTTTCCACGTAAGCCTTCTGGGCCAGGATCAAAGTCTACATTCAGTTAATACGCCTCCTCTCTCGTAGTCCTCTTCTTTACTGGATGCTTTTCAGGATTAATAATGCTTCTAGGTAATACTACTGTATAATAGTACTAGGTAATACTACAGTAAAGTCGCGTTATTTTGCAAATGGCTGTGTTCTGCACGGAAAGGTATCGTGGAGGGACACTATTTTTGTATGAACGTTTTGGAAAAGGGGGCCGAACGTACTAGAAAAGGAGGCCGAACATAGAAAAGAAAGCCGAACGTAGAAAAGGACAGCATGTAAAACGGATCGCGCTTTCCATCCTTGCACTCGAATCTTTCATCGTCAATTAAACCACTAAACACATTTTAAACTATATCGTGTTTGGTGTCATTTTAATCCGAAAAATGCCACAAATAAGTTGGTGAAAGTCCCGAAAAAAAATTATGGAAACTAAAGAAGTTTTTCGATTGGATTAGTATAGTGGTTCAGCTCGAGCTTCTTGGCTCCTCGCGGGGTATGCCCCCCAGTGGAATGGGTAGGCGAAGGGACAAAGAGCCGTGTCCTCCGCTGGTCTTAGAATAGGACATTACTGTATCACGAATTTTCGGGTCCCGACCCCGAAAATTCAGGCACGCGCCCACCCCTAATAATTTTCTTGCTCAGAGTCCGAGCGGCAATTAATATCTGATCTCGCGCAATAAATCGGCAAGGAGGAAGGTAATTGGCTGGCGACAATCGGGAGGGGATCGGTTTCGGAAGTTTTCTGATTTTCAGGACCGACGGCTGTCTCTAATGGCCGACGAAACTCGGCTGGGATCACACGGACACGTACGCGACGCGACGCCGACGGAAGAGGCGTCTGCGGGGGGGGGGGGGGGGGAGAGCGTATAGACGCGAACAAGATGGGAACACAAACGACTGGGAGCGTTACGGAACGACTAACACCGAAAAGCTTCTTTCCGAGCTCACCTCGCGTCTCGGAGTTGTAGGCTAAAACTTTTATGATTTTGTTCGTGCCGGGTGTGCCACCTCGGAAAGGGGAGAACTGGAGGAAAAGTAAAGCGAGAAAGAGATCGGCCCGACGAGGGATACGAAGAAGGGGAGTCAAGAGGAGAGAAGTCTTTCGCGGGTGGAGAAGACAAATGGCGGCGAGCGTCGGGATCGGAACGAGGTCGACTATCCAACTGACTCCGTCGGACCCGATTACCCCCGTGATTCCGACGGATCCCGTGCCGCTTCCAACCGAATACTTTTCGTATCCGATCGATCGGCAATCTGTATCAGCTCGCGACGCACCCCGGGATTCATAAGAATTCGATCAACGACGCGACGGGGCGCCGCGCTATGATTTATCGCTTACCACTTTTTCAGATAGAACACCAGCGAGAGTGTTTCACCTTTGCTTTGTGTGCACAGACAAGCGACCTGGGACACAAATATTTCGTGTGGTATCTAGACCAGTCTCTTCCCTAGTCCATGGCCTAGCTTCTGCCCTGGTTCCTAGTCCTCCCCTTAGCTCCTTCACTAAATCCGACCCCAAGTCACTGTCCCAGCTCCCAGCCCTTTCCCATTTCGTTTCCAAGTCCTTACCTTATCCCCGAGTCTCTTTCCTGGTCCCTAGAACCTACCCTAGCCCCCACTCCTTTTCTCAGTCTCAAATTTCTACCGTAACCCCAGTCTCTAGATCTTCATTGAGGTCCTAATGTCTTTCCTGGTCTCCATCTTTGTCCCCAGTGCGTTCCCTAACTCGAAGTAGCTTCTCTAGACCCTATCGTAGTCCCCACTTCTTTTCCTAATTCCCTAGTCCATTGCCTACCTTTTACCTTAGTTCCTTCCCTACCTCCTAGTCCCAGTCCCAACTCCTAGTCCTTGCCCAATCCGTTTCCAAGTCCTTACCTTACCCCCGGGTCTCTTTCCTTGTTCCTAGAACCTACCCTAGCCCCCACTCCCTTTCTCAGTCTTAAATCTCTACCGTAACCCCAGTCTCTAGTTCTTCACTGAAGTCCTAATGTCTTTTCTGGTCTCCATCTTTGTCCCCAGTGCGTTCCCTAACTCGTAGGTAGCTTCTCTAGTCCCTAGTTCTTTTCCTAATACTTAATCTCTTCTCTAGTCCCTTCCCTAGTTCCCTTCCTCCAATTCCCTAGTCCATTGCTTAGCTTCTGCCTTAGTTCCCTCCCTACCTCCTAGTCCCTGTCCCAGCTCCCAGTCCTTTCCCAATTCCTTTCCACGTCCATACCGTCACAGCGAGACTCTTACCTAGTTACTAAAAACTGCTCTGGTCCCTAGCCTCTGGCCCTTAGTCTCTTCCTCAGCTTCAAATTACTACTCTAGATCCTAGTATCGTTTCTAACTCCCTCTTTAGGTTCTAGTCCGATCCCTAACTCGCAGTAGCTTCTTTTTAGTCCTTTTCTCAGTTCCTATTTCACGAAATTCCCTAGTCCATTATTGAACTTTTGACCTAGTTCCCAGTCTTCTCATTAGTTCCTTCCCTAATAGGAGTTAGGTCTAAGCTTAAGGAGTAGGGAGGCCCTGTCCTAGCGCTCCCAGTCCGTTTCCCAATTCCTTCATAAGCTTAACGTAATTAGGTTAACCCCTGGTCTCTTTTCTAGTTCCTATGTCTTCAACCATGACAGTTAGTCAAACAAAATACATAGAGAGATCAAAGGAAACCAACAACAAAGATAGCCTCAGACTCTTCCAGAAAAGTGCCTCGAGGCACATGACAAGGACCGAGGCAGAAGCTTTGTCCAGACGTTCTCCTGAGCGATTTCAGAGAAAAGAATGGCGGTCGACGACACGGATGACGCCCAGCATGAAAAAGACATGCACTTTGACGAGTCGGAAGGGCCGATATCTCGGCAACTGAAAACGCCCCCGGGTCGGTAATACTCAGTAAAAGTAGTCCGGGTGAATAATGACTCGGCACAATGGAGTTTCGAGACCTTTCGCGACCGCGCACGGGGGTTAAAACTTTTCCCGGGGCCGCATTCTTTCGCCCCGTATTTACTTTTCTGGAGCGCATTAGCGCGCGTTCCCGAGTTCCCGCGGTTTCTGCACCGGCTGTCCTTAAATTTTTCAGGGAACGCTGTTCGTGGTCGCCGGGATCCACTTTGACGGGGAATTATTCAGGGGCGTGTCGTTACTATTTCACTGAAGGAATCGAGACCCTTCTCTCTACGTCACGTCGACGTTTTTTCTCGTCGTGCTCTCGCGGGTTTCGGGGCACCGCACCACGACGAACTAAATTTATGGTCGGCTGCAGAAACAGCGTAGAAAAACGACGCGCGAACCAAAGGGACTCGAGGTACGCGCGATTCCCCGCGGCGCGCAATACTAAATTCCCACGAAAACGTGGACAAAATTGAAATTAAAGTTCACTTCAACCTTGCCTACATGTGGGCTACGGATCTTTATGCGGAATCCGGATTTTCTGTATTAATTTCAACACACAGATGCGAATCACAGTAATATTCGGACACTTTTCAAAGGACAATAATTTTTTTAATATTAAAAAATTGCAACTGAAAGTCGTATTTTACATCTTTTCTATGTGGGCCTTCATTGAAAATTTTAAAAACACGTTTTGTAGATCTGGGACGCATTTCACTTCAGTTTCAATCAATGTTCAATTCAATTCAAGTTTCAATGTTAGGAATTCACTGGTTCAGAAGTTGTAAGTGCTTAAAGTTGAGCGACTTTCACAGGTACAGCTCGGACATCGTCTAATGACGGGTTAGACCCGACTGCTTGAAGATCTACCTTATCGATATCGACTACCTTATCGGCTGTTAGGCAGACAATGTGTGACGCTAAGTATGTAACCATCATGGCGGCGTCTTTAGGTGCAAGAACGCTTAAAATCGCTCAACTTTAAACACGCATAACTTTTCAACGAGTGGATTCCCAATATTCCCACTTGGATTTTTGGAATATCCTCGTCAGAATTTACAGGATTATATCAAGAAACGTGAAAAATTTCTTGGTCCCTAAAGTGATGTTTAATCAAAATGGGTATTCAGTTTCTTATCTGAGAGATCATGTAAAAATATCTTTTCACGTAATTACGACAGGTTGAATATCATCGATTCTTCGAGAATCAGAAATATTATGTTGAAATGTTTTTTTAGATGCACGCAAATCCTTCATAAGGGAAATATAGCAACACTCTTATTTGCCCAGTACAAACATACTAATTGCCTAGCACAAACATGTCTGCAGTTGCTTTACTATTCCAATATTGGTAGCAGAACAATACAGATGTGTTTCAGATAAATTTCAAGTCTGCTTGAAATTGGGGAAGGAATAGATCCGAATTGGAGTCGGGAAATGTAAAAATGCGGTTTCATCCAGCTTCTATCTCTCGAAGCTCGGTGGCAGCGCTCGCAATACCCCATGGAAACTGGATCAAGAGAATAATGACGCGAAACAATGCGAACGGACCCGGAGCAGGTGCAGTTTGCAAAAAGCGGTGTTCTTTAACGACGCGGCGGCCACTTTCGCCGAGTGGGGGAATTGCATTCACCTTTCAAGTGCAAACGCGGCCGCCATAGAACCGCGAAGAATCTTTCCAAGACGGCTGCTTCTTAAAAACCTGTGCCCGCTCGACGTTTTTCCCGACGATTCTAAGACCCATTCGAACCCGGGAAATACCGTCGCCCGTGATTCGCGGACAATTAATCGCGCGAGCCCGAAACTCTATTCAACTCGCTCGAGTCGACTCCGATAGAGCAAACGTGGGTTCAAGTTCAATATGTACTCACCGGTCCGAGTCAATTTCAATGACCAAGTTTCGTTTCGCCGTTCCCGAACACTACACACTGGAGCAATAATGTTTCGGTGATTATGCTTGCCATGTGCGGGCTTGCTCCGAATTCTAGAATGATTATCTGCACTGTTTGAAAGGGGCTCGTATTAGAAAGTCCTGTTAATTATTCTATACCCTGTTTGGTGGATATTGACGTAAACGACTTGTCGCGAAAATGAGCTTGAGGTTGAAAATTCAAGGTTAAAGATTGAGAAATTCTTTTTGAAATTACCTCGTATTCTAATCACCACGAGAATCAACTTTGCGAAAGGAACTACTGGGCGAAAACAATCCGTTTTTCTCGAAAATAATCTCAAATTATTTTTATAGGTATTTTGTTAACACAATGTTTAAGTGGAATATTGAAATAATAGAAATATAACAGCCATAATAATGAATAATTTCCTCCTACTTCATTAATAGCACATTATTATGTTTTGTTTCTATTTTGTCCGCTGTATGTTCATTTTACCATTTTATTTCTATTTTAATATTTATACTGTGTATTTTAATATTTCACTTGAACATTTTGTAGGAAAAAATAGCTATAGAAATAATTTGAAAAATGCACAATGTAATTACAATTTAATTAGTAAAAGCGAAAAATGTTAATATTTATTATTGTGGTGCTGCCTTCACGTTTCTGCATTGCACAGATCTCAATGAAACCAAAAGATTTTTATTTTAGATGCAATATTTTACATGCAGGGGTTCTGAAAATTTTCAAAAAATGCTACATTGTAAGATTTGACTGAATTTAGTACGATTTCAATTGATTTCAGATCTAAGATTTTTATGTCAGATGCAATTATGACTTCTGAAAATGTTCAAAAAATACTATATTATAAGATTTGACTGAATTTAGAACGATTTTAATAGATTTCAGATTTAACATCTTTATTTTAGATGCAATTCTGACTTCTGAAAATTTTCGAAAAGTGCTAGAACATAATATTCGACAGAGTTTGGTACGATTTTAATGGATTTCAGATCTGAAATTCTTATTTTCGATACAATGATGGGTTCTCGAAATTTTCGAAAAATGCTACATTGTAAGATTTGACTGAATTTAGTACGATTTTAATTGATTTCAGATCTAAGATTTTTATTTTCGATGCAATTATGGCTTCTGAAAATTTTCGAAAAATGCTAGAATATAAAATTGGACCGAATTTAATACGATTTCAACTTAGTTTTGATTTAAGATCTTATTTCAGATGCAATTGTGGCTGAATTGACTGAATTATATACGAATTATGTACATATTATATTGTTTTACATGTTATATTACAGTGTATATTATAGCATAATATTATAGTAAATATTATAGTATATATTATAGTATATATTATAGCATACATTATAGTATATATATTATACATAGTATATAGTATAGCATACATTATAGTATATATATTATACATAGTATATATTATAGTATTTATTATACTATATATTATAGCATATATTATAGTATATATTGTAGTATATATTATAGTATATATATTGTAGTATATATTATAGCATATATTATAGTACATATATTGTAGTATATATTATAGCATATATTATAGTATATATTGTAGTATATATTGTAGTATATATTATAGTATATATTGTAGTATATATTATAGTATATATTGTAGTATACATATATTAATGTAAAATCGAACGATCCAAAATGAATAATTATGTCAATCGCACACATGGACACCAATTTCCGGAGGATCGTCGGACATTACCGATAACGAGCACGGTCTGTCTGCAGACCACTTAAAAATCAGTGGCAGAGCGGCGTCGAACCACATAAAATTTCCCATCATCGTTAAAACTGATTTTCACCGCAGGTTCCACTAATGTTCCAGTTAATTTTCAACCGAATGATATGAGTCAGCGGCGTCGAAAGCATCACGCTGATTAATTATTCATCGATATTAATCCGGGGATTCGACGCACCGTCGATACAATGAAACTCTAAAATTCCAAGTAGGACATCAGTCTCGACGGAAAGTAGGGAAAATCAGTTTCCGAGCTTGATTAACCATTCAGTCGAGACGTGGAGGAGTGTCGCGACGTGTGCCTTTCGCGCAGTATCGCGCGAAAGTCTACCGATAAAAAGGAAAAAGAAGAGTTAGAGGTAGAGTGCATCGGCAAGGCCGGTCGGAATCGTAACGGGTCTGAATCCCTTGTTAGGCCGGCCCTGGGTCGTTAGATTTTTACGCGAGCACGTTACCAGCCTAATTTTTCACTCGAGGAACGGACCACTCCGGGAACAATGGCTGTCGAACGACGCACCACTCGAGAAACTTGGTCCTTTGTGCACTCGTTACCTATAATTCGGCCGGTATTCTCGCCGGAATTGCGTTACCCAATACACAGTGGAACTAGAGATTTCATTGTGTCGACGATATTTTTCAGAAATTGCTCGAGCACGAAATAACAGGGTTTGGCACGTTCCATTTCAGATGAAATCAAAAAATAATGTGTTCCACGAGACGAAATTAATATTCGGGTATGATTTGTACTCTTTTGGGGAAGCTAGAGCAAATTTGAAAATTTTTCAATTGATTTTAAACTAACTTCCCGATGAGCTAGAGGCTTGAAATTTTAAACATAGCTCAGAACTGGATGACAATGCATTATTCAAAAAAAAAAATGTTAATTTAAAAAAGCCTATGCGTTTAGGGGATATAAACAATTAATTTAACCGTTACACCACGTTTTCCGTTTGAAATCTTACAAGTATTTTCATAGCTATTAAAAATTCACGATCACAAATTTTCAGGATTATCTGTACGTGGTTAGGAGTCTGTAGGGGGCTAGGAAAAATTATTTTATACTTTTCAGTCCATTTTAAAAACGTGGTGTTTTTAAAAAATTTATTTTTCTTAAATAATTATTCTCTTCCATATGCACCGTATTTTTTACTACACGCCGGAATTCTTTTTTCGCCGCAGTTTCATAGAGAGCTCGTTCGCCGCGGAAAAACAGAATCGAACGAACGTCACGACATTGTATTTATTCGGTTTTTTTCTCGGCTGAGATTGGCTGCGCGATTTCGGGAGTAAATCCAGGAGAAAAGGGAACAGGAGATCGAGTGTTCCGACGGTTGATTGTTAAACTGGAACGAAATCGTAAAGTTGTTCGAGCCGCGTTCGCCCGGAGTTTCGAATCGACGATGCTCCAGCCTGGATGCGCGGGCCACTCTTACGATAAATTAATATCGTAAGAGCCCCCTCGACACGGGGGTGTGGAACACCGACGAGTTATAATGATGTGCTGTGCCGGGGAGTATAACTAACTCGATATGTTAACGCAACAACAGGGGAATACGTGTATGCGTTCTGTTACAATGGCACAAGTGCGCTTTCGAAATGTTCTCTGTTTAACTGTTTCGCGTGTTCGCCGATGGAATGTGTTCTGTCAAATATCCGAATGTATAGTATACACGATATTCGATGTAAATGAAGGCCTTAGCGTTAATATTCGCTTGATGCTAGTTTTCTAGCGGGCACCGGGCGGACCCGCTGCAAATATTTACCCGGAGACTCGTGCTTGTGACAAGCTCCAGCGTGCTCGCGCAGAGAATGGAACGTTCATATTTGTAAAATCGCTGCCTCTCAGAAAATCATTTTCACCGATAAGTAAAACGAAATCGCTCGTCAACGGATTTCAGAATATTCTTATCGGGGTTAAACGGGGAACACTTGTGCTGTGGTTCATTCGCGGTGTGCATGAACACGCAATTCTAATTTTTCGGTTTTCATAGTGAATGGAACATGGACGGTATAGTTTAATGTAGCCATTTGTCGGAACCATTTTTAAGAAAGTTGAATCGAATCTTATTTTCCGTGGTAGTGGCCTTTCTAAAAAGATCTAAATCTGCAATCAATTCAATCAATAACTCAGTCGATTCAGCTACAATTGCATCTGCAATCAGATCTTAAATCTAAAATAAGTAAAAATCGTATTAACGAATATTACGACGAATATCATGTTCCAGCATTTTTAGAAAATTTTCAGAAGCCAGAATTGCATCTAAAATAAAGATCTTAGATCTGAAGTTAATTGAAATCGTACTAAATTCAGTCAAATCTTATAATGTAGCATTTTCTAAAAATTTCCAGAACCCATTATTCCATCTAAAATCAAAATCTAAGATCTGAAGTAAATTAAAATCGTCCTAAATTCTGTCGAATTTTATGTTCTGGCATTTTCAGAAAATTTTCAGAAGCCATAATTGCATGTCAAATAAAAATCTTAGATCTGAAGTAAATCAAAATCGTCCTAAATTTTGTCAAATTTTATATTCTATCATATTTCAAAAATTGTCGAAAGCCATAATCGCATAATCTTTGTTCTTTATAGCCACAAATGAATCAGTAACTGATGAAAGGCGGCGTGTCATTCGTGAAAGTAATTAAATGTTAATATGCACTACGGATTGTATTATATGGTTCTTTCATTTGCGTTTTAATTAACGACTGACGCACCAAAGTCTGAAAGGAATTTTTGATTTTTAAATTCCTTTGAAGGATTAGGTTACGTCATTTTCGGGTCGTTACAAATTCGAAATTAAATGGTATTGTTCCCGATCATGCGAGGTTTGATCAGAATACATAAGAAATGATTATTTCAGAGTTCTCTTTATGCAAATTGAATTTATAATTTATAATAGGTGCTGATGTAACAGTTTGATACAAAATTTAAATAATCTCCCACTTCATTATTATTATATTCATGGTTAAATCCATTGTTATTCTTATTCTAATACTGTAATTATATTATTGTAATTATATTTAATTGATAAATTAAATATTATATATATATATTGTACAATATAATAGAACATAAAATATATTGTACAATATAATATAACTTTTACATATATATTGTATAATGTAATATATATAACATATAATATATTTATGTACAATATAATATAAGATATAATATGATAGACATATAATATAATGATTTCCCGGCAGAAGGCAACGCGGGTGACAGCATAATCGAATATCACTGGTTGCCCATAAGGATAATGCAATCACGGTTCCGAATACCTAATAATCTGTACGAATAGCGCTTTTGTAGCAGGATGTTATTAACTCGATTAAAATTGCAGGAGAGCTACACGATGGTCATCGTAAAATCAATATGTACCGCTTCTATGCACCTACGAGGGAAATCTTTGCTAAAACGTAATAAACGACAGACAATTATATTAGTTTTCGAGTGTAGTTCGCCGGGAACTATGAATCACTTTCTACGTATATCTGTCAAATTAAATGCACCTTCTAAGTGATACTTCCTTATTGTTATAGCTATGGTTTCCCATTTTCCTGGAAATGCAATTACTCTTTTTCTGGAACTCTTTAAAATTTCATCTACCGAAGAAGCCCTCAAGTTTGCACTTCTACGGAATGATTAATGTTCCTCGTTCGTGCTGATGCCTCACGAATTCCGATCCATCCAGATTGTGCAATCACGAAGTCAAGTCGAGTTAAAAGTTCCTTAAAAATCAGACTTGACGATTTTGAAAATTATGCTAACCTTTCCGAAGACTCTGGAAATTACAAGTTAGCAGGATATCGATCCAATTTAATTTCTCGACGACAAAATGAATCGTCTAAAGAAATGTTTCATATGATCGTGTCTAAAAACTATCTAAAAACTAATCTTTTCCATCGTACATTTGTAATCTTCTCCATGAAATCAAAGTCAAATAATTCATTAATTAATTCATTAATTAATTCATGAATAACAAGTTAGTTTAACCATGAATGGACCAAACGACTTCAATTTCTCTGTAAAGCTAGCAGAATTAGTTTCATAAATGACGTCTTATAAATATTTTGAAAAAATGCATTTGTTCGGAATTGCGAAAAACATAGTGAAAATTGATTTTCACTACTTTTTTAGCTGGCCAATAACGAAAATTTAAAAGATGTGTTCGGTCAACTCGTATAAATTATATACGCTCTGAGAATTTCATTGAAATTGGTTAATTCGTTTACGAGTTGACCAAACACATATTTTAAATTTTCGATATTGGCCCAGCTAAAAAAGTAGTAAAAATCAATTAAAAAAAAAAATGATACGGCAAGGGGTTAACCAGTCAGTTTAATAGCACAGTAACGGTGACAAGTACCCTAGTACCTCTTCTTAACTGTCGCCCGACAGTCCCGAAAATGCGACAGTTACGGAAAGAGAGATACTCTGTAGTATTGTCACTAGAAAAACCTAGTTTTAATGAATAAATCATCGAGTAAATGTTA
This sequence comes from Lasioglossum oenotherae, assembly GCA_028455765.1. Taxonomy (NCBI): domain Eukaryota; kingdom Metazoa; phylum Arthropoda; class Insecta; order Hymenoptera; family Halictidae; genus Lasioglossum; species Lasioglossum oenotherae. Next base: position 547,568 of record CM052296.1, read on the forward strand.
GCAATTTGATGAGAACGGGCGACCGTGCAGCAGTTCAAAGACAGTCGGTGTGTACTGGCAGGTTTCGCGGGGCTTTCGTTTCCTCGACAGCGAATTCTCGAACGGTTTCCGGATGGCGTGGCCTCGCGAGGGATGCTCGCGAAGCGATCCGTGAATTATTGGACCTATCGATGGGCGATGCCAGCTGGCAGAAGTTCGACCGCGAAACCGGTGACTCGGTTAATTCGACGATAATTGCGTTCGAAGGTTTGGTAAGCGGTATGTCCTGAATCCTGGCAATTGTCGTCGAAAATCGTCGAAATGCAGAGGGTGCGAACGGGCTCCAGAGAACAAGAGAGAGAGAGAGAGAGAGAGAGAGTGAGAGAGAGAGAGAGCAAGAGCACCGTCACGTCGTCATTGTCGTCATTGTCGTCGTCGTCGTCGGCCTCTGCGCGCATACCGAGACGCAAAACCGGGGAGAGAGGGTTGCAAACAATTACGGCGGTAAGTCGAGCGGGCCAATTAGGTGACTGACTGTGCTCGAGCGCCGAAACGAGAGACACACGCCGATAGGCAAGGGGACTAATCGCCGAGAATAATTGGATTAAATTGCGGGCTCGCGTTTCGTGCGTTAGAAATCTGGTCTTATCTTTGATTTATACCCTCCGTGGGATTAATGGGCCGCCGCCGCCGCCGCCGCCGTTGGAGTACCTGCACAAGCGGATCAGTACACCGACCAGGTAATCGTTGACAGTTGACAATCACGCTTCGAATGTTGCTCGCAAACAGAACACCGTTTGCAAAAACAGCTGGACGATACACGGTGCAGGCTCGAATTATCAGCGCACTTCACATAAATGTACACTGTCCGATAATATGATAGCACGCATTAACATTTACTTGATTTTCATTCATTTTCACATTGCAACTGATGGGTAAACTTTACTTTACCGGACTCAAAATTTGTCCCTTTCTCCTATAAAGTATTATGTATTTGGTGTGTAGTCTAGTAGATCTGTTCCCGGGGCGGCTGCAGATCGAAGTTTCGATCCTGTAGGATCAATGGTTCAGGAGTTATGCTCGTTTAAAGTTGAGCAATCTGCAGTGTTTTTGACAGGTAAGGGCGCCGCCATATTAGTTTGTAGTGACGGTCGCGAGTCACTTGCCGAGTTGGTTCGGATTAGATCGGCAAGGACCAGCGGATCTACTTAGTCGTCACTACAAACCAATATGGCAGCACCCTTATCAGACAAAAGACACTGAAAAACGCAAAACTTTAAGCAAGCATAACTCCTGAACCATTGATTCTAGAAGTTCGACACTTCGACCTGCATCCGCCGATTTTTTTATACATCGATCGGCGTATAAAAAATTATTCCCCTTAAAAAAATCAAGGTTCACCTTCACAAGTCCTTGACTCGTTCTCCTACAGAAGATAATAACACGTGGATTCCTTGAAATCATTTAATCTCCATCCAAACAGGTGTTTCGTGTTTCTCTTACGAAATCGTTTTCCACATGAACATTTCAATATAACTCGATTCCACTTCTACAAACACTAATTAAGACAAAATCGACGTTCTCTCTTATCTCGATTTGCCCGACAACCTACTAACGATCTTATAAATCGTTCAAAACACAACCACAATTGTTCACATCCGCCAGTGGAACAATAGAAAACGTGCTTCGACTTTCCGAACGATCATTATTAAGTAAAAACAATTTTTCCCGCGGGAGTTCAATATTCGCGAACCGCATAGCCCTGACCATTTCTCGCTTGGCCATAGTTCCGTCAAATAAATTGGACAAAACATTCGAATCAAAATGTTTGGGAACGTGTGGAAATATCGAACGTCCGCGCGTTCCCGCGCTCATTACAATTAAAGAACTATAACGAGGGGCGAGTGGAAGGGGAGAGGCGGTGGGGGCGGGGGGCGTGGCGAAACTTTTCGACGATTTCATTTAACCGCAGTAGGTCGTAGAGTTTCGGGAAAATACAACGTCGCTATTTACAACGCGAACGCCACGCCGCGCCGCGTCTGCTCGCATAAATATTCAGGCCGGGGCTCCGCCGGATTAAGATATATTCCCGACACGTATGCAGGTAACGACGCGTGCATGCAGTCGCTCGATCGGACGGATGAAATCGTTCTCGTTTTTTCTTTCTTTCATATCCTCGATTTTTTGTTTCGATCTCGTCGAGCGCAGATTTAATCGGACGCCTAACCTAGGCGAATCCTTTAACGATTTCATGGCCAGCTATAGTACATCCGTTCAAAACTTTACGCATCTATTGTGGTGATATGACAAGGAGGTCCTCCGAGCAAGATTTGTGTCCCCACTCTACCTTCTCACGTGTCACGTGACGCCTTTCAGAGAGAGGGTACTATTCCCCTTTACATTCGGAAAACTATGGCGAAAGTTTACACTAGTGTCCACCATAGCGTCCACTGTCCCCACCATAGCGTCCACTGAACTGGCAGAGAGGGAGTAACCTTTTCCCCTCAATTCGTGCTCCCTCCCCTCATCAGGCGACACTGCTGCCAGGGATCTTCTTGTTAGTTATAATATTACTTAACACTAAACCTGTCACTGTCGGTCAAATGACCGGTTCTATATTTTTCACTTTACAATTACTGAAATCGCTCACGTGGAAATCGATTCGACAAGTTTCTTTATCCAAGCACATATTGTAATAAAAATCGCGTAAGATTCAAGTGAACAGAACCTTGTCATTTTTGTAAACTGAAACATTTTAATCGCTGTTAGTGTGCTGGGTAGGTTTAGTGTTAAATATAATATTACTATGTAAGTTATAACTGCACAGACTGGATTCTTGTTATTTTTGTAAAGTATTTTCGGAAATATTCAATTGCAAACGTTTGACTACAGTAGAGGCAACATTATCCGTCGCAGATCTAACAAATAGATTTTTCGTACTGTGAGTCTAACAATTGAACCACTCGGTGTAACTTATGTAAAATAACAAATATGTTTGGAAGAAATAAAACATTTAGATAACAGTAATGTATAACCCTTTAAGGACGGAAGCGTCAATAAACGGCGCTATAATTAATTTTAAGACTAGAGTCGTCAGATGAGGGGGTGGGAACGAATTAGAAGGAAAAGGTTACCCCTCTCTGCCAGTTCAGTGGACGTTATGGTGGGAGGAGCGAGCGCTATGGTGGGAGGAGCGAGCGGTATGGTGGGGCGCAATGATGAACGCTACGATGAACGCTAGTGCAAACTTTTGCCATAGTTTTCCGAATGAAAAGAAAATTAGAAGTGGAACGTCCGTACAACTGGGTCGAAATGGACCCGTGGGTTAATGTCGGGGGCATAGTGGTGACGCGACGATGCCTCGTTCTCCTTGCGTTAGAGCTCTAATCCCGCGTGGACTGTAACTTCTCGTCGCGAGTTCTGGTCCACCGCGGCCATTTGGCAAAACTCGACGGAAACTGCGGTTCGGTTAATTGCACAATTATTATACCGCCGGCCGAGAACACCGGGCACGTCCGGCTAACGACACTTCTTGGTAATGAATCGAGCCGACGACGTGAACTTTGCGATCGCGTCCACAGATTCTGGAGACGGTGGTTCGAACGACGAAAAATCGCTGTCGCTGTCATTATAGTGTGAAACGCTATCAGTGTTTTGGCAGTTGTCTTCGTAGTTCCAAAACTTTGTGCAACGTGTCCCTCTACGAAATATGGAGACGATATTGCCACAAAAAAGTTATTAATTCTCCGAATGCTGTAGAGCCTCCCATATCCGAACTGATTGTGACTTTAATTGTGAAATTATACAGTATTATACACAGCCATTCTCATAACTGATGTGGCACACATTTTATATGATATAAAAATTACTGTTTTGTAAATGGACCAAACGAATACCGTGTTTTTTTTGCCAAGCTAAGATTGTAAGAAAATTTCGTTTAGCTTGAATTACGAAAAAAAGAAACAGTAGATGTTGTTATTTATATTTCTCTTATTCGGACTTGTAACGAAAATTCATATAAAATAGGCTAAAAGTCGAGAAAAATAGTAATTTTCTAAATTTCATGACTAATGGATAGTTTCTGACAGTTTCCGACTTGTTTCATTAAAATTGTCTTCCAGCGCAATATTCACATCAATCATTAATAATGATTTGCTATTTCTCTGGTAATAAGATTTCTGTAGGAATCGGAAAACAAAACTAAACAAAATCAAGCTTTTGATGCATAAAAAGTGGACAACCATTGAAAATCACGATGTACTCGTCAGAGGGACAATAAGAGATGCCAGGTTGCGCGTTGATTTACGATCGAACATTGCAGCAAAGACGAGTGTATGGATCTGGCATTGCTCGATGGAAAGGAAGAATCGCTCCGGAATGAATTCCGCACAGTTTTTATACTTTTCTTCGCGTACGTCATTCATTGTTTGCGTAACTCCTGAGGAAAATCCTTTCAGAGTAATTAGTGGACTGCGGATATTTATGCAAATTTCGATCTGCCAACGCTCGTTTTTACTGTAGCCGGAGTGAAATGAATATTTATATTTTCTGTTGAGGATTATGGCTGTTCAAGCGAGGGAAGGAGGGAGATTGAAAATGTTTCGAATCTTCATGAGGATTCCATTTGATACACACACACGTGTGTAGAGTTTACATTCGGTAAATTGATTGGTACTGATGGAATATTCTTTTTTAGTCTGCGGACCTAGCGACGGAGTTTTGCGGAATCGGTAAATTAAAATGGAGTCTGACAATTAATGCTTTTGAAGAATCTGTTATTGCCGGAGGAGGGTTGGGAGCACGAATCGAGGGGAAAATGTTGCCCCCTCTCTGCGGGTACCGGATTAGTCACGCGAGGTTGTGACGCGTGCCAGACAGAGACGAAACGCGTTACGTGAGCACGCCGTGGCGGAGCGTGGGGGAATAGCGAAGTGGAAGGGGAAGGTGGAATGGGGACATATGTCTCCCTACTCCCTACTCCTAGGTGCTCCCCTCTGAACTCTTGTGGAGTGTAGGAGAAGATCGCAGGTAGTGGGGGTACCGGTACGGTGATAGTGGGGGTACCGATACCCACAGTGGGTAGTATACCCCAGTAGTGGGGATACTCACAGTACATTGGGGACTAGTTAATTATTGTTAGTTAATTATTGGGGAACATTTGTATGTTCACTTAAGGTACTTGTTTAAAAAAAATGTCCATTAGTTTTCTCGAAAAAAATTGTTAAAAATCACGTTCCTTTCAGATTGTTAACTAGACATAACTGTTTAAGATTTTGCAACAAAATTACTATAAATTGTACAATATATGTATTTTCACTTAATGTACCTGTTTAATAAAAATTCTTGAAAATGTATTTGTTTAAAAAAAATTTTTTCAAATCACGTTTCTTTCAGATTGTTAACTAGACATAACTGTTTAAGATTTTGCAACAAAATTACCATACATTGTTCAACATATGTATTTTCACTGAAAGTACTTGTTTAAAAAAATTCATAAAATCACGTTTCTTTCAGATTATGAGGTAGGCTTTAAGATAAATATTTTAAAAATGTCGTCTTATCAGTTTCGAAAAAATTGTACAAATTGATCGAACGAACAATGAAGTTAATTTGCTTGTCACCACATCTTCGCTGCTAAATACATAATACTGGCGACACGTCGCGACCAAAGAACGGCCCAGTTGGCTGAAATACGAGCGTCGTCGTCAGGAAGACGAATTTCCATTTGCCCTCGGGGGGGTTTCCGCGGCTCGATATTACGCGACCATACTGCGAAACGAGTACAACGTAGTTCGAATTAAAGCTCGAAGGCACCGCAGAGACGTCAATCGGATTTCAGACAGAAATTAATCCATTCGCCGGGAGCTTCTAATCAGCCGCCTGCTTGTTCGACGCGAGGCGTGCAGCGCGCGCTGGCTCCACGAACGACTCGGATTAACCGGATTGTGGTATCGAGGCGAAGGGATTTAATAGAGCAGAGCAACCGCGAAGAAGATCGGAGAATGCTTTTCGCCGACCTCGATAACGCGTTTACGCCGCCTGTTAAGGATCACGGAGAACCTTGGGTTTATCGTGCGGCTGATGCCTCCTTCGATTTTTAAAGGGTGGCTACGTAGCTACTTTGAATGGTTGAGAAATCGGAGAAGTTAACCATTTAAACAAATTTTTACATATAAAATTATGATCCCGTGAAAAATCACATTGTACGGTTTTAAACATTTTATTATATCCAGTTTTTAAATTACAAATACCGGAAATACATATCATTCGTAATTTTTAGTATGCAGATTTTTATTCTGCTTCCATATTTTCATTTTATACGATTTTTTCTGTCCGTGACCTTGAATGTTCAAAAAGGGTGCTTCCATTAAAAAAAAATGAAAGTGACCTTCATATCTCTATAAAAAATTACATGAAAACAAAAATTTTTTTGGTATCGTATGAGCTACATTTTACTATTCAACTTCATCATTCAGATGTTTGACGTATCTTTAAAGACAACAAAGATATTTAAGGTGGTCAAGTTAGGTGAAAAATACCCGGTATAAAATTATGGTCCTCTTGTGATATTTAAGTTAGCGTTCGTTGAAAAATTGAGCCAAATATCTTAATCCACAAGTACGTAGATTATTCTGCAGAATAGTTTATGCAGAATATTACGCAGAACACTTTTCCCATTCCCGAAAAATTGTCTATGTTTAAACAATTCGCACGGTGTTCTCGTTCTACCTTCCCCTTCGACGACGCTGTCCATCCACGCTTCCACCTCGGTCACGTGACGCGTTCCGTCCCTGTCTTGAGAGGGGGCAACTATTTCCCCTCGATTCGAGTAAATTCCCCTCGACTGGCTACTCTGCAGTGCAGAATCGGTTTCGGCCGCGGTGATACCGGGAAATCGATTCAGCGGGACCGGGAATCCGTACAATTCGGATCATTTCGGAGTTGGACCGGCCGAACAATTTTCAAGCGGCGCTGCTGCGTTGTTTGCGTCGGACCAACCGTTCGGACCGCGGCGTGTTTATCTAATGTAAATTTAATACAGACCCGAGCCACGGCGAATTCGAAATAATTTTCGAAAGTTTTGTCCAGTTGCCGGAGAGTTTGATCAATTTTCCCTTTCCGCGGATATTGTTTATTCTACAGACGGTCAGAGAGGGAGAGAGGGAGGGGGGAGAGAGAGGGAGAGAGGGAGGGGAGAGAGAGAGAAAGTCAGTGGGAAGCGGAACATGGACAGCTAACGCGAATTTAATGCAACTCGGCTGCGGAATTAATTCGTGAATTACCATACGAGCCCGCGAGCCATTGCCGACATTTCGTCCGGTTTTTACACGCCACGAGACACCTGGAAAAACCGGTCCACCGCCTATGTATTGGTGGCTCGTTCGCTTTTGTAATAGATACGGTCTCCCGTGTGCGAGACTCTTGTCGCACCAGATAATTGTTATTTTGACCCTCGTTCAATTCCACTCGGAACGGAAATCCAACGTTTAATCAGTTTTTAATCAATAATCCTATTCGACACCAGTGCAGCATTGACTTCCACCAACCGGTACTTGGAAAGTATTACTTCGTTCTCTGCTGACGAAATATATTGTGCCTGATAACGAATCATTTTTTTTATACTATTATAAAACAGAAATTGCACAGAAATTTTTCATTACAAGACGATGTTCTTTTAGAACATCGCAGCTTTCGCAGATGTTTGAATTTGCAGCATTTTTTAGGAAAACTGTTATGAGGATAATGAGCGCTGCTTTGCGAAAGTAGAGGATTCGAGCTTTAAAATGAGTCCAGGCTTATGATTGTACCATTTGTTTTCACGAGGATATCACAATTTAGATAGAAACAATTTTTCGAGGATCGGAAATGTTCAATTGCTTTTCAGATCCACTGTTTATTGATTATATCGATATACCTTGAACTAAAAGTAAAGTAAAATTTTATTCTCTGTATTTGTTAAATTAATTAAATTAATAATAATATGTACTGGATTGCGAATATTTAGGCAAAATAAAAATTGTCTGCATTGATTACAAGATAGAGGAGATATTTATTTCTCGTCTCTTAATAATTTTAATTTAAAAATACATTGTGGTATTTTTATATTCCTCAAATCCTTTTACTGTTGTGCGTTTGACCTTTATTATTAATGCATAAAATATACTGTCTGTGATCAGTATATATTTTAAATTTATATTTTCTCGCACCATATCATTAATTTTATTGACTTTTCGACGTAGCTTATATCATTTATATACAGGGTGTCCCAAAATTCGTGAACTTCCCCAATTTTGGGACACCCTGTATAGTCCAATAAACTGCTCAATTTATAATAATTGTGTTGAAAAATCTTAGAGTCATGTCTACTTAATAATCTGAAAGAAACATGATTTTTATGATTTGTTTTCGAGGAAACTAATGGAAATTTTTTTTAACAAGTACCTTAAGTGAAAACACATATATTGTAGAATGTTTGGTAAATTTTTCGTTGCAAAATCTTAGATATTCTGCGAGTCAAATTTAAGTGAGACACCCTGTATGCAGTACAAGCTCGAACAGAAACTGTTGTGATGTTTTCAATTTGAGATTGTAAACAACGAAAGGATTGTGCCATATCCATAGCAAACGCTATAAATTATACACCGTTTATTTATAATTCATAGCGTATGCGTAATGCTCGTAATGATTATAATAGCACACAGAAGTATCATTTATACCGCAGAAGTATCATTTATACCGCAGAAGTATCATTTATCTGAGGGTAAAAGAATACTTGAAACCGTTAAACGGCAGTGCACATTGATGCATTTGTAAAGCTTCGACCGGCACACAAAAGAACCGTTTCAATTTTCCGGTTAGTAAGAAACAATTCGCATCAAGTTTTGTTGTTTAAATACAATACTGCCCCATTACGGGCTACTTGAAAAAGTACCGGGATTCATGTAACGTTCAATGTTCCCCTTGTTCTTTTTATTAATGCCGTCTCGATTTTCCAATTTGTCAGACATGAGATGCAACAAGTACCACGGTTTGCTTTATAAAATTCAATGCTCGTTTTAAATGTCCAAGGGATAGTTTCGAACAAAATTTTTTCATTACTGAGCGGTGGACTGTGATTAGGTGACACGTAAAAACCTAAAAACATCAGAAGATACTTTTTTTAACCAATTAATTTTAAATTTGGTTTAAAACATAATCATTTGAAAAGCACATCAATTTCTATTTTGATTTTGCTGATCAGAATCCTGCATTTGAAAATTGGAATTGGCTCCAATGTATCATAATTTTTTATATTCTACTGTTATATCATAATTATTATTGTAACCCATGACAATTCATTTACCTTCAGAAAACCTATATTCGCGAGGATAAAATCCGTAGCGACAGTGTCGCCACACCGGGGAAATTGAGAGGAATTCAGTTACCCCCTCTATGTCATCACCGAACTAGTCACGTGACATTGTGATGCATGGATGACGAGGACGAAACGCGTCACGTGGCTGTGGCGGAAGCGTGGGGATACTCGTCGTCGGAGAGTGGGGGAATGACGTAGTGGAAGCGATATGGTAGAGTGGGCGAGAAGCTTAAATCTGACAACACTGGTCACATGTCTCGCAGTGTCATCACATGGGGGAAATGGAGGGGAATACAGTTACCCCCTCTCTGTCGCCACATGTACGACAGAGAGGAAACACTGGAGAGTCGGAGAATGGCGTCGTAGGAGGGGTACGGTAGAGTGGGGTACAGGACTAAATCTGAGAACGCTGTGTAGCGGTGGGGATAAGCTCGAGCGACGCTGGGTAATAGTGGGGATAACATCCTCTAAAAAAGGGCCCAGAACTCGCAGGATCAATAAGATTCCGCACACGAGACACTCTCGACTGTGTTGACCTGCAATTTGTTTTTCTGCGTATTATAAAACATAATCATAGCATCCATCCTGGCGGCTTGTAGCTCGTTCATCCGTCGATTTCATTTACGATCGATAGAGAGACACTGTTCACGGTGAATTGATTCATCGCCAGGACGAAAGCTCGGGATCCTGTTTCGAAGACACGAACGAGAATCCCGCAGAAGCCGGGAGGACGACCTACAAGAGCGAAATTGAAGAAACTGGATAACTAATACCGCCGCGAGCGGAGAACTTTCGTTTCGATCCCGTTAGAATTTTTATTAAACTGGAAGTATTTACGGCTGCTGCCTACGGAAACAGAGAGGATGGATGCGGAAGGTCGGGACCAATAGAATGTTTATTGCGTCTAGTTTTCAGTCATAAAGGTAACGAGCAGAAAGAAAAACAACGAGGCGAACCAGTAGTTAAAAGTTCCGTTTCGAGCAGAGGGTTCTCGCGTCCCGGCAAACTTTCGTCCGGGCCCGGTGTACTTAAGCCGAGTGCTCGTTAAATCATCAAATTTTTATTAGACTCTATCTCGCGATCGGGCATCGTGTTTTCGGCGCAGAGCGCTTCGCCGATCGATTATCCGGTGTAATTCAATTAACAGTCGTTCGACGTGCCTCGCGTGTCCGTTGCTCGTCGAATTATGAATTTAGGTTACCGCTGAACTTCTGCCGGAGGCGAACAGAAAGCGGACCCGCACGAATCTTTCATTAAATACCTGCCACGGTTTGCCGTCGAGCGGCCTACCTGAATATTCGCCGGGTGTTTGGAAACCGAGCGCCTCCGGCAGACTCCGCCACGGCGGAACAAATATGCAACCGTAATTTTACTTCTGTATTAGATTGTTCCTTGCCGCGAGCTCTTGGACGATGAACTTCACCCGGGGAAACCAAAATTTTTAAAGTTTTTTTAGGTGATCCTGTAGATTTTGACAAGGAAATGCCGAAAATCCAAGATTCAATCTTGGGAATCCACTAGTTCAAAAGTTATGCGCGTTTAAAGTTCAGCGAATTTCGTTGCTCTTGACTGGTAAGGGCGTCGCCATGTTGTCGTGTCCAACGAGCGGAGCCACTAGATGGCAGTGCTTGATGACTAAATGACATTGTAAGGTGTAAGATAGTTCTCAAAATAAAATGACGTGTTACTTCTTTGAATATTTATTTGAATCTGTTATAATTTTATTAAAAAATATCAATAGATTTGTTGGTGGGAACCCAAGAACAAAATAAATGTTAACAACCAAATATAAACAAGTTAATCGGTACAATTAACATTAACAGAAATCTACATTCATATCTACATCAGAAATCTACGCTACATACCAACACGGCAGCGCCGATACCTGTCAAAAACGGTGAAAATTGCTGAACTTTAAACGCACATAACTTTCGAACCAATGCATTCCTAGGATTCTCGTCAAAATTTACGGGATTACCGTTTCCTCGGGTGTAGTTTAACCCCATTGGGTTTGTAGTAGATGATGTGTGATGGCAGTCACACGTAGACAATCGGTTGTATTAGATTGTCCAAGAATTAATATCTATGATAAGTTTCAAATCTGTAGTATTCATTACAATGATCACTTGAATTTCGTGCGACCTTCTCGGGGATGATTGCTAAAATTGGCAATATTTCTCGACCCCGGAGCTCGCAAATTCGCTCTCGAGATCATCGACATTCGATTATCTCTCCAAGCACTCGACCGGCCGCTGTTCGATTTATTACGAAGATAAACGTTCTTCATCAGCTTTGAACGCCGCTGGCTCTGATTCGCGATTGTTCCTGAATATTTCTTTCACGAGTGACCACCCGAGCCCAGTGATGCCAGAGCCGTGGTACTGTGGTACTAAACCATACCCCCACCATAGCCTACTATCGCCCCTACGTTCCTTTCCAACGCGCCCGCGCGCTACGCTCACCAGCGTACCTCTACGGATACAGCAGAATACAGTAGAGTGATACGCTGGTGTGTGTAGCGCGCGGGCGCGTTGGAAAGGAACGTAGGGGCGATAGTACGCTATGGTGGGGGTATGGTTTAGTACCACAGTACCACGGCTCTAGCATCACTGCCCGAGCCCAGAGTCACCTGATTAAGGGGCTAGTATAGGCTCGATTTGTAACTAGAAAGGGACTAGAATCTTACTAGAAAAATGGCTCGAAACATGGGTGTGCGCCATGTCGTTGTTTGACCTTATACGAGTATATTTTGAGCTGGGTGAGGGCTCATTCTAAAGAGGAAGGTTCATCACACCACGCTCTGGTCATGATTTTAACGAGATTATGTTTATATCTAATAATATGAGAGCCCAAGGTAGTGTAAAAATCTAGGAAAAAAACCAGCAGATTTCAATGCATTTTTCTGTCTCCCAAAGACTTTTTGACTTATATGATGACCAGAGCGTGGTGTGACGAATCTTCCTCTTTAGAATGAGCCCTCACCCAGCCCAAAATATACTCGTATAAGGTCAAACAACGACATGGCGCAGACCCATGTTTCGAGCCATTTTTCTAGTAAGATTCTAGTCCCTTTCTAGTTACAAATCGAGCCTATACTACCCCCTTAAGGCTCGTGTCCCTACTCTAGCTTCCCCTTCCATTATTATTGTCCCACGCTACGGTCACGTGACGTACTGATAGAGAGAGGGTAACTGTCCCCCCTCATCTGGCGACGCTGCCTCAGCCCCGGAGAGACCTGTGCCTCGCGTGACTCGTCGAACCGGTTGTCGAGGCAACGGGAATGATGAAAAGAGCCCGTATAATGCTCTGATTTCTCGCGTTTTTCACCGACGAGCTGACACCTCGTTCGCGTTGAATCGCGGGGAGGGGTACGGGTGGGTGGCGTTGCCGGATCCGCTTAAAAACTCCGAAAGAGAATCTAGATTAGCCGGTGAATGCATAAGTTCGGGGCCGGGGGAGGTTATCTGCGGCGGGCAGACAATTTTTTCCGAGCCGTTTATCCGCCGTTATCCGATTCAGTCGGACGTTTTAATCAGACTCGAAAATTAACGCAACCAAGTAATTATCAGCGCCGCTCGTAAATCATCCGACGCCAGAAAGCGGAGGAGAAAAGTAACCTCTCGGCGAGATCGCAGATGAATCTTGGTCGCGGAGGATCCACGAGAATCGCCCGGACGTTAATCGATCAAAGTTAATGCGCGAATTCGGAATGTTGAATGCTCGCGGCGCGACTCATTAGGAGGTCCGTTAGTTAGCTGGGCGGTTTCGAGGTAACCTCTTCAGTTTAAACCGAAGACGGGCTGGACCTAGAGCCTCGCCTGATTAAGACTTCTGTCGCCACTCTATCTTCCATTTCCACGATGCTATTCCCCCACGCTTTTTATCCGGTGCTGGCAGAGAGGGGGTAACAACGTCTTCCCCTCAATTCGAGTCAATTCCCCTAATCTGATCAAGCATGACCTATCCGGTAACATTTTCAATCGACTTTTTTCAGGTTATTGTCTGTCCCAATTTCCTCTCCAACCCAAGGTTACCTTTTTCGAGATGTCAAGGTCATCGAAGATCTTTTAAATGAGACTACATATTTTCATTACGATAAAAAAACAGATTCAACGATTTGCGATATGTTCACCTTCACGTGTGTGTGTGTGTGTGTGTGTGTGTGTGTGTGTGTGTGTGTGTGTGTGCCCACATATATTCCATTCTTAAATGCTATATAAATTTAGGAAGAATAAATAATGATTTTTTGGTAAGAATTGTAGGATTTGTAAGAATTGTTACTGAAGTTTGTTAATTTATTCTACTCTTAAAATGTTACGAAGTTATCTTGATTTATGTCCTCAAAGATGACAATTTTGTATGACTTGAAAGAAACGAACTATCGAATGTCTAACGATACAGAGGATATTCTAAAGTCGATGGAAAAACAACGAATTAATAAAAGAATTTTAAATAACGAATTCAAGATGAACTACTTGATGAACTTGAATGGATCTGTATGTCCGAGTGAGAAATTGAAATATTCCTTTCTGAATAAATAAATACATATCAGGACGTCTATTTCAGTTAATTAATGCTTCAATTTCTCGTGATGGAAATCTCGGATTCCGGTTCTAAGAGTGCGGCTCTGTTGAATGGAGTGGAGCGGAATAAGATATATTCGAATAAAGTTAAATACAGTTTTTAAATCTTTCTGTAACTACAGGAACGTTTACCATGGCAGAGAGAGCTTTCGTGCAATTGCTGCTTTTACGAATGAGTTCTTAAAAACACGAATTAGCATAACGCTAAAAAACGTTTCACTCTTGATTCTTAATATTCTTCCAATGTTCACTACGGTGAATTAAGTGCCACATATTTAACTAGCTTCGAAACCCACAGGGTTGTACCTGAGCTTTCATTTTAAATTTATATTAAAGTTTGCCAACTGTTGGTTTGGGCTGCAATTAATTTTCTCTTTGTCAGTAGCTAGTATTATCAGTCCACGTGGAGTTCCCAATATGACACTGCCATGGGTTCCCTAGTATGTGTATTGACATTCTTGGTGTGGGTGCCGAATATGGCACTAGGTGTCGTATTAGAGACTCAAGGTGGACCATATTAGGAACCCCTTCCGCTGAAACCTGCAAATGGCACATCACAAAAAGAAATATTTTTCCCAAGCTATATTAATTTTTCAACAAACTTGAGCCCAGAATATTATAGGGAGGAAATGCATCTACAAATGGTAATTTTTTGGTCGAAAAAGAGCATTCTAAAATAATCAAAAAGTGGTTCATATTTGGGCACTTTGCTCTATTTATCATTGGCGGAGATCTGCTCAAGTATGGAACAACCGTGTATCGAGGCATTACTGTATTCCGAGAGTGTCTTCATGGAAATATAAAGCGGACATCTGCTATTCGTACGTTCTCCTCTGGAACTAACAAAGATATGAATTTCGTCCACGTTTCCGGGCAAATTGACCACTGTGGGACGGGTCGCCTCGATGGCCTTCTTCGCGCAGCCCGCTCTGGAGGGGGACAGGACCAGGGGGTTGGGGACGTGCTTCCTTAGAAGCCTATTATTCGGAAGTTTCGTCCGATTTTCCAGGCCGCCGCGCCGCCCTGTTCCGCGCCGACCAGCTCTGCTCACCCTCTCCGCTGAGCGACGCGATCCCCTTGGGTCATCGCGATAAAACATCGGAAACTGGCGAAACTCCGGTGTAATCTTGCCGGTGATGTTTTACCCTCGCACCAACACTTCCCCAAAATGTTCTTGTCTCTCTCTTCCTCTGCCATGCCGATGCTCATACCCCCGTCGGCACTTACACGCGTCGACATGCTCGCGGACCCCTGTGTGCGCACACAGCCGGCATCGTAAAGTCCTGGGAGATATCGCGGCAGCGATTAGACCCTCGTTTCGGGAACTAAATTTCCTGGTCTCGGGCGACCCTCGGTCCTCTCCTTGCGACCATACTCGCGAGTAGGACCTCGAGCTCGCTCGCCGCTGGGCCGCATCGAAGAATTAACTGCTCATTTTTGGCAATAAACCAATGCTTTGTACATCATCATTTATTAATGAATAACATTTAATGAATAGCATTCCATGAATAACATTCCATGGATAACATTCCATGGATAACATTCCATGGATAACATTCCATAGATAACATTCCAGGAATAACATTCCATGAATAACATTTCATGAATAAAATTTAATGAATCATTTTCCACCAAAGAAATCACTTTTCTCATTGGTAACCTTCAGAATCTATTTAACATTATTTGCCTATTTTTGATCATTTGAACCCAGAAAAGGAGTTCATTAAAATTGTGAGTGGAAAATAATTATTTCTTTTATCATTTCTATCCTGGAGAATCTATTTTATATTATGCGCCCATTTATACCACTTCTATACAACCCACAGTAGTCATCATAATTCTTGTCAAATCTTCAAACATAACCTAATTTTTCGTCCCTGAATTATTTGCCTGGTAGAAATAAAATGTAAATTACTATTTTGTGTATCTTAGTGATCTCACCCGAAAGATGAACAAAGATTAATTTATAAAATTAATAATTTATTTATGTTAGCGATAATTGTAAATTGTAGTTTCGTTGAGTTTCGTTGTTAAGGATGCATTTTTTTTTAATTCGAGTGATCTGTACACAGAGGAGATAATTTGACAAAATAATATGAATAAATTGACGAATAAAGCAGACAATTCTAGCACGGAGACCACAATTATTTTTACCCCGATATATTGTGGTACAAATTAATTTTCGAGTTTGGTAAAAACAATTGTGTTGGTGATAATAATATAACTCTATATAGTCACACGTGAACAATAATGAATTAATTGGAGCGGATACATCTGCCCCCGCAGCATAAGGGATTAATGAGCATGTAATAATGATTTTCTGAAAAAAGCGGTTCCATTGCTTCAATTCCGCCGCTCACTGCACATAATATAATCGGAGAGGTGGCAAGGAAGGGTAGCGAAATTGCATGAGTGGAGGTCTGATGGAAAATCGAGGGTATTGCTCTTTCCGGGGTAGTCCTTGTTGCGAGTCGGTGTTGGTAACCGAGGGTCGCAATGATCCTCGCATCTCAGACCTGCTTGAGTCGGGGATGTGAAATTGCCGGTTGCGAATTGAGTAGAAGTTTCTTTGTTTAACCCTCGCTGCACCAACGCTTTTAACCCATGCATCATCCCTGCAATGGGTCATTGAAGGTAGGCACAAGTGTTTAAATTAATTCTGTACCTTTCCGTGCTAGTAATTATAGAACCATTTTAAAGTAAAACATTTGCTCGCTGCATTTTGGTGCACTGGCTTTGATACTCAATGTAGCCAAGGGGTTAAAATTATTAAAATTTTTTGTTGGAAAATAAGCATAAATTAAGAACATAAGCATTGATCGTAGCTTATTTAACCATTCTGGTTACAATACTAAAAAGGAAACCATGAATTAGAATAAGGCATTGATTCTAATAATAAATGAAATTATTCATAAGAGATTCTTATTTATTATAATTTTATTTCAAGAGATTCTTATTTATTATAATTTCATTTCAAGATAATCTTATTTATTATAATTTCATTTATTATTAGAATCGACGCCTTATTCTAATTCAGGCCACCAAGCTCCTGTGGAGTGTAGAAGAATGAGGAGATTGGCTTTGTTGATAGTTGGGGTACGCGAACACTGGCAATTTATGATTTATTTATGGATTCCTTTTTAGTATTGTTTAATTTACAAGTTTAATTTTTCCGTGGGCGCCAGAAGCGTTAAATAAAAATCTCTCCAGTAAATAAGATTCTAATAATCTAATAAAATAATCCATTAGAACAAGATCAGTTTTTAATATTATTAGGAATGTATAAAACAGAATAATCACTCTTCACTTTAATCTGTAATTTCACATTTCTCGTAGCATGTTTAATTTCGAAAACCTTGGACACCGACAACAAAAGGTAATCAGTTTGTTACGAGATGATCCTTATTTAATACTATAACTAGGAAACGGAAGTTTTCATTCCTACAATGCTTGATATCAGTGAGGGTACGTTAAACAATGAGCCGAGAAATGTGTATATTAGTGCAACTGTATTCGATATAAACGGATTATGTTAAGAGATAATATTAGCTAACTCAACTCTCTGCGCACTGAATACACTCCGACTGTTTTCCATGGCCTACGCTCTGAACTCTGATTCTCGGCTGACTCACTCGTCTTTTATTCATCTCATTCTCTCGTGTAGTCACATAATCTGTCAAATTTTTGGTCACGAAACATTAATCCCTACTTTAATGGATATTACGATGAGCTGGAAAACAATCAACGAGCATCTGACCATGAAACTTTCGAAAACTGATCTTGGGAAACATTATTTGTTTTCCCTCTTTCTACAGTTGCCTATTTGAAGAAACTATTTCCTTTGCGAAAATGCTCTCCATGACTTTCTTAAGCAGTTATTAACGAAAAACACAGACCGATCACAATGCGGACCAATACAGCGTGGACTAACACAGCGGATGACTTCCGGCTCGGTGACAGATACCGCTGAGTGTGGCGTTGACATTGGAAGAGCCGAAATTCGTCTGTTGTATTAGTACGCACTGTGATCGGTACGCGCTGTGGTCGGTACGCGTTGCGATCGGTACGCGCTGCGATCGGTACGCGCTGCGATCGGTACGCGCTGCGATCGGTACGCGTTGTGATCGGTACGCGTTGTGATCGGCATGCGCTGTGATCGGTATGCGCTGTATTGATACGCGTTGTGATTGGTACGTGCTGTATCGGACCATCGTGCTGTATTAGTATGCGTTGTGATTGGTACGCGATGTGATTGGTGCGCGTTATGATTGGTACGCGCTGTATCGGACTTAGGTAAATCTCCAGGGAATTTATATTAGAGATTCCAATAAATAAATTAGGCTGAAGTTTATTAACAAAATTTTAGTAGAATTAAATTCTTTGATCACAATATTTTAAATCCTACTTCTTCGATGGCAGACTATTGATTAAACAAATTGTATTTTGTCAAAGACAAGAAAATACCGTTTTTAAACATTTAAATATAACGGCAACTTCACAACGCCAACGTCACATTGGTGAGTGTCGCTACAGTCGCCGCAGGACCACCGTGCTGTATTGGTCTGCACTGTGATTGGTCCGTGTTTTTTGTTACTATCTCCTTAACGAAGCCGTGGAGAACATTATCGCAAAGGAAAAAGTTTCTTCAAATGATCTCAGGAGTTACCCCTTTCAAGGAAATACATATTTTACTACCAAGACCTAACGAGAGATTTAAGATATTCACGTTGGATTACTTAAAGATGTTTTAAAAGTTGGTTATTAATCAATCTTCCTTATAATAAATGTTTCAATAGCAATTTCAGTCGGTAGTCCGGTTTCGCCCACTGCTTTAAAAGTTTCGTCTAACTACTTAGCTGCTGGCGAATAATTCAGGTTAATAGTTATTTAACTAGGCGCAATAAGGAGATCAAGACATTTAAAAGCTCTTTGAAAAATGCGTAAATGAAGGTTTAATTTATAACCCACATCACAGTAGAGCTCTCTGAACAAAACATCGAGTTTTCTTATCAATTCAACAGTAATTTCAACCATTTATGAAGATATTCTTAATTACAAAACTGCCTTCGTTTACAAAACTGCCTTTTGAAACTGCGATTGGAAGAAAAATTATTCAACTTCCTCCGGAAATAGCACACTAATCAAAATGTTGTTCTTGCATCCATTTTAACCGAATGTTGCAAAGTCTTTATGGAACGTCCTTGCATCAGGTTTAATAAAAGAATCAATGTACATTTTAAATGAGTATAATTAAAATATGATGCAAGTAATTTGAATCTAGTCACAGCTGTTATGAAATTATCAAAAGATCTGTACCCCTACAAATTCCACCAAAATCAAAATTATTTAGTTAATGAATCCATAACTAGAAAGGCGAAATTTATCGCAGCGAATACTACTCAAACACTTCTGCATTCTTCAATCCTAATAAAATTTATTTTTATACAATTTTTAATAAATTTTATATGTACTTTATTTATAGACAACATTTTTCATTTGGTTCCTAAATTCCTACGTCTTGCAACCAATGCAACACTGTTTATTTTGCATAAAGAAGAGAAAGTATAGTTGGTGGTAATTAAAAAACAACAAAAGCAGTGTGTCTCACGTGGAGAATCGTGTCTGCAGATCTCACTGTTAAGTGTCGCGATACTTCGAGCATCATGCGGACGAGATGTAATTTATCCGAGCCCCCAAGGATGATTTTTATCTTTCTCCGGTCGGTCGAATTGCGGGGAAATGAAATTGAATCGTCCGGAATTGTTTTCAGTTTCAGAAGAGACGTCGAGGGACAGGCGGCGGCGGCGGCGGCGGAGAGACACGGAAACGAAATTATAGTTTTATGGGTCAGGAGAATATCCTAAGGGAACGCGAGGCGCGCACGATTATTTTTGCGTCGTTTCGCAGGGGCTGGAACTAATCCCCCGCAAGATGGTGCCCGGTCGCTTGACAACGTCGCTGCCCACTTACTTCGAGTTTTTCTCAATAGCGTGCCGGCTGCCGCAAGCTCTCGATAGCACGTGGCGCAAACTTCCCAAATTTTTCGACAGAGCCGCGCAAGAATTAAGGTTCCACGCCGGCCCGGCCCGAACTGCCGTAAGTTTTTTCTCCCGAGCCCGAACCGTCTGCTGCTGGCCGAAGTAGCGTCGCTGATATGGACGGTCTTAATCAGAGCCAAAGTAGCCAGGCGAGAGGAGGCAGCACGAATTCAGGAAAAAACTTTAGCCTCTCCCTGCGAGTTTGTTGTGACATATGCACGACAAACAGGAAACGCGTCACTTGATCGTCGTAGAGGAGGAAGGTGGAGTGGAGGCACACGTCTTCCGACGCCCCTGGCGTCGTATTTCTGGGTCCGACCCACTTAAAATCAATTTTAAGCAGAAAATGAACATTTGAGCCGTTTATTTTGAAAGTGGCCTAACTCCATTTTCGAGAAAAATCAAGCTAGAAATTTTAATATTTACATTTCTACGTTATCTTTTCATTCTGGAGCAAATTGTAACGAATATATTTATAATCACTAAGATGTTGTGAAAAGGAAATTAGCTGGTTAATAGAATGATACAAATTTTATTTTGGAAGTGGCCTAAATCCATTTGTTAGTTGTCTGATAAATGAAATGAAACAAGAGGATTTCATATCGACAAGATTTTTGGAGGCTGCAATTTTTGGGGGATGCAATTTTTGGAGGGGGCAATTTCTAAGAGGATAAAGAATTCTAAAGAAGAAACAATAAATTTGTTAAAAATATGCTGAAGCATTTTTTTGAAAAATGAAACAAAATTTTCTATAGGATATCAATGGATAAGAATGCAGAGTTTAAAATACTGAATTTATAATATTACCACGTCAGGGTAGACCAAGAAAATTCGAAAATATTGTATTGATACCACTTTATAAAAATATAAAACATATCACAACAGCGAAATACAAGGATCTGATGGACTATCTACGATATAAACCACCGGAGCACCATGACTTCTTCAAATCCTTCCCCCATACGCAAATGTAAATAAAGAGTAAATTGTTACGTGATTTATATAGTTAGAAGATTTCCTAAATTACATAAACGGTGTTTTTCAAGCTTTGTAATGAAATATAAAATAAATTGAATATTGTTTTTTCAATTTGAAGCATTCTAAATTATATGGAATGGACCTGGACTGTTCCAAGTTTTATGACAAATGTAGTTGTTAATTTAGAAAGTGGCTCAAGTTCATTCTTGGTAAGAAGACACATATTATTCACTTAATAATTACTATTATTTTAATAGGAGTTGTAAATTTAACTCTCTTACAAACACTTAAGAAGTGTGATACATTAGTATCCTATATGTATATTTTTAATTTCATTGAAACATTCAAACTCTTAAATATCTCAATTCAAACTTAAATCTACTTGGGCCACTTTCAAAATATACGGCTCATTTAACTGATGCAATTAGAACGTACTTACAATTCCAATAGCACTGACTAGCTTCTATTGGTGTTTAATTTGGTTCTCTAAAATATTCACTAAATGCCACAGAAC
Source organism: Lasioglossum oenotherae (assembly GCA_028455765.1). NCBI lineage: Eukaryota > Metazoa > Arthropoda > Insecta > Hymenoptera > Halictidae > Lasioglossum > Lasioglossum oenotherae. The sequence continues at coordinate 569,015 of CM052296.1, forward strand.
AATCCTACACGGGTTTGTAATTTACCGTGCATTTTTGTATTGTGCAAACGATTGGACTTTTGTTCAAATTATATCAAATTAATGTATAATGAATTCTAGGCAATCACACGCCGGAGTAATCAACTTTTACTAGTAAATTCCATTAGAGCTGTCAGTAGATGCCACTGCACGGTAACAATTTTACGTCAGTCAGCACTGTGCGGGATTTTTCGTATCCGAATTATCTCAGATTAATTGCACGAAGAGTTGTGAGCAATTACAGGTCGATGAGAACGCTTATATTTTTATAAACGGCCGATTAGAGTTACTTAAGAGATTTTTCGTTATACGTCCTTTTAGCGAGTTGGACATCATCAATTCTGCTCATCAATTATTGCTTAATTTTGAAAAATCTATGGTTCATGGCTAAACACTTTTTAATGGAACCATCAATAGTAACAGCAATTTTCATTATTAACTAAAAAGACACCCTCAATAACGTCATCTAATAGTTTCATTTGAGATTGCAATGTAAAAGAAAATTTCTACGCTTTCTTTTGGTACAGCAAAATTATTGAAAATCCTATTAATAGGCTTCCGGTAGGTAAAGTGTTAATTTGGCGACTCTGGCCGAATAAATCAACGCCCCTACTAGTGCACGGTGGTTCCAGTGTTAAATGCGAGTTCTATCAAACAGAATACCCTAACGTAAAGGACGGAGGACTCCCACCGCCTCCGAAGTAAACGATCCGCATCTCGACAGACTCGAGGGAGCAAAAAAAGCGAAACAAGATGCAGAGAGGAAGACGTAGCCTGTCGCGAGATCCGCAGATGGGGAGACATCGTTAGAATCGGCGCGGTGTTTTTCAGGGTCGTCGGAGAAGAGAGCTCCGGGAACAAACGTTGACGACAATCGCAGATCATGATAATGAGACAATAGAAAGGCAAGGCTGCACAGACGCGCACTATCGACCGTGGTTTCTGGAACAGCGGAAAAGAGCCGCGCCTCGGCGCACCGGAGAGGGGGGGGGAGGGTCCCTACGACTGCACACCGGCTTCGCTATCTATTATGCGCTCGTGCACTCGTAATTATGCGCCTCGCTTCTCCCGGATCGCAAAGAATTCGCGACCCCGCAGACAGAGCCGCACGTTTGCGAGGCCGTTCTTTTACAGCGACTACCGGTGCTGTTCCCCGTTGTCGTCGGTCTCTCTCGCGACAGACAATCAATGTTCTAAAATGTCCTCTTCTCCGTTGCGTCCCGGCCACGATCAAACCGCAGCGTCGCCGGAGCACCGGCGCAGCGTGCAAATGAAATTATCTTTCGACGAGTTTGCCCGGTCTCCGCCTCGCCGCGGAACGCCGTTCAATTAGCAAAGAAGCGACTTAGCGTGGAGGACATTACGAAATACCTCGACGCGACGAGGCGCGGCGAGGCAGAACGCGGAAACGCAGTGACAGAAAGGCTCCCGTTGAATTGAATCGAGTGGAGCCTCTCTTCTGACGCTGCGTCGCTGTCAGACACTCTCGCTTTCGCGAAGCTCGTTCGTTCAGACAGGACGTCTAGGGTTCCAGCAGAATGCCACCATTCGAAGTGTAAACCAATGTTTTCGCTTGTCGAATCCCGTTTTCCTGACGAGACGGTGCTCGATGCTCTAGCAGATTTAGGGACGGAGTTAACCGATTGCTCTACGAGCTATTTTAACTGGAAAATTAAACATTTTTCAAACTTTATGGATATGAAATTGGTACAATATTTCGGACGATACCCAAATGTTTAGTAATTGATTAGATACCGATATATTTCATAATGTAATTAATACTGTAGTAGCATTTATGGTTGGCCAACGGTTGGGAGTTACTTGGCCAACGAAGGCCCAACAAAATACCAACGAAGTCCCAACATAATGCCAACGCGTCAAGGGTTTCTCCAGGCAAGACCCTTCTGCGACACATTTGGCAGTCCCTATACTACCCTCGTTTACTACAAGGACATTTTTAGAAAGTCGAGGCAATTTTGAAATTGTCGGTATGTCCAACAGAGACAAAGTTAGTAGAGGGCGTCTTATTAGCTATCGTCAACAATCAATTGGTTTTTAGTGGGTAGTGGGGGGAACCTACCACCTGCTCCCCTTAGTCCGACACTGCCCCCTTCAGATGTGTGCATAAACGCATTTTTTTATCTCTTTGGTAAAAAAAGCCGCGGAACCTCCAAGACGCTGCCTTCCCCGTGCAACAGGAAATTGCGTATCTCGTAATTCACTTACTCGTCGCTCCTGATACTCTTCTCGGCCATTAATCTGTCAACGAAGGCGTAGTTAACGCACGTGTGACGGGATCGGGGGTGGAGAGGGGAGTCCCGGCTACGCACAAACATCGTTCGCGATAATTCGGGCCACGGACCGTCCAAATAGTTTCGAAACCCCATTATTCACCGGAGTCTTCATCGATCCCTGGGTGTCCTCTCGATCGTTGAATATGGAAGACGGTGTTCTCTCGGAGCAACCAATTTGCCACGAATCCGGATTAACCCGCGTACCGATTAGCTCGCTCTCGCTCTCTCTCTCTCTCTCTCTCTCTCTCTCTCTTCCCGTTTGATTTAATCGGACGCGTCCGAAGAATCCTGTGGAAAGTTCCCTTGTCCAAGGGCAATTCGGTTTCCCTGCGGCTGGCATCAATTACGACCAACAAGCTGGCCCCGGACTCCGCGCGTGTATTAATCCCGTGAGTCTTCCGACAAAAAATTAATAACTGGAAGGTTCCACCCCGTTTCCCCGGGCGTGGTTGGACGTGGACGTGTATCGACGTGCCACGGAACCGGAACGGGCACGGGAAAGTGCGTGACACGCGTCGATTTCGTTAATCAACCGACCCCTATGGCTCCTTTCATCTCCTCCACTATGATCGTTCAATAAAAAGGGGGCGAGAATCATTATCGCCGTTCGTCTTCTGTTTGCTTTTCTCCCGGCCACGCCACGCCGATATACTTTGCTAGGATATTTGACGTTATTACCGAGGGATCTTGATCGAGATCCTGCGAAACAGACCACTCTCTCGCTCTCTCTCTCTCTCTCTCTCTCTCTCTCTCTCTCTGCCCCACCCTCCGAGGTCAACAAATATTTCCGGGACCGGATTCTGTGTATTGTTTCTAGCTCGGGGCAGGCCCCGAGATGTCCGCAACAATTTGTCATCGGCAGGGCGTGTGACTGCGCGAAATTCCGCACCAAACCCCGCCCCGGGCTCTCTGTCCTCTAGTTATTGACTCGGCGAGCCAACCAGCAACTGTTGAAGGGTTGAGCGCGTCTTTTCATGCCTGGCGTGTGACGACCATGAAAACGCGTGACTTTCGAGAATTTTTGTAAGAATAACTATTAGACATATCCAAGTAGAGGCTATTATATCACCTGTTATGTTCTTATGTTGCAATGAAAGTCTGAATCAAGTAAGTTTATCCGTTACTCGAACTGTAACGTCGATTTTCAAGAGAACGGATCTCTTTTCACCCGTGATTCCCGCGAGAAGTTTGTTCCTCTCGATGAATAGAACACGATACCAGCGTTTAAAAATTTTGACCTTGGGAAAGTCTGTCAAGGTTATTCTTGCGGAACAATTTTTTAACAGATCCTCGCTGATTTTAAAGTGTAGAATCACGGTATGACGGTTATTACTAGACTGCAGATGTTAATACAAAAATTTTAAAAATAAATAACATCTTATTTTTTAAATGGAAACAGCCCTTCTAGATCCAAAATAAATAAAACATTATTTTAATAACACAATGTAATAACTGGACTGCGGATCTTTATGCATTCATAGGAAAATTGAGTAGAAGAAATTCAAAATATTATTGGAAAATTGAAAAGATTGAAAATGCCAATATACGATTTCTCCTCTATTGGAGTCATTAAGGAACTAACTTAAGAAAGAAGTAACAACCAATTTGGTTTCCATTTCTTGCAGTCGATGCAGGCAATTTTTATTTAGCATAAAGATCCGCAGTCTAGTTATTGCACGTAATTTCTGGACACCCTGTGAAGTTCTCGAGAAGTGGACGCCAAGGGATTGGAAAAGAGCGTGTGTCGGCAGTCTTTGGAGGATCCGCCGAAGATGCAACCGGAAATCTCCTTCGCGATGACCATCGACTGCTCCTTTTGTCTGAAGAATAGTAGGGCTCTACCCCGTTCTCTATGTCGTTTTAATAACAGAGGACCCCTTTGTGCCGGTACTGTTTGAGTGGCTAATTAGGTGCTTGCAACCCCCCGGCCGACACACAATGCCGGTCGAGGTAATTTCGCGGCCCCTCTTACTTTCCATCTTCCGTACCCCATCGCCCATTCACTTTTTCCTTGCCCCCTAGGTACTCCCACCAGCGAACGTGTCCTCGGTATATCTGCAAAATCCACCCCCATACGACTGGGAACCATACGTCACCGGACGAATTTGCTAAATTTTTGAAGAACCTAAGAGTTCTGAACGTGGACTGCACGCTTTAAATGAGCCTGGGTGGATTGTTGTGCGATTACGTTCTACGAAGTAATAATTCCAAAAATTCAAGTATCCAGTAGGAAAGCGTCATGCAACCCCTATTTCAGTTATGCTCCCGTGACTACCCAGCAAGCTCGGACTTAACTTTCTCCCGAATTCCAACCCCGTGCCGTCCCGTTTTCTAATTTCGCGAGGAACGCGACCAACCCTCCCTCGACCCTCCGTCCTCACTCGCCATTACCTCGTAAATTTGTCGAGAGCTCGTCAAATCCCTTCGAAACTACCTTCTCTCCTGCACGAGCCCGATTCTCGGCTGGCTTAATAAGAACCCTTCGACATGAAGATCGATTTTTAATAATTTTCTATAATTTTTCTGCACAGTGTGGAATACTCGTTCCTTTTTTATTGAATTAATCACAAAATTCTTCATATGCATTCTCATATACAAGGTGTCTCAGCTGAAGGAGGCCACCTAAATATCTCCTTTATTTTTAATGGCACAAAAAATGTTTATGGCATAATTTAAATGGTATCGAAGGAGGAATATCATAGAAGAACAATTTTTCTGAGCACTTATAACATGAACAGTAAGTTCAAATGTAATCCTGATATTATGCTACAATTTTATCACATTTTTCAGCCGCTACAAGATGGAATAAAAAAAAGAGTTTTCCCGATAAAAAATAACGATAACCTTAAAAAAATTATGAAAAAATAACCGGACTAAAAAAATTGTTCTTCTATGATATTCCTCCTTCGATACCATTTAAATTGTGCTATAAATGTTTTTTGTGACATTCTTCTTCTGTATAATTTACACCTCGCAGAGTAAATAAAAAGCCAAAAAATTGTTTACACGTCACCAGCCTGACACGTCCAGTCTTGAAAGTATCACCTACTCTTCGAGTGTCACAAAGGCTCCCCCGAGGCAACGAAACTCATTTTTTCAAGCTTTCCTCGCCTCCAGCCGTTTGATTGGCGACCGAGCAGAGAATGGGATACGCGATGGCAGGGGTTGAAAGCGATACCTCCGTGGAAGGGATGAAATAAGGGGAGATTTCCTTCTTTTTCCCGATCTATCGTTTTTTCGGTGACGATTGCGAACGGTTGCCAAGCCTCTATACGGGCAGAGACCGAACGTCACGAATTGCGTCTTCGATGCTCGGAAAGTTACCCCCGGGGACGGGGTTGCTGGTGAAAACAGCCAGTTCTCCTCGTAGCCGTCGCGTAATAGAGTCGATAATGTTTCGGTCCGATGGATTCCCTCCTTTTCTCTCTCTCTCTCTCTCTGTCTGTCTCTGCCCCCGGTTCGATAGAATTTTCTTCTCCCCCATGACAGCTTTGGCGGAGTCCGCGAGGGGTGGTAAACCGATCTATCAGAATTTTAGGCCTGCAGGAGGGTGCGCGGTGTATATCTTGGATTACGCGGCGAGGAATCGTTCTTTCGGCTCGAACGGCTGCTCTGTCCGACTGAAAAGTCGAGATTGCTCTCGGAAATTGCTTTCTATGGTCGCCATCTTGTTATGTGTTGTCCTGTGTCGTCGATTACTGTGACAAAATGACAGCGCACCTTCAAATTTACACGATTTTAATCTATTTTCACGTTGCAATGGAAATTTATACATTTAAAAAATATATATAGTTATTATACATAGTTAATAATATTATTATACAGGGTGTCCCAAAATTCGTGAAAATCCCGGAAGGGGGTGGTTCCTGAGATCATTTCAAGCCAATAGACATTTGGCGCGCTGGGCCGACTGTGCCAACTCGCGTCGTCTGCGATTTATGAACACCTATTATGTACTTAGTAGGATTCTTTTTCCTTCTTTTTCTTTGATAAATTTTTTAATATTTAGATTAGTTGCGTGGGGGGGGGGGGGGGTTTATCGACGTCATCGACTCTCGGAGCAGCATCTGTAACGCCGTTTGTCATACACTCTTTTCTGGAAGCGAATAATTCCATTTTACGCAAAATATCAAGAAACGGTCCATGCCAGCCACGCCCGATTAAATGAAACCGAGACGGAATAAGCTCTGCAATAACGAAAAGAATCGGAAGGTTTGTTCTTTCGATTTCAACGAAACAACGACGCTGCGCGCCGCCCTAATGAAAAAGCACTCGGCTGTAGATCGATCGTCGATGGAAATAATGCAGACCGTTTCAGAAAATTTAATCGTGATCTCTCCGTCGACGTTTACCGTGAAGGCGCGTTTAATGGATGGACAGGAACGGTTCCTGAAATCGCTGCGCCTCGACTTGCATCTCGAATGGATACGGACGTTCGCGCTTCTCCAATTTATCAAAAGCTCTCCGAATTCGGGCGTCGCGACGCTTTCTCCTGCTCGCTGGCACACGAATTTTCGTATGCGATCGGGAAATTGTTCTTCGGACGCAATCCCGCGTTACGATCGCAATATCGAGATGGCGGAAATGAGACAGCACTCTCCTCCATTAAGAGTACTTCCCGGTTTTGGAATCGTGCGAGGAATCCGTGTGGCTAGGGATTCTGTGCATTTATGGAAAAAATCAGACGATCAAATATAGAACAGTGAAAACATTTAAAAAGTTCGAGTATTTATATATTACCTTCAGCTTATTAAAATATTTAAAAGAACAAATAAATTGTTATTATACAGGGTGGGGCGTCACATTTTGCCACCTCAAATATCTTTGTTGTTTTTAAAAATACGTAAAATGTCTGAAGGACAACGTTGAATGGTAAAAAGGGCTTATACGATACCAACAAAGTATTGTTTTTATGTAATTTTTTTGTAGAGATATGAAGGTGACCTTCATTTTTTTTTAATGGAATGAGGTTTTTTGGTATCGTATAAGCCGTTTTTTACCATTCAACTTTGTCCTTCAGACGTTTTACGTATTTTTAAAAACAACACGGATATTTGAGGTGGCAAAATGTGGCGCCCCACCCTGTATTCATAGGCTGCACTTTACTTCATCGGACTCAAAATTTGTGGCTTTCTCCTATAAATTATGATGAATTTGGTATGTAATCCAGTAAATTTGCAGCCAGGGAGGCTGCAGATCCAAGTTTCGATCCTGTAGGAACAATGGTTCAGGAGTTATGCTTGTTCAAAGTTGAGCAACCTTCAGTGATTTTGACAGATAAGGGCGCCGCCATATTGGTTTGTAGTGACGACTGCGAGCCGCTTTCTAATAAATTATTAAGTAATGGCAGGTAAGCGGCGCGCGACCGTCACTACTAACCAATATGGCGGCGCCCTTACCTGTCAAAACACTGCAGATTGCTCAACTTTAAGCAAGCATAACTCCTGAACCATTGATCCTATAGGATCGAAACTTCGATCTGCAACCAGCCCGAATACAAATCTACTGGATTACAAATACATCATAATTTATAGGAGAAGCCACAAATTTTGAGCGCGGTAAAGTAAAGTTTACCCTATTCGTATATTATTATTATAAAGATCTACGAAAGAAGTTGCCGCAAAATCGTCCTTGACCTTGAATCTCAAGGTCAAATATTTTTTTCACGACCATGATCCGTACAAAACAATACAATAAAAAAAATATTTGAAAAGAATACATTTCTTTACACTCCAATTTACTTCCAAGCATTTTGAAGTTTACTAACAAATGAGACAGTTCCTTGTCTGCCATCTTGACACATTTTCATAAATTAAAACATCATGTAAGGGTTGAATACATACGTTAAGAGAACACAGCACTCATAAATTAATTCCGTATCTCATTTCCGGATTAAGCAAATAGCGAAAAGTAGAAACAAACTTGTACCTAATCCTTGACACGCATAAGTCCCGAAAACTGTGAAGTCCGTGTTGCATTAGCATCCGTAATTTTCTAATAAAATATCTCCTCCCGTCTCTCGTAACGCTTTCATACCCGAGTCGGCACTTTAATCCGGTCCGGAAGTTTCATAACTTCTTTATCTTATTTTTCGGTCAAGTAGACGGTAAATAGAAGAAATAAACTCGGGTGTAATTCCGTTTTTATGTAGGTACGTCAGGTTAGGAAGTTGCGCATTTGCATAAACATCCGCAGTTTCGTAATTAAACATCCCAGCATCCCTTAATAACCGCATACTCCGCCTAAACGCTAAAAGTTCCGCGCCGCACCACCAGGGGAGGATTGTTTCACGTGTCGAGTAAACGCAACAATTATTCCCCGTTCAATCTGAAACTGAAAACACATTGAACGCGTTTCCGGGATGAAACCGACGTTTCCTTATCAGACAGCATTACCATTGTTCCTAAACAATTTCTCGGATTCTGAACGATTTCGCAAAACGGACTACGAAATTTTCAATGTTTAGTCTGTACGAAAATGAACGTAAATGTTAGCTGTACCTCAATCTTTGTTTAATTGTGTTATTTGTAATAGAGTATAATAGAGTATATTAGAACATAAAAATTATTGGTGTGTGAATTGTGGATCGTTATGCAAAATAATAATTTCCTGCGTCATTTGGAAGAAACGAGAGATGAAGAGAAAATTGTTTCTTTGTTCAATCATTTTAGTAGATGATAAACAGTATATTTAATCTGATGCTTTTTACTGTTTTGTGCATCATCTACTCGTTCTTGTTAAAGTTGCATAAAATCCGCTGTCCGTTTATAATACAATGTATCAAAGTTAGGATCAAATACTTCAGTGTGGCATTACGACTACGAAGAGAATATGTTTATGTAGACATTAATGTTACCACATGTAGTTATGACATGAATTTTATGTTCGTCATGCTCTTTGAAATGCAGATGCAGTGAAAACAGGAAAAATAGCGAACAAAGAGAAGAGAGTCTTGCAGTACGTCTAATTATCTGGCCAGGTATCAAGTGCTCTCATAAATCATATTGTTTCTTTGTGCGGTTCTTCAGCAAACAGAACGTCTCAAGCTAATTGCACGGTTTTAACGAGCAAAAATTCGAGTTCCAGAACGCTTATTAGTGAATAAGTCGACGATAAAATTGGAACCATAACACGATGCAGAGCGTGGCAATTTTTTACTTGACCAAAACAGTCAGACTATTCATACAAACAATTTAATATCTTACTTTCCTTCATGCTATCTCGAAATAATTTATACACATTAGACATTAGTTTACTATGAACCGTTTCTTACATTATTTTGAACTTTACAGAATCTAAGAAATTTATTTTAATAAGCAAATCTTGGTTCTCTAAAAGTTGTTATTTTTCTCCATTTAGATCTAACTCAAATTATGACCCAAGTAGATCTAGGTTGCTAATTCACAATAACATAAAGGTTTAGGTTAGGTTCAATTAGGTTTTAGATTTAACTCAACATCAGAACTAACAACTGTGTATTAGAGAATAGAGAAACATTACTAGACTGCGGATCTTTATACAAAATAAAAATTTCTTACCTGAATTGCAACAAACTGGAGTGAACCAGAAATTTATTTTCTTACCTATTCTGTTTAGTAGGTTGTGAATGATAGAACAGTATGTTCAAATTTTTCTAATATTTTTCCTGTTTTAAATTACACCTGCTTATTTTTGTCATGAATGCATAAAATCCGCAGTCTAGTTATTACACTGAAAATATTTATGCAAAATAAAAATTATCTGCACCAATTACGAGAAGCAGAGGTTGAATAAAATTGTACATTCTACTCTCAATAATCTTAATAAGAAGAAAATACCATAACAGCACCAGTATAGTAGTAACAAACAAACTGTCCACGTGGAGTTCCCAATATGGCACTGCCAAGGGTTCCCTAATATGGGTATAGCTATTGACATTCTTGGTGTGGGTGCCGAATATGGCACTAGATGACATATTAGGGGCTCAAGGTGTACCATATTAGGGACCCCTTTCGCTGGAACCTGCAAATGGCACACCACAAAAAAAGATTTTTTTCCCAAGCTGTATTAATTTCTCAACGAAGTTGACCCCAGAATCTTATAGTGAGGAGATGCATCTACAACTGGTAATTTTTTCGACGAACAAGAGCATTCTGAAATAATCAGTAAATGACCAAGAAAAAGTGGTTTATATTTGGGCACTTATCCTAATAGGTACGGAGTTAGTGAGGGACGTTGGAGTGTGCTAATGGTGATGGAATGGGATAGTGGAAGCGGAGAATGAGCAGAGGAAAGGAGGAGAGGTAAAACCGACCAGTTTTGGTCGTTTCTGGCGACACTGGGCAGTCCTGCCGTAAAACATTGGCAAACGGTGCCCACCATGCCCAAGTAGTGTTCGAGACGGTCCTGAATATCGCATCACGAGATTCCGAGTGTCATTGGGGGCGCATTACCGCCTTGCCCGTAGATCCCTAATGTCTTCGTAGGGCCGGGATAAAAAACCACCGAGAAGCTTTTAAATTACAAGCTCGGGCTCGCGATATCCGCCGTCAAGTCCGTCAGTTTTTGTGTGCAATTTTAATTTTAACGCGAGCCATTCCCCGGCAGAGCTCGCTCGCTCGCCATCGTGCCGGCGCACTTTAATCTTCCAGAAGAACGTCCATTGTGCCCGGCCTCTCTTTCTCTATCCGTTCCTCCGGCTGTCCCCCTTCGTTTTGTCACAGTTTTCCCTGGGAAAACCCCGCGCGCTCGCGGCTCGGAACTTTGCGTTTTCGCCGCTGTACCTTTGCACGGGATCGGCGAAAAAAAAAATGAAAATAAAACGAAACGAAGAGGACACGGGACACGACGGAGCGTACGCCACTCGCTCGAATTAAACACTTTTGCTTTTACCTGGCGCTCTTTGTCCCGCCGGTGTCTTACTCTCTCTCTCTCTCTCTCTCTCTCTCTCTCTCTCTCTCTCTCTCTCTCTTTCTATATCTTTATTTTTCCTCTCCTGCTTTATTTTTCGTCGACAGTTCGTTTACTCGTTCGTTCGCTCGCGTAGGGTCTGCGCTCGGAACCGTGCCGTTTGTCCTTCGAGCACCGCAAACGAGGAAAGGGTGGAAGGCTTTTGAGAACGGCGCAGCATTCAAAGACCGCGTCGTAGCATCGTTAATGCCGCGGTCTCATCTTCTCCCCCGATTACTCCGCCCACGCCCCCTCACCATCACCGTCCCTCTGGAACTGTGTCGCGCCAATCGCGAATCACCCCCAGGCACGGTTGTTTCATAATTATTTAGCGCTCGCGAGGGAATCTTACTACGAGGTACAACACGCGGATTTTCTTCTCTTTTAATTCGTCAGCAGAATGCCGGCTTTATGCTTTTGCAAGGGCCACCAGCGATTTAAAGCAACGGACAGATTAAACGAGCTTGACAATATAGGGTGGGAAAGTTCGGGGAGGAAACAATTGGACAACACCCTATTGATTCGTTAAATTTTGTTCGATGGATCAATTATATTTCTCGTACATGCTATTTGCAAATTATTTAATTGTGAAAATGTTGTTGCCCCGCATATAAATTTAAATTTTCACGACAAATTAGTCGCACAGCATCTTGCAGAGACTCCTTTATTTTTTGGAAATTATATATGCTTGGTCAGAGATTTGGACAATTTTTTATTTTCTTTTTTTAATTATTTGGTTGGGCAGAGAATTGGATAATTTTGTATTGTTTTTTTTTTAATTATTTGTTTGGACAGAGATTTCGAAAATTTTTTATTTATTTTCTGCCTCCATTGACTTTTACTTTTCCCTTCGTTTTAAATTTTGTTTATTCACCAAAGTAGTTCTTCTGACATTGCAAAAAATCTCAACCCGTTTGGTTCGATTTTAAGAAAATTATGCAATTGTTGAATTTTTGCCACGAGTTGTGGTAAAATTCTAAAAGCTGATAAGCAACGTAATTCGTTTATAACGATTCTGATACATGTAACAAGTCGCGAATTATTTTCCAATTAATTTCGTGTATTTAAGAATTAATTTCGTCCAGCTGGTACTTATACAGGGTGAGCCACAGAACACGACCAGTTCAGCTTACTCTGTTATCAGAATATTTAAGAAATTTTTTATCAATCCTGAGAAAAAGAGTTTACAAAAAAATTTACTATAATCGTCCTAAAGCTCCCTCTCTCTGAACTGTGCTTGCTAAAACAATTTATGTATAATAGAGAGAATAATACAGTACATCATTTGAACCGTATCACATTTCTCGGCTCACCGGGTATAGTGCTCGAACTACCGGGACGTCCGTTCAATGATTTACGCCGCGGTGTAAGTACGAGGAAATAGAACGAAGGGTGGAGGCGAAATGGAAGGGGAGGAGGAGAATGAACCAGGAAAGCTCGAAATTTTTGACGTTCATTAAACGGGAACACGAAGAGTTCCTTTCGAGTCGCGCGCGCTCCACCCGCTTCCGCGCTGCGTCCAGTCCGCTTCCGTGTAATAATTTCAACTCGGGGAACGCTGGGAAATAAGACGATAAATCCTGCGGCGACTAAATAACGATAAATCACGGAGACCGACTAATTGCCGGCTAAGTACGAACGAATGCGGCGATAAATTAAATCACGGTAATGAGTTATGAAACAGCCGGCGTTCAACGCGTGGGTGGAGAAGAGGGGGGTGTGCTCAGCGAAGTCGGTTTGTTAGCGACCGGGAGGGGGATGCAACGGGGTGGATCGCGTTCCGGCGATCGACGATAAAGATGTGCGCTAAATCCCGAGCCTAAAGGTGTACAATCCTCCCCATCTTTTACTTCAGCTCCTTCTACTTGAGCTACTTCTACTCTACTGGCTAGCGATTGTTGATAGATTGATGATAGATAGATTGTTGATGATCTAGCAAATATCCCGGCCCGTGAAGTGGTGTATAAATGGCACAAACCACGGACAACATACAACCGGAAACTTAAAAGAGAATAGAGATACTTAGAATAGCGTGTATTATAGCCTATAATTATTATCTTTTGTATATGTAGTAATAGATCTAGTGTTTCTTCTATAAAGTAATAAGTATCATTTTCAATTAGTCCTTTAGCGAATAAAAATATTTTATTTAAAATTTATCTAACATTGAAAATGCATTTTCCATTAAAAAAAAAAACAATAAAAAATAATTTACCACGAAGGGGATTCGAACCCGGGCCTGCAGCGTAACAGTTCAGCTCGCTGCTGTTACGCCACACCATTGCTTCGTAAAAATCTGAACTAAACTATATATATTTTACGGTTATGAAACTTTAATTGCAAATATCTCGAAAACAATTGAGCGTCTGCCCCTATAATGGGGTATTTTCGTAATCAGGGGAACGAGATCTATAACTCTGTAAATTCTGAACAAAATCCGTGAGGGACAGAGCGGGGGTTCTCCTTGTAAGCGCGGTGTCACACAGCCGCGCAGTGTCAAGTTTATACGCGTGTAGCCGGCCATTCTGACCGATCGCGGTTTTATCCGGACCCTGGCGACACGTAAACTACCTGGGATTTAATGTTGCCAGGCACGTGATACACCGGCTAACATATGTAACGAGCAACGCGGAGCTGCGCTTACGTCACCGGCGATAAAAACCGCCGCGACACGACTCGCAATTTTCGTTTACCTTCGTTTTAACGAGTCCGCCTCCCTTTGGGGCCGACCCAAACCCACCGCGATAAGTATACTGGTAAACACTGGCTCACGAATATCGGCTGCCCCTAAGTTCCTATCCCGTCGTGCACGCGCGATCAAGAGAGGATCGTTCGCGCGGCGAATTCAATTTTGTCGCCGGAGATACGCTCTTGACCCGCACTTCCGCGATACTTCTAGTCAGTTTCGCGAATACCCGCCAGTCTTGTACCGGTTCTGCCGACGGCGAATGGGACCACTGTGTTTTATGGCCGAGAAGATAGGCGGGAAAGAAATCTGCGCTACATGTTTTGCTGAGTCGCAGGGTTTTTATGTACTCCCCTGGAACCATCATTTATACGGTCGCATATTCTCGGATTAAGCAACCTCCTCGAATTTCGCGCGCCTCGTATTAATGCACCTCTCCGAGGGATTATGGTTAACGGCACTGTGTCTTTGTGCGACCGTAAGTAGAGCAAGGATCTTTGTGGAAAGTGCAAACGGAATCTGCTCCGACAAGGCAGAATTAAATCCCACCTTCTTTCTTCTGATAAATTGAAAATTATGTGATTATGTACTCAGATTTATCTGATGTTTCTACTGTTTTGTGTTTTTCAGCTGATTCTATTTATTTATGTTTTATAGTTCTGGGTTTTTATTTCGTACGTTGGGACATTCATTTAATCCAAACAGCTACTCCGATGCTCCAGTTAACGCGACTCTCCACGGGATTATACTTAACGTTCCTGTTCTTTGCGCGACCATAAGGACACTGGGGATCTTCGTGAAAAATAAAAATGGGCTGCATCTATTCTGTCCGGTGATAACTGCATACGAAATTTCCTCCGTTAACAAATTGTTGTAATGATTTTAATTGATGAAGAATAATATGATTTAAATTGATGAAGAATAATGTAATGATTTTAATTGACGAAGAATAATGTAATGGTTTAAATTGATGAAGAATAATCTAATGATTTAAATTGACGAATAATAATATAATGATTTAAATTGATGAAGAATAATAGAATGATTTGAATAATAAAAATAAAATAAAATAAAGATATGATGAAATCCTAGTCATTAAAGATTATGAAAAATCTTCATCTGTTCAATGAACTGTTCATTCACTTTTCACAATCGAAAATGAAAAGTTTCATTTTATTCGCATTTTGTATAATTCTCGCAGAAATATCATTCACACATATTGCTATTTGTAATCTGGATAACAAAACGAATACATTGTTCTGGAATCAACTTGCAAAAGTGGATTCTTTATCAGGAAATTCACAACATTGTCATTTATAATGCTATTCCACGTCCAACAGTTTCCAAGATACCCGATCAAATATACTTTCTGACCCCAACTGCGAGGGTTGCTTTCTCCCCTTCAACGTGAACGATGACAGATAAAAAGCTGTAATGTTAATGAAAAATTTCAAAGCTTTGATGATAAGGCGCAGCGATTAACCCTGCGTTAGGTGTGTTGGAGACACGTGTCGCTAGGCTCTTATCGCCTGGTCTATCTACTAAACTGAAAATAGTAGAACAATGTCCTTTCAAGTATCTCACTAAGTGCGTCTTCATAAGCGTTTTCTTTCTTGTATCGTAAAAATAATTTGGTTATTAAATTATATCTTCTAGCTACACCATTTTAGTAAAAGTTAAAAGTGCAAGGAGTCCAATCATATTTTATTTTGTCGATTTGTTCATACTGTCGAATTGTGCACAATTTTAACGCTTCGGTCGAAGTTGCAATGATCTGCAAACGTTTAAACTTGATCTTTTGAGTTTAAACTTGATTTTTAATAAATTATTATGTATTTGATATGTAATCCAGTAGATTTGGACCCGGGGCGGCTGCAAATCGAAGTTTCGATCCCGTAGGATCAACGGTTCAGGAGTTATGCTTGCTTCAAGTTGAGCAATATGCAGTGTTTTTGACAGGTAAGGGCGCCGTCATATTGGTTTGTAGTGACGGTCCCGCGCCGCTTACTGGATTGGTTGTGATTAGGTCAGCAAGAACCAACGATTCTGCTCGATAAGCGTCACTACAAACCAATATGGCGGCACCCCTTACCTGTCAAAAACACTACAGATTGCTCAACTTTAAGCAAGCATAACTCCTGAACCATTGATCCTACAGGATCGAAACTTCGATCTGCAAGTTCCCCAGGTACAAATCTACTGGATTACATACCAAATACACAATAATTTATAGAAGAAAGGCCGGTAAAGTAAAGTTTACCCATAGTTTTTATAGTGCCACAAAATATTGGGTTGGCAAATAAGTTCGTTCGGTGTTTTACATTGGAATAAATCATAAAAACCGAACGAACTTAGTTGCCAGCCCAATATTTAGGTAGATCGCCGGGTATACAGCTGGGAATGATTCGGAGGTTTCACTCGGAAGCTGGCTTATTGTTCGAGCAGTGTAACAAGATCGAACAGCGTCGACGAAAAAGATACGAACGACGGACGCAGGTCGACGCGACGCGACGCGACGCGACGCGACGGGACGGGACGGGACGGGACGGGACGGCGGCGCTGCTGGATGTGTTCGTTTCGATGGAAAAGCTCTCCGCGATGCTGTTCGCGTAAGCCACCGATATCACTCTGTCGGCCAATTTAAAGTTACGATTCGAAAGGCTATCTCGTCGCCTGGGCGACCGTGAATCCCGGGAGCGGACGACGTTATCGCTTTTGTCCGCTGCTCCTCCCGCGGCCTCGCGACTCGAATTCCTTCGATTTCGTGCACGCGCGTGTTACCGGAGATGTATTACCCGCTCGGGGCATCCGAATCGAGTCGGGTTTATTATACGGCTGAAGTGGTTTCGGTGTTCTCGAAAGCGCAATCCCGGTCCGACCTGCCGAGCCTTTTCGAAATGCGAGCCACCGCTTCTTATCAGTTTATTTCGCGAATCGTTGAACTACGGGGTCAGTGGATTCGTTGCTAACACGTCAAATACATACTGGGTGTGGCGGCACGCTATTACCGCCGGACTCGCTCCGAAATAGTACGAGAGAAGTCCGGCAAATATGGAACGCAAGCTTTTTTTAAAATACAGGGTGTGGGGCAGGATGCCCACTTTAATTATTATCATTATTTGTAATAATACGGAAAAATGTTCTATACAAAACTTACACGGTATACAGGAGGGCATATTGTGACACAAACATTTTCTGCGTGGGTGGAGGCATAGAGGAGATTTCAAGGTCACCTTGTTCTTTTTTTTAACGGAAACGCCTACTTTCTGTATCGCGAATCGATAGACTATCGAATTCTGAGTAAAAATGTATTGACCTCTATATGTCCTAAATCTAATAGTTGACGAGATAGTATCGAAACAATTTTTTTTCTTCTTTGAATGATATCTTGTTAACTATTAGGTTTAGGACATATGAAGGTCAACACTTTTATACTCAGAATTTGATACTTTATCGATCTATGGTATAAAAAAGGACATTCTATTTTTAAGAAATCAAGGAGGCCTTGAAATCTCCTCTATGCGTACGCCCACGCAGAAAATGTTTTTTTCACAATGTGCCCCCCTCTATACCGTGTAAGTTTTGTATATAACATTTTTTCATATTGTTACAAATAATGACAATTATCAAAGTGGACACAGTTATTGCCCCACCCTGTATAGTCAGCATCAAAATGGAACAGTTTTTCCGGAAAATCATTATTTATATCTAGATTGTATGAATTTCGCACAAATGGGTTGGTGAAATACGGAACTTGGAGAATGTTTGCCTCTTAGAAAATGTTCATATTTTCGGATCGGATTTAAGTCTTAGATCGTATTAGCTTTTACTGTATTGTAGGTTTAGATAAAAAAAGAGTTATTCTCTCGATGTTTTAAATTTATTTATTTTTCTTTTTGAGGAATTCATACACATTTCATTGTACAGCACGCCCTGTCGAACGTTTTAGAGAAGTCCAAACGTAACAAAAAAAGTCCGAAAACGTGGAAACTCGGCGGCATCACGCGCTTTGGAAATTGATGAAAAAGTTTTCAATCGCAACGCAGAGTGCAGCCATTGCGGCAGTGTTCGAATAACACGATTTTCGGTTGTACGTTTACACGTCGACGGGGAAGCAAGAACAGATTAAATGTAAAAACGCGTAATCAAAGCAGAGGATTATGAAACTCGAATGAAAATAATATTACTTGATTTGAAAAGCTAGTATCCGATCCAATTTTTTTACATGTATTCAAACGAACCTAAAAAGTCTAAAATATTATTGTGAGATCAGAGGAATTGATCAAAAAACAACAAAATAAGAACCTCACTCATTTTATCCAGCCAACAGATGCTAAAAATGTTTTTAACATAGTGGTTTATTAGCTGTTTCACGTTTGGAAAAGAACAAATGTCAGAAAATTTGCTGGTTTCACTTTTTGATATGACTATATTCTTATATTAGAGTTTTTAACTATTAGAAAATATTTAAAAAATCATATTAGCCTTTTTTGAAAGCGACGTATGTGTTGCAACTTGTTTATTAAAAGAGTGTAAACTTGTAATTAATAACACCTTCTGTGACAACAACGACGATGATTAATCACGTTATTTGCAAGTCACTTTTTAAATTTCGATTGGAACAGCGAAACATCAATCTTCAAAATCTGATTTGGTATGACAGATAATGCGGAATAAAGTATATACAGAATGTTTTTCGATTGAATCGTACGGGAATGGTGATAAAATATGTAAATTGAATGCACTTTGGCGTGATTTCCGCATGAATGATCAATACAGTAATTTTTCCCGATTTTTTTTTTCTCGAAAATCAGAGCCGCCATCATTTTGTTAATTACCGAGTCGAACCGTGAACATATCTTTCACTAAAATTGGAGCAAGTTCATCGACTAATTGAAGGACAGCGTTGGCCTAAATTCTTAGGTCCATAATAACAGTTCAATATTAGTTTTCACAAATTCAGACCTAAATCTACGTATAAAATATTAGGTTGTAAAGAAATAAATGTAGGATTTTTGTTCCTTTGTTTTAATTGCAATTTTATTGCAAGACAGAAATTTTATGCAAAAAGTTAAACGAGAAGGGTGAATGTAATTGATTAATAACATTTTCAAAGTACGCCTCCAAAGGCAATTTAATACCGTAATACAATATCGTAAGCTCATAAAATGATCGATTCCATTTTGATTGAGGGGTATCGAATTTAATTAATCAAAATGCATCAGTTATTGATTTTTATATCTGTAATTGATCCTGGAGCTGTAATTATAATTACACATTGTGATTACAACATTCATAACACGTTGTAATTATTCGGATAATATTTTTATAATTACAAAAATTCTATCTTGAATCGTGGACAATAATTTTATAATTACAAAAATTCTATCTTGCATCGTGGACAATATTTTTCTATAGCGCCAAATAGGATTAAATCTTCATCAAACAATTATAATTTGCTGCAAATATTCAGTATTAAATGTTGCATTGTTGAAAACCTATTTATCTTTCTATACATAAATATTATTGTATAACTAAGATACAAGTTACCCCAAAAATGGCAAAAAGTACTAAAACAGAATGGAAAATATGTTATTGAATAAATCTATTAATAAATATCTTTATACAGGGTCTTCCATTATTTATTATTAAGAAGTTAAGAATATTCAAAAATACAATAAAGAGTGGCAACTCCAATCACCACAAATAAAAAAAAAACAGAAAAATAATACGAGAAATTTAAAAAGGAATCTCTCAATGGAAGACCCAATACAAAATGAAGATATTTATTCATAGATTTATTCAATAACACAAACACACATATTTTCTATTCTGTTCTATTACAACTTACCATTTTTGGAGTATCTTGTATCCAGTGATACAATTATTAATTGCGTGTAGCAATAAACATTGAATAAACTTTTATCTTCGAAATTTAATTAAAAAACGCCACCAACTACAAACCCAGTATTTCCCACAAACAAAAATCGAATTAACCGCATGGTATTCGAAGTTACAACTTCTTGCTGGCAGTGACGTATCGAATTGTTATCTCGAAATAGTCTTCGCGAACTCTCGTCCACCGATTTCGCGCAACTCGCGTTCTCCGATCGAAGGGTAGACGGTGTCTCGATAATTCTCCACCCCCAGCTGGGACTGGGATGCATACCGGGGTGGTGGAGAATGCAAAAAGCCCGAGTGCAGGAATTTCAATTTGCCCCGATATCAAATATTTCGGATTCCCTCGTCGTCGGTGAGAAGGGTTTAATCAATTAGACGGATCAACCGCGCGCGCGGAGAAAAGTTTCCGTGGAAACGTGCCAGTACGACTTCCTCGGGTTCGCCAATCATAGATGGCCTATCAGGGCGTAACGAGGCTGCTGGATGATAATATGGGATGCGCGCCACGGCAACCATAGGTAGAGAAGACCAGACGAGATTTAAATCGTGATCGAAAGTCTCTACTTTGGCCAAGCAGTGTTCATTTTCCTCTGACATTTGTTTACACCATGCAGCAAGTCAGAAACCATCATTTTTCCATAAAAAAAAACTTTAAAAAAGATTTTAAACCGACTTCAAAAAAACGCGCTAAAAAGTATAAAATAATCTCCATTTAATATATGTGTATACACATGAACTTAAATACAATACAATCTTTTCGGAGGCGGCGCACAAATATATTATTTAAATATAAATATATTAGTATTTAGAACAATTTAAGGATTTTCGTAATTTCCAGTGTCGAAAATCCGACACTAATTTTATGACCGAAGAAATGTTGAACTAATTGCGTAAAATCTTTGGGAAAAATATTATTGATCATTTAACCGGATTCGGTATTTTATGGAGAACCAGGAAAAAAATTATTTTCTCCTTTTTATAAATTTTAATATTAGAATATATATAATAAAAAAAATTATTTAAGAAATTATTTTATTGTAGTAATTATTTATAAATAAATCAATCTTTTTATATAGAGTAGTACTGTACAAGAAATTTGATTAAATCTTAAGTAGTAGAATTTATTTTTGTACCTTTTGTATCAGGGATAATTAAATTAAAAATATAGTTACATATATAAATCTCGAATATAAATGAACTAATTATAGATAAAATGCTTTTTGTAGCATAAAGATAATGAATATTTAATTTGATGTGAAATGTAATTCGAGAATTTTTAGATATCTCGTTTTTTTAGAAAAATTAATTTAATTCATATATTTTAGTATCCTTTAACTCTTTTATCTAGTCCGTTTTAGTGCATTTGAATATAAGCGTGGTTTTCAAAGTTTTTTTATACATTTTATTTTATTCAGAAGAAAATCTGTGACTGTTAAAGAACAACCTAATAGGGAAGGCCGGAGGACGGGAGTAAGAGAAAAAATTAAAGAGAGAGTGAGAAAGAGAAGGAATTAAAGAGAGAATGTGAAAAGGAGAAAGAATTGAAGAGATAGCGAGAAAGAGAAGAGAGGGCCTGCTAGGTAATGTACCGTGCGCACGATAAAAGCAATGCGCGGTGAATAATAAAAAGGTAGCCGGGGGTAGAGTCGGTCCGCTTCTTGAAATTCCGAATGGCCGTATCGTAATAAATTATTAATCCCATTCAACTAGAGATTTGCCGCATTTGCATCGAAATTCATCGGCGTGCCGTGGGGCACAAGCGATCGCACGTATCGCCTGCCGTTACACATCCGCTTCGTCTCTCGTGTTTTAATAGCGGGCGCAGATTATTTCGCGTTTCGTTGTAACCACGGCCAGCGTATTGGATCGTCGACGAATGACGCGATCTGCGTGAAAATTACGCGCGGGCGCGAGCGCGAGCCGCGCGGGATCAAATTCGTTGGAAAATTTCGGGATAAATTGGAATCTGCTCGCGCTATCTTCCCAGACTGAAAAATAATGGAAATATCACATGTACCGCCGGCCAATATATGTACACTTCTGCGCTATACGTTACGCTTCTTTACGAGGGAATTTATCCTTGCTGTAGCTCGCTGAAGTCTTTTATGACCCTCCGCGAAATTTTATGTTTAGAGGGTGGCCCGAAAAATCGATTTCTCTTCTAAACTATTTGCAAAATTGCTATTCTGAAATTTGATAACCGCGGTGCGGAATATAACGGAATTATAGCTCGTTCGGTACAGGTCGATGGATTTCATTTTGAAATTTAAGCGAGCTCGAATTTTGCAAATGTTTTTAGCAAGTATGCGACAATCCTTGATACTATGATTATCCTAAAATATCCAAAACACCCGTCGTATACTTAATTAATATTTGACAACGATTGTTTAGAATAACCAGTTTATACTTTGTGTGTTCTACATTATGCTCTTCAATACTTCGGAGGGTAGCTTCTGAACGAAAACTTTAACATTCTTAAATATGTTGTGATCTAAACAATTGCTAAACATTTAAGGATGTTCTGGAGGTACAATGGGAGACAAAAGTACAAGAAATTCGAAATCTATCAATACATAGCAATGAAAGCCATTCATGAGTATATTTTGCATTAAACTTTTGCGAATACTATACCCTCTGTAGCTATATTCAGTGGTCTACGCTTCTCTCGTTTCCATGCTAGTGAGAGGCAACACGATAAATTTGACGTTTTCTAACAGTTTATAATTTTTTTGCTCTGTAACTGTTTAGTGAATCCTAATAAATTTTGAACATAATTAATTACATAATTTTTACTACATATAAAAGAAAACTGGAGTTTCTAGTTGCGTTTTTTCAAGGCTTAAATAGGGTTTGAAGTGGAATTTTATGAATTCTCCATAAGAAGACGTGTTAAAATGTGTAAACTTTAAGTAGCTATAATATTTAAACGGTGCAGTGAATCGAATCCAAACTTTGGTAATTACAATAATTTAGTAAGAATTATATCTTGTCAAATTTTCAAAAATTTTTTTGCGTTTTTATATACCTCCAGAACATCCTTAAGTATTGCACGAGGTATTATATAAATTTCATATTCATAAAATGAAAAGAATCATATATAGAATGGAATCATTCTAGGTCGGTAGAAATGCTTAAATCTTTTTAACATGTCCAATGCTTTAAATTTTGAGTACCCATTTTTATGGCAAATGCATATAATCCGCAGCCTAATAATAACGAATCCAAAAACCCATCAAAAACTCAACATTCACGAGATCCCATCGGGCAACCGGAAACCGTGTTCGAAACGCCGTTTCTCAGTTTCTCGCGCTTGGTTACGATCGGAGCCTCGCGAGCACCGATTGGTCTGCGGCGAGAAATACTTTCCGTATAAATTGTCGCGTAGGAATTCCGCGATGATGCGCCGAACAAAACGCGGCCACGGTTCGAGAAGGTCGGGGGAGCGCGGGGGCTCCCGGGGTATCTCGTAAAAATGCAAACTTCTCCCTTCTCTCTGTCGAAGTCGGGCGCGAAGACTCGGTTGTTGCGCGAGACGTTGTTGTCGCGTCGACTACATCCCTCCCTTTCCCCTCCGCGCGGCCATTCAACCCCGTCGTCCCCGTGAAAAAAGTTAGACGCGCGACGCAACGGGGGGGAGAAAAAAAGCCGACCTCTCGGTCGCAGCACCGAGCTCACGGCCTAAAAACCGGCGACGTCGCAACAACTACGGAAATTCGCAAGAACTTCGTTCTGTGCAGTCGAGTGTGAGATGAAAATCTAATGGCGGACCCGAGGAATTCCTTGAGCGTTTAGGGAGCGGAGGGAAAAAATGGGACAGATGAGCTACGAATTTTCAAAGTTCGCTTGATTGCCCGCTCTCGCAAGTTTTCGTCCGCGTCGCCTCTTTCTTTTTTTTAAAGGACAGGTGTGTCGGCATGAATATTCCGAACGACTGCGCAGAAAGTTCTGGACGGTCTTACGTGGACTGCGAGCCTCGATGGATTTCCTTAAAAATTCTGGGTAAATTCCCCCATCGAAACACGAAATAAATCTAATTTTTCGGAATTTATTCTGGGGAATGGATTCTTATAAAAAACGTAGAGGGTAAAGGTACCAGTTACGCCAGATGTTCATTTCGTAATTTATTTTACATTATTTATGATGAACAATCGATCATCAACCTTTTCTCTGGACGATTTTGTTGGAAAGCAAAAGAATCATTAATGAAGTTTTGGTCTTATTTACCGGACACGAGAAATTTGTGATAGTAAATTAAATTTTTCTAAGCTGAAGCACAATAAAAACATTATTTCATCAGTTTCTTAGCATTTTCTATAATCGGAAACAAAGAATTTGCGTTTTCTCGGGAAATAAGATTTTTAACTAATGTTTTCTGTGTTAAACAAAAATTATTGTAACACTTTTGATCTATATATGAAGGGGAAACGTTAATTCTATTTTTCTAAATAAAGTAATACTAGGTTTATATATTTCGTGTTGTTTTTATTAATTTTTAGAAAGTTCGTTTTCTGTCCGATAACCGAGTGGAGCACGGTAACTGGTACCTTTACCCTGGATGCAATGTAAAACAGTGAAAACATTACAGCAATTCAGAAACGTCAATGTGCGTATTTTATGCACTCATCGTAAAAATAAGCAGTATCATTAATATTAAAAAATATACAGTAAATATTGTCATTTCTCATCATCTTAGGAAGACTTTAAAAGAATTAATATATTATATTGATTGATTATATTATTTATAATATTATAAAATTATTAGTGAAAAATATAAATTTAGACTAACGTTCCCGAGATGCAAAATAATAACAATTAAGGAAAAGTAAATTTGATTTGTTGGAACTATCCGAGTAGATAGATTTAATATTCCATTTTCGATAAATAATTGTGCGCCTAATCGTATAGAATAGCAACGTCGATATCCGGTTTGCCCGCGAGCGAAAATCTCGCAGTAAAAGTGGAAAGAGAAACATCCCGCGGCAAGACAATGATCGAGCAGCGAGCTCGGAATTGCTCGTTGCTGGAATAACCTTGGAAACCAATTAAGAGTTTCGTCGGAGAAGAAGCCGATGCTGACAGAAAGGTCGAAAATCACTACTCGGCTGATCGCTTTTAAACCTTCGCGAACTTTCACGGGGTACACCAACTTGTCAGTTTCAAACAATCAGGAAAATCTGTTTTGTAAAGGGATTTTTCAAGATTTAAATAACTAACAAAGTTACAACGCTTTGAAATGACTGGACGTCGCGTGAGATAGATATCGACTTGAAACTTTAATCGTGTTTTTAAATCCTAACAATGTAGTTCCCCATTTTTTGATATTTTTATTTATACAGTTTGGTCGAATATTCAAAATTTATTTCAATTTCAATCGTTATTTCTCGGCGCTACATTGTTCACGAAGTAAAGGAAATATTTTCTTCAAGCAACTTCTATTTCCTTATTTTTTAAAATCACTGAAAAATTTATTCTTGTATAAGCTAGCAATAAGATAAGAATTTCTTGGTTTTTGCATTGTTCTTGGTATTAGGCACCAACTAATAACGTCCTGGTAAATATAATGCTAAACAATGCTATACAGAGCCACCATTTTGAAATTCCAAAAATGAAAAAACAGATGAAAGTATTGAGATACTGCTAAACATTTCTTAAAATGATTACACTATTTCACTTAATAAGTACTATTACTTTTTTTGCATAAAAGAAAGTAATTCTTATTGATCAATTTTTTTATTCTAGAAATCGATAGTTCAGGCTAGCTTTGAGATGTTTCTCTAATGAAACCACGAAATTTTTAACTGAGCGTAGCGTTAGTATCGAGCCGTGGTAAAACATTGAACAAGAGAAGAAGCAGAAGTTGATTTAATTAATACTCACTTATTCGGCCGTAAATGCACTTTCACTTTAAACATACTGCTACTATTAAAACTACGCACTGTTACCCATTTCGTTCTCTTGGACGTGTTATGTGGCAACGCCGATACTATTGGCACAAACACGTTATGTCGCGACGCCGATACTGTTTGTATAAAGTCGGAGACTATTTTTCGGGAGAGTATTTTTAAATTCTTCTAATATTTCCACTGTTTCAAATTACACCTGCTCATTTTTGTCATAAATGCATAAAATCCGCTGTCTAGTTATAATAACCGTGAAGCAGAAAACACCCTGCTTCTATACACTTACTAAACACAACGCAACGCACTTTCCGAAATCATGACAGCGAACGCGAAGAAGTTACTGCGACAACGATCAAAATATTACTGCGATTGTCGCCTCGGTTTTTCCGTGATTGGTTAAGGGTGGATTTCGGTGGGGAACGTAACGTTTATTAATTGGCCGCGAATGTGTCGGGAGGACTTTGAGGAGTGGGGAACTGTCAAGAAAATTCCATTTGTATTGTCTTCAGTCGTAAATGGCGTGATTTACAAGTGTATGTCCGCTCGTCGCTTCTGTAGGTCACTCGCACGTGTTGACCATCTGTGAGGGTTCAATTGTCGGAGCGTGCGGTGGTTGTAAACAATCGGCCCGTTCGGACCGATTCGCATGCGTTTTTTGCTTGCTATGACGTCCTTCTTAGGTATATCTACAATACAAAAAGAGTGACGTCACAGGTACCACCGAGACGATCGTCCGTGTCATTCAACGGTTCAGTTGATTTCGATCCTTCGAGAACGTTCGAACGAAAACACATTTATACCGAGCGTCTTCTGATATTTAACTGGTAATAACCAGTCTGTGACTTTATATAAACAGTATCAGCGTCGCGAGATAACACGTCCAAGAGAGCTAAGTGGTTAATAGTGCTTATGTAGTTTTAATAGCAGTAGTGTGTTTAAAGTGAAAGTGAAAGTCTGGATCTACCGGCCTCCGGATGCACCAGCTGTGCAGTTCGCCTCCGAATAGCACAGTGACATTTCGAAGGAACAACTGCATTTACGGCCGAATAAGTGAGGTTTAATTAAATCAATTTCTACTTCTTCTCTTATTCGCTGCTTCACCGCGGCACGACACCGTCACTACTAGCCACGCTTTGATTGGTTCGTGTTTTTCCTTGACCCCTTGCCGTATCATTTTCTATACAAATTGTCGTAAAATAGGAAAGAAAATTAATATTTTTCGTATGATGAAATGACAGCTTTCACATTCTTTATTTTTTAATTATTGAAATTATAAAGATTCTTCCATATTATAGAATTTATTGGAGCACGTATTATTATAAAAATTGTGAAACATCTAAATAAATTCAGTCTTGTAATTTTTATGAAATAAAACGGTAGAGTGTTAAATATTGATTACAAATTAATCCGATTTTACTTCTTCTAGAAAGAAAGGCGTACCATTCATATTTGTTAGACTTCGTTTGAAATCTTCATGACGAGTGTGACTCGTTAAAATACGGCAAGGGGTTAATAACCCCTTAACAAAGCCGAGGCGGACATTTTTGCAAATGCATATTCCACTTCAAGTGACCTCAGGAACCGCGCCTTTCAAGGAACTAGAATATTTTTGTGATCTCTAGAAAGTATAAAAAATTAAAAAATTGTGTATCTATGTATTTTATACTTTTGTGCGTTACGTTTTCACCCTTTGGTAAACTACTAAACTTCCATGCACTATAGAACTGGAACAAAAAATCGATTTTACTTAATCGTGGTACCAGCTGTAACGTACATTTACAAATGTAATGCATAGTCCCCATCAGCCTCCTGACATCCCATGAAAACTCTAATCGTCCCATCTAATTTAAAAAAAAGTTATTATTTTGCAGACGATGCGACTAAAAAAAGCGGAAAATGAATTCCTTCAAACTTCCGGGCGGTTTAAGCCGAAGATGGCGCGGGACGTCGACCCGGGCAACTCTCGGGAACAAATCGCAGCGCTTTGTTCCGGCGATGCAGTGCCGCGTTACGAAATCAGAGAATCCGAAATGGATTCCATCGACCGGTTAGTTTATCGTCATAAATCCGCGTGTATCTCGCGGCCGGATCGCGGATGCTGTGCTTGCACACACGCGGTTATTGATCCCAGCCGAAGTATACGTATAGAATTTTATATGCAGTATTGTGCCGGAGAGTCTCGAGACGCTTTGTCACGTGTCCAGGAATATTAGATCGCTTCAAATCCCGCGTTCCGTGACGCGTTTCGAGAAGTTCTCCGGGTTCCCCGTCGCGCGCTCGAACGTGCCCCGTTCCAAATGCAAACTTAATATAGCCGATGGTTATTGGTAGCGTACCGACGTCGAGAGGGCAAATCTTTGCGAACAAATCAATGGCGGCCACGGCAAAGCAGAACTTTTAAAATTAATCTGGTACCCGTGTAGCTGCCTCTTGTCGTAAGTAACCTGGGCTCTATTTAATAGCACGCGCGCTCGATGAATATTCAAATTCAATTCTCTCGTAAACCGAACCTTCATGAATCTTTTTAGCTACGCCTTAGTGGCTTACTTCGCGGTGAAGAATGTTTGTGGTATAATTAGACTGCGGGCTTCTTGTATTTATCAAAAGAACTAGTGAAGAGTTGCTCGCAACCCCCGTTCATAAACGAAACGGAGCAGCGTATTTATGTCTTATAACCCTAATAATTTGCTCACAATTGTGAAAAAATATATGAAATGCAGGGAGTAAGTTCGAGTATTTCAGTTTTTTTACCTTACTAACTTATTTAATAACCGAGAAAAAAATGATAAAGTTAAGGGTGTTTACCTTATTATCTTTGAATGAGGGGTTGGTAACTTAAAATTCTAGGGGATTGTCGTTCAACCTAAAACCATTGTTTTGCGTTTGAAACGGAGCGGCGTATTTATGTCTTGCAACTCCCACTCCTAAAAAAGCTTCTTTTTACCCTTAACGATTTGCTCGCAATTGTGAAAAGAATATATGAAATGTACAGGGTAAGATTGAGTATTTCAATTTCTTTAACCTTACTAACTTATTTAATAACCGAGAAAAAAAATGATAAAGTTAAGGGTGTTTACCCTATGATCTTCAAATGAGGGGTTGGCGACTTAAACTCATAGGTGATTGTCTTTCAACCTAAAAGCATTGTTTTGAATTTGGAACGGAGCGGCACGGCGTATTTATGTCTTGCAACTGCCACGCCTAAGAAAGTTTCTTTTCTACCCTTAACAATTTGCTCGCAATTGTGATGAAAATATATGAAATGCAAGGATCCGATATTTAAGTTTTTTTCACTTTAATGACTGAGAAAAAAAATGATAAAGTTGAGGGTGTTTACCCTATTATCTTTAAAAGAGGAGTTGGTGCCTTAAAATTGTAGAGGATTGTCTTTCAACCTAAAAGCATTGTTTTGCGTTCGAAACCACTCCTAAAAAGGCTTCTTTTCTGCTCTTAACAATTTGCTCACAATTGTGAGAAAAATATATGACAAGCAAGGGATAAGTTCGAGTATTTTAGTTTTGCACATTACATTATCATGTATCTTAATGGTATCTGATTGTATGACCGGTATCATATTGTATATCTTGATTAATATCCTAGAAAAAATGATATTATAAAAATGATAATATTCTTGAATGAGGAGGAAAGCGACTTGAAATTTTGTTGGAATTTTCTCTCAACCTAAAATTACTGTCTCGCACACGATACCGATAAAAATTGTCATGGGAGTCTCTGGACCACGTCTTGCTTGACGCTTTCGCGGAACATTAAATGAAAAATTGAAAGAGTTAAACGCATCGGTGATTTTCAGGGTGTCGTAAAAGGAAAAAGTGAGTGCCGCGTGGTAGCGCGGAAGGCGGGCGACTCGCGCGGGATTACGGCGAGCTAAAAATTTTTAATTTTGGTTTACGACGCGACTGAAAATCATATTTGCGGCGAGCGCGTACCGTCCCCGGTCGGGAAACAACGTCCGACGATCTCGTTTTCAGACTTTTAACTACTTTGTTCTTCGACGCACGGGGAGGCGTGTTCACGGCGGAGCGAATGTTAATTTGCGCGGCACTTTTCCCCTAATTCCGTCTTGATCAGCAAAAACCCGCTGCTTCTTTCGGACCCCGCGAGAGCTCGCGCGCCGCGATCGATACTTGGTAAATTTAATTAGCTTCCGGTAACTCTCGACGTGTTTTCAGCGGGACGATTACGAAATTTCCTATTCCTATCCACGGTAACGAAAGTTTCATCTGCTGATTTGAGTTACCCTTTGCGGTTCATTGCCGCGGAAACTGTTTGCGTAGACAGTTCGTTTTGTAATTCGCTGTTGCGAAACGTTTATTCGTCTTCGGGTGGCTAACTCCCGCAACATCACCCGCCGCCGGAATAATGAATGTTTAATTACCGGAGAATTAATGCCTTTGCACGGATATTCTCGTACTGTCCCGTTTCAATCTGCTCCCGCGAATATTTACGGTACTGCCGATGACATGCCGAAAGTATTTCGAATGAAAGTTCCAGAATTTTGAGGAATCGGCTTTACTTTACGGGATTACAAACTCTGGACATTTTAAATAGAATCCTGTGGATTTGGACGAGACGATGTCAAAAATCCAAGTTGTAACGTTAGGAATTCGATGGTTCAAGAGTTATGCGTGTTTAAAGTTTAAAGTATTGTGCGCCCCTACCGTCAAGAACGCTCGAAATCGCGCAACTTTAAACGCGCATAACTTTTGAACCAGTGAATTCAAAATCTACAGAATTATAATTCAAAAAGTCGAATTCGTACACCTATTAGTTCTAATTTCTGATACATGTTCGCGTGGACCGTTTCACAGAAACCGTTCATTCAAGTGGAAAATCATGCAGCCCGGAAAACAACGGAGGTTTCGGACGTGTCAGCAGCATTTCTGAAAAAAGCAAACTCGAGAAAGCGCCGTCCGATCCCCATTCAACTTCCGTCCGCCCAATTCTGTTCGAGCTCTAATAAAAACCAACCCCGAGGTATAACGTGTCCCAATTGCGCGACTCGGCCAGTATAATAGATGGAAAAACTGTAACAATGCCGGTCGAAAGAGCCCCTTTGATCCCCTCCGAATTTCGCGGATATTTAATATCGAGTTTCTACCCGGCGAGCAGAAAAGTCCGATTCGCCTTCGTTAATAACTCGCGCTTCTTTCACGTTGCAGTTCCGCGCGGGCCCGGTCTATAATTGTACAACCCAATCGGACGCGATAATTATAAATAATGAATTTGTGCAATTTACTCGAACGAAATTGTTTTTATGCGCGAGTCGCAACTTCCGGAACGAAGTTGCAGGGGGAAATTCGTGGAAGAAACCTTGGAGGTAAAGAGTTAATGAAAGAGTAGGATGATATTGCAATTAACGGGGTGCATCGAGGTCGATTACGAACGAGCCGTGAATGCGTATTCCGCCATGATCGCGTCGGATCGCGGCGCTTCGAGCCTTGCAACTCGGCGAGCGTTCGCGGACTCACCCTCGCACACGAGCAAACTGGTAATTTCGTTGCCGTGCGATTTTTCTGCTGGGGCCCCTCCTTTAATAAAATTAATCTGGTTCGCGCTGGAAGTTTGTTCGGGCAAATTTGATCGCGTGCAATCAAATTAACCCCGTGTTTTCCAGCGCACCGACGCGGCGGCCGGCCCGGCCGGCTGCTCGCTCGCGCTCCTTCGCGATGCACACTGCGCGCGTCGGATGAAAATTGTTTACGATATGTGCGTCCATTCGAGCCGGCAATCGGATTTAAAATTAAAATCAACCGAATAATGAACTGTTGATGGCGAAGCCGGCCCGGACGGCTCTTAACTTATGTTTTAATCTGTATTCGCCGCGTCCAGCGAATTGACTGAATTATTTCGACGAGGCGGGATAGACCGATTATAATTGGACCGTGAACTTTCTCGCCCCCCCCCCCCCCGCGGTTAAGACCGCTATTCTCGCTGTGATCGCCGGTTCGTCAATTTATCAGCGCGAAAGTAAATTGAATTCGCGGGATTAAGTTTTTTCGGCGCGTACCCACGCCACCCGACCAGCTACAAATGATTATTAGACTGCAGATCTTTATGCAGATACGTGGAGGCCTGGTGCCGGTTAATTTATAGAGATTGGAATCGACAATAAATTTCTTTCCTCCGCGCCGCCGCGCTTCCATTATACTTCAGACACGATAAAAATCTCATTACGCTTTTTAAAATGTTTTCGAGGCTCCGGGTCGAAGTACAAAATGCTATAAGCGATGGGAATTCACGATTTAGTGGTTGTTTCGGCGAAAATGTTTATACGCATCGATAATAAACTTCCCCAGGAGTTTTGTTATTCGGGGTGGTAGTTCTAAGTACTATAAAAAATCCGGAAAAATTATTGAATAAGAAACTAAGGTCAACTCAACTTTTTTAAATTCATCGTGTCCTGAAGGTGATAGAAATCACATTGTACGGTTCTAAACAATTTATTATATCCAGTTTTTAAATCATAAATAGTGTAAATACACATTCATCATTTTTAGTATGCAGATTTTTATGTGTAAAATACAGATTCATAGTTATACAGTTATAATTACTTACCAATTACTGTAATTTGAAATTGCAGAAATAAATAATTATAATTACGTGCATTGTAATTGTGGTCCGCAATTACTTGACGAATTACTGTAATTGTAATTGTGGTCCGCAATTACAATTAATGGTTGAGCCAAAGTAATTGCAACTACCAATTACAATCACTTGTAATCGCAGAAATAAAATTTACAATTACATGTCATTGTAGTTGGTAACTGCAATTACTTTGGCTCAACCAGTAATTGTAATTGCGGACCACAATTACAATTACAGTAATTCGTCAAGTAATTGCGGACCACAATTACGATTACAGTAATTCGTCAAGTAATTGCGGACCATAATTACGATGCATGCAATTATAATTATTTATTTCTGCAATTTCAAATTACAGTAATTGGTAAGTAATTATAACTGTAATTGAAATTACAGTTTGCCCAACTCTGGAGCATTATTTAGAAGAAGTGGAATCAGTAGATCACGATCAGACGCGTCAGCCTACCCTACCTGACAGCAGTAGTATCCGCCCATTATCCAAACTCTCGAACAGAGGTTAAAATGAAAAACTTCTCGACTCGTTTTGTTGTAAAATTGCTTTCCAATCAATAGTTCAGCGTATGCGGGGCACCTTGTATAACTCGTTAGCTCAGGCAGCAATTTCCACGGACCCACCCCGTACATTCACTTGCCATGTCTAACCGCCAGCCCGGTGCAGTCGCAGCGTCTGATCAGCGGTCCCCAGATATGCAAATATCAAATTCAAAGCTATCGACCGTAAGAATCGAGGATTCGGGGGCACCGATCTGCTATCCGAAGCGAGCGATTCGTTGCCCGTCCCCTTTAGCCGGTGCTTTAACCGAATGTAACAGCTGTCAGGAGGGAGCGGAGGCCAAAGCACGCGTTTCTAAAGACAGGAGATAGAGGAGAGACCGAGAGAGAGAGAGAGAGAGAGAGAGAGAGAGAGAGAGAGAGAGAAAGTGGATCGAGTCTTCTAGGTACAACGATCTCATCAATATGCAGCACGGGAGGCCATTGTAAATCGGTCCAGGAGGAGCCGTGGGTTGTGGAAGCTTGTGCGGGATAGCATAGTCAAAGGGAATTTCACGGGTGCGTTGGCGGTCCGGCTAGCCTAAGTAGCTCGCGGATACTGATGCGATGCGATGCGATTCGATGCGATCGCATGCGCCAACCTGACAGCTGTTTCGCGGTAATGGAGTAACGAACGGGAAGGAGTAACACTAGCGAGGAGAGAACTGACCTGAGGTGGATAGTGATCCGGCAAGGCGTGGAGAGCTTCTCTGTACGCTGAGAGGGCCCTTTGTAATCTACCCTGATCGGCGTAGAGGATGCCTAATTGGAGGAGGGCCTGCACTCTGGCCGCTTCGTGAGCCCTTTTGTCCTTGAGACCGGACCCGTCCAGAGACGCACCGGCCCGCAAAACCGCAGCCGCCTCTGCTCCGCGTCCAACCGAGGCCAACGCCGCGCCCAGGTTCACGTAAGCCTCTGCAAAGACAAACGATAAGGATCATCAGCACCCTCGGATTACCAGATATTCCCCGAGCCGAGCTATGTCGAGGTCCCGCGCGAATTTATATCAATCGAGAGGCAGTGGAGCATTCTTTCATTTGGCCCGCTGGATCTCAATGGACACTGACCATTCGTTTCGCTTAGGGTGTCCGGAGAGACGGAAGACTTACTGCAGCTTGTCAAGCTGATGGACGGTTCTCTTTCTTTGTCAACGCGTGAATGGCTCGAGTATAATTACGGACAGTTTTTCTTTGGATATAAGACGACGATGATCTTTTCGCAACGTGAACATCTGTAGCCCCTCTTCATCTTTTGGAGATGTCCGCTCCGCAACGCTTACAAGGGAACGTCGGTGGCCGATACACACCGATTTTGACGAGACCTTGCACAAATGTTCATTAAAGTAATAGTATTTAGTAATTAAATAAAGTTATAGTTAATAGGGGAGAAGTTATAGTAAAATCAACCCTTCTATCCTTTTAGGTGAGTGCCTATAAATCGCAAACCACAAAAGATATCAAAGAATGGTTGAAGCGAAATTTATATCGTGTCTTGGAGAAAAATCACTAAAAATGTTTATTCAAAATAAATGATTTTTGCAAAAAAAATGTTTGCAAAGATTCATGGACTCCAAGATACGATATAACTTTTTAAAATTCAACCATTTCTTGACATTTTCTGTGGTTTGCTATTTATAGGCACTTACCCAAAGGTAAAAGGATACAGGGGTTGTTTTCTCCCTTAAAGTAAACAACGGACACAAACGAAATACGGCTGAACTGTTAGGTGGATCCAATGAATACTTGTTGTGGAAAGTTTCGTCAAAATCGGAGTGCATCAGTCACCGGGTTCCCTTGTTAGTGTTAGGACGAGAGGGAACGTAAAATTCTATCCTCTTTCCTCTTGGTCCAGAATGTACTCTAGAATTATTATATAATTATGCTATATGTTAACAAAATCTCATCTTGAATGGCTACTTCAAAATTAATTTGTCTATTTACATTTTAACCTATTCGATATTTAAATGTATAAAAATGCGACTACATAAAATAGAAAAGAAACATTTAACTAACAACTACACTTAATCGTAATTACAATCGCCCGTACGAGAGAATTAATATTTGTTGTTATTGATAAGTGTATATATTAATTATTATAATTAATAATCTATATAGCTGTTTCTAAGCAAATGTTTATGCGTCGATTTACAATAAAAAATCTGTTCATGCAATGTTCGTTGAAATGGAAAGAATGCACGATGTCATACTAATTCAATATTCAGTTACTTTGATTAAATTCATCCTGCCAGAGAGGAAGTGCGATCATTTTTATAATTTGAACTTATTAACTCCAAGAGGGAAGCGGAAGGGAAATTTAATTAACCTCGTGCCATATTTCGAGTAATTTTAGCATAGAAATTTTAAATCAATTTAAACCCATGAATTTATATTACAATATCGCTGAAGGTGATTCTTTTACGTTCAAATTAATAAACAGGAATTTAATAATTACTCGGGCCGTACACAAAAGGAAAAAATATATTCGATTAGCAGACCATGAGCCACTTCATTTACGAAGATTATGAATTATTGGACGTTAATACTCGCAATACCGAACAGCTAAAGTGATTAATTTTGTATCTCTCTTAAAAATTATATCCATCCAGATTTATTAGAACTCGTAATATGTTCGCCATTATTAACATATCAATTGTATGTCTCATTGAGAGGAGCAACGATTATGTCATAATCAATTATATATTCACCATTATTTGCAATGACTCATTGTCATTCATCAAACAATTTGAAGACGATAAGTACATTGTCACTACACGAGTCAATTGTCAGCTACAGAAAAATTAAATACAATTGTATCCTCTTTTTAAATAATGCTATCGAGTCGAAAATATTGTAACAATATGCTCAAGTTCTTCTGTCTTCACAGTTTTATATTTCACTTATTTGTTTCTGTCTTAGACTATTCGTTATTTAGCGTTTAAAAATTTAATTTACGTTCTAAACTGCAAAGTCATGACGCCTTAACCTCAAACTACTACTCGATCATAAACAATCGTAGAGCTTCAACCAGCTTCAACTGTCAACTCGCGCCGATCTCCCGCTAAGGACATGATTCATGCGATTGTACATAGATGTGTGACTGGATCGCACGTCTTCATTACAATTATTTCGAAGAAACAGAAATTATTTATGAGTAGACTGCGGATCTTTATGTATTTATAGCAAACTTGAGTAGATAAAATTGAAAATTGTTGGACAACTTGATAAATTGAAGATGTCAATAGATGATTTCTCCTCCATTAAAACATTCGTATTGGTTTCCATTTCGAATAATTAAATATTTATAATAATGTCACCCAAAGGAAAATTACAATTATAAACTAAAAAATATGAAATATTGTTGATCCCTGTGGTAAATGCAGTGTCAAGGAATTGCAGGTTGTCAGTATGCCGCGCAAGGTGTGTAGAAGATTTAAAAATTGTTCTAACTTACGATTAGGTAGAATTATAATCTTCGAAACTATACTATTTTCTATCAGCGTACTTTGTGACCACCCCGGACTCGTTTCTTCTGAAGTAAACTTCACACCGCATTCCCGATTTTAATAGGTTAAATTTTCGTCGCGGCGTTAGAAAAGAGTTTCTTGCTCAAGATGGCGAGCCTCGAACTTCCTCGAAACTTTGCTTCTATCTATTATCTACGAAGTCCTTCAATTACTGCATAACGCGGCTCGAAACGGTGTCATCAAGTATCGATTACTCATTAGCGCGCGAGGAATGTCCTTCCGCAGTACAGTTGGGAACGAGTACCGAGTCGTGGATGACTCATTAGTGTGTCAGGAAAACCCCTCTGCAATATGGTTGCGCAGTATACCACCGATAGACGTACTGCGTTCATTTACGGATGACTCATTGTCAGGTCGGCGAGATTAGGGGTAACAGAGACTATTCCAATCTACCCTGTTCAATCTTATTCTTTCCATGTTCATACAACATTCTGTTCAATGAAAACTCTACTTGTACTTTTTTAAATGATAATCCAGATCGCCTTTCAAGAGTGTCCCAATATTATTGCGGGCGACTGTACACATTTTCTGTGATTTCTATAAAATCAGAAATACAAAAATACGTTTTGTATCTTTATTATGGTTGTCAACTTGACTGTTGTAGTAGATAGGTTGGGTAGACAACTTGACTAGCGCAAGATTCACTTGAACAGTGAACTTTTCCGTTACAACTAAATAGACTGGTTTTGTAGAATGACTGATTGTAATAAGTTAAATAAAAGTATGATATATTGTGTGCATATAAACATTTCATAAAGCGTTCCACGTTATTCTAACAAAATATGATAACTCCAACTGCATAGAAAGTACATTTTGTATGGTCGCAACTGAAAGAAATATTTATATGGCCATCATTAGGCAGCTATCCAACGTGCGAATATTTTCCACCGAGGATTATCGCT
This sequence comes from Lasioglossum oenotherae, assembly GCA_028455765.1. Lineage (NCBI taxonomy): Eukaryota > Metazoa > Arthropoda > Insecta > Hymenoptera > Halictidae > Lasioglossum > Lasioglossum oenotherae. The sequence goes on from CM052296.1 coordinate 606,322, forward strand.
CATTAACGACAGTGTACATTCCGCGATCCCGAAATCCGAACAACGTTTAATTTCAAGCAATCCGTGCAGATTTCCGGGTTCGGATTTCCGATGCGTGACCCTCGCCGACCCGAGGCCCGATCCCCTAATTTCATCGCGCTTAACTTTCAACGCCCCGGTCGTTTACCATTTGACAGCGTTAAGTGTAATGTAGTGCGCCCGCGGAGCCGGTTGCTAATCCCGATATCATCCTACGTGATATTACAGACCCAACGTAGGACGTAAGACGTAAGACGTTTACCCTCGGTGCCTGGAGTTGCGCGGAGTATAAACAGGGCGCCGGGGGAAGGTTTCATTAACGAGCCGTGTGATTGGCAAATTTTCCATGCCCCGACGCGGCGGCGTCGCGTCGACGGAAATCCGATCTCGGTAACGAAATCCGGCCGATATCGTCGGCTAATTTTTCCCCTGTCGGTAGGTGTGAAATTAATCGGACGTGGTTTGCGTGATGCAATTATATCGGCAGTAACATACAAAATGTAATTTATTTATTGAAAAGAAAGGAACATAACGATGTGCTAGAATCATATGTCCACTTCAACATTATTGGGAGAACCATACAGTATCAAACATGCACATAGAAAGGCTAATGCATACGCACGAAGCAATCACACGACCGAGAACTAATATGAGGGCGCAACGATCTCACTAACCTACAAGCATCAAGCATCGTACATAACCTCCAATATGACAGCGAAATAAATCGAACCACGTGACCAGGAACGAAATGAGAATGTTCTCACGATGACTAATCCCGAGCACCGACGCGAATCGTTTCGATTAACCACGAAACCGATTCGGAAATACGTATGATTACATTATTATCTCTTTCTCCTCGGTCAGCCACGGATCAGCAAATATGTTGAACGTCGAAAGTGGTGGCAAACTCGGCGGATTACGTCGACGAAGTTACAGATTCCGTTTACAAGGTTAAAATTAATTAGATTTGTTCTGCACAGCCGGGCGCAGGAAGATCCACACAGCCGACGGGGTTCAAGTAAACATTAAACTTAATTAAGTACTCGATCGAAGGACTATCAATAATCCAGGGCTTGAATAATTCCCGAGAAACATTCGCCTCGCGCACACGTGCATCTTCGCGGAGCGGATCGTTCTCGCGAATGTAAGCCAGGCTGAACATTTTTATTCGAGATTTCACTCGTGGTGATCGCTGGTTAAACTACTTCGAAGAAACTGTGTCGTTGCAGATTTGTTTCGCAAATGTAAGTTTGAAGTATTCTATATTAATTAATGAGACTGGAAATTGAACAGGCTTTGAATTCGGTAGTTCCCTTTCATGTGTTTTGTAAAACAATAGGTATTCGAAACTTGAAACACGGTTTTGTTAGGATGTTTTTGAAAATGTATGTATTTTTCATGTGTCTTTAAATGTAACGTATGTTTTCCTTGTTCTAGCTTAAGTGATGATCACATTTTAAGGTCAGAGAACTATTGATATTATTATTGTATTAATAGTCGGCGGATTTTGTGCATTTATGACAGAAATGAGTGGTGTGAAAATCGCTTTTCGAACGTGAATTCAATATCTGACGTAAAAATTGACGAATTAAAAGTCGAGTAGAAAATGGCAGTCCTGCAAGTTAGTGGTAATAGTGGGGATACATTCTCTACGAATATCACATCTTTCTCACACGTATCGAGACATTACTATGCATTACTATTCCAAGATTCGTTTTTCTCAGTCGCCTCACGCTGCTCCCCTCCTTTTCCAGGCTTCCTTTAGCAGTATAGGGGATCCGCCAGGGGAGACAATAAAAGCGAAGATAAACTTTTTAATACGTTTCACTTTACCCTCGTTATTCCATGCCACGGCCTCGGAGATGTAGGCGTACGCCCTCCGTGCGCCGGAAGAATGCCTACAGAAACTTGAAATTTTTAATTAAAGTCATAGCCGACCGCGGCTTTTTGTCCGGCTCGTCGCTCCGAGCCCCTCGTTTACGGGGACGCCAGTGCGCGTTGTGTTTAACGATGACAACGAAACTGTGTACTGTGTACGGGGGACGGAAAGTTACAAAAGAAAAATGGCGAAACGCCGCCGTGACCCACGCGGGGACGGGAAGAGGAAGGAATAAATTTCGTTGGAGACTGGGGGACAGGCGGTTGTCGAAGTTCGCGGGAGAGCAGCAGGTTTGTTAATGGACCGACAGTATAGGAAATCTTCCCCGATAGAAACAAAACGATTTGTTAGCTTTGCCCGCTGTAGCTCGTCGTCCCCTCAACAAAAAAACGCACTAAGCCATTTATGGCTGGGAGCCGTTCGCTCGAGAGACATTTCAATGCACTCGGGGAACTTTGCTAGATTCTCAAAATGAAATATTTTCTCGATTAAAACTTGACTGCGGAATTTTTCACTTTGCAATGCCGACAAAAGCTTCGCCTGGCGAAATTTTTAAGAGAAATGCGACAAAAACTTTTCTAAAAGCTTTCTTTATGTGCAGGTGCATCTGAAATTACCGGCTTGAGTTTTGTCAATAATATTAGTCGCAGCGGAAAAAATTTGAAGAACTGTGAGGTATGTACATTTCGATTTTTTTGAAAGTGGCAGCGTGTGAAGGACTTACAAAAATCATGTATGTTTTTAGTGCACCATGCGATGCAGTTCGTCGTTCAATGTCATGAATGATAAAAGTTTCATGACAAAATGATTGAAAACAATTCACAACGACTAACAAAGACGCCGAGAATCATTCCAGAGGCTTTATAATTAGAAATCGCAGGGACAGAGTGAACTAGTGAAGAAACGCTCGAAAATTAGTCGGCAAGCTGACTTAATCTTTGCCCTTCGAACGCTTCTGGGTTGATTTTCTCGGCCACGATGCACCCTGGACGGCCAGCACGTCGCTGTTTCGCACGATATTTAGTAATTACCGGGCGGACCTGAGAAATACGGCGAACACGCGACAAAAGGCGGGCCTTCACTCTCTCTTTCTCTCAGTCTCTCTCTCGTTCGCTCTCCCACGTTCTCTGTGTCTCTCGTTCTACGCCGCTGCAGAAATTCATGCGGACTTAACCCGATTCGCCGTCGTGCCGTAAAACCAGCCCCACGGAAGCACGGCAATGCCCTTTTAATTAGAAACGGATAGAGCAAGAAGCGAAGTGGTCGCGACGCCATGAATGTCTGAATTTTACGCTAAAGACTGACGTAGCCCCGGCTTGTCCGAATTCTAAAGAAACCGGCTGCCATTTCACTGGAAATACGGGTCCGACCTTTCGCATTTACTACTATCCAAACAGCGAAAAAAAGAATTAGCTCTTGTCGTTGTGATGCAATTTCGCGGCATATTAGCGCGGCCGTCTGAGACTACTTCGTCCAATCCTTTCAAATGTTTATTAAATACCCCACGGTTTTTCTACGGCCGAGAATGTAATTTCTCTCCCGCAGTTCCGTGGCATTCGTTGCATCTAAGATTCGTAGGATGTTAAAGACCCAAGTTTAAAATTGGATAAAGCAAAATTCGAATTTTTATTAAAGTGGTGCGAGTCGATATTTGCCTGTTTGGTGGTGTGTACCAATCTCAAGGCTTGGCTGAACTTCACCTGCAAAATTTTTTAATTCATTTTTACTGTAAGGAACTGGCTGGTTCAAACGTGATGCATACACATACTCAAAAGTCATCTAGAAAATGATGTGGGGATACGCGTCGTACATGTGGGTAGAAATTCCTCAGAATTCTTCCAACCTACTACCCCCTCGTGGGATAATTATGCCTTGGGTATACAAATGGACCTTCCTAGAGCAGCGTTTGGCTTCAAGAAGGGAGTAAAAAGAGTCACGCAGGAAAAGTCTCCATCCCTAATAGAGTAATACGTTCGCCTTTAAGTTCTGGTACATCGGTCAGACCCTTAGCCACCCGTTCAGAGTGTACATCGTCGGCGAAACGCTTGGCGCAATTCTCCGCGTAATCCGTCACGATATTGGAGCGGTTAGCTCGTCAGTCGACCAACGTCGGACGGCAGCGGTGCGGCGGCGTTTTAAGATATTACATTCGCGGTGGCCCGACAGAAGGTGTACATACCGGTGAGGGTTGATTGTCGGTTGGCTGTGTACATGTATAAACGTCGCGCAAACTGTATCCACGGTTGGGTGGCGAGGCAAAAGGTGGTGTCCGTGAGGGGGTGGGTGGTCGGGCGTTGGGAGTGCAGCCTTGCTCGCTCGGATACTCTAATTCCATAGAGTATCCCGGGGGACCGTGGCGAGGAAAATGGATTGCTCGGCTCCCGCCTCGTTCCTTATTCAAAATAATGTGAAGCATAGGTAGCGGCGTCGTGGTTCCTTTGGCCGGGGCCACCACCGGGCTCCGCCAGGAAATTGCCATTCCGACGCTCCAGTTTCTGGTCTTAACGGGAACTTTTTGTTAATTAAACGTCGCGTCTCGCGATAGAGAAAGATAGAAGGACCGAGAGAGGCTGAACACGTCGAGATAGCGCAACGTGGCCGGCGCGTTCGAAAAGTTCCGCGGACGGAACCGGGGATAAGTAATTCTGCCCGTCCGCTTTTATATTCTCGAACGAGCCACGAAGAAGAACCGGGGGGGGGGGGGGGACGGTGGAATTTTGCAAAAACCAGCCCAGATTATCCGTGGATAATCTTGCCGAAGAGTCGCCGCCGGAGGGAACGCGGATCCGCAGGAATCCGGGGAGGGGAACGCCGTTTGATGATTATCTCTCCTCGCTTCCTCTGCTCGGATCTTCCTCCCTCGAGCAGGAATTTGATTTTTCAGCCTCGGCACTGCGACTAATTTCGCCGCGCTGGGATACCTTGGGTCCGGGATCGCGTTTTACCGGCGTATAATTAATTAAAAGGGGCGAATTTTCGTAACGGATTTACCAGGTATTTCAGATTCTCGCACGCCACCGCAGTCCCGGATATGTCATTTGCAATTCCCCGCCCTTTGAACCGACCGGCGAGCGCGGAATACCGGGATCGATCGGCGACAACACCGGGACATGATTTTCACCCGGAGATATTATTATAAAAATTTGACGGAGCTACGCTGTCCGCCGCACACGGCCGCTGTCCGGGAAACACGCTTCGCTCTATGCCTGTCATAGACTCTTCATCTTATTTTATTCATTTTTCCGACGGAACGCGGAATTTTCAGTGAAAATTCTATTTTATTCGTTGAGTTGGTTCACCCGTCGCGACTTGGATGATTTTATGATGATGCTGTGCCAGTTCTTGATATTTTCATGTGGAAAATGTTACAAACATTAACAATAATTTAAAGAGTAACACATACACTGTCGTTCAAAACTATATGGACGCTACCGTGTTCATGAAAATGATATGTAATGTATATTTTTATTGTCAAACAATATTTTAATTGTATATATTATATTATATGTAACAATAATGTATTATAATAGTACTAAATTGACAATTTAGTTATTTCATTTTCTTAAATGAATACAAGAAAAACTATGGGATCACATAGATAGACAAGTTCGAAAACGATGTCTCAAATTTAAAAAGTATTTGCGGGAAATCTTAGAACGTTATTGATAGGTACTGAAATAATGAAGAAATTAATAGCCAGGATGCGCCGACTAGTAATAACTTTTTATCATTATCGGTGAGATATTTAATAATTTATAATGATTAAAATATATTCTCTAACACTGTACGAATTGGAGTACATACAAGGTAATCACCAAAGATACCATAACTTTCTTCAGGTAGTTATAAGAATTAAGGAACTGTCCGGATACTTTTGAGCGGCAGTGTAACTCCTCCATCAAAGTGTTAAAGCGTTGCTCGATACCCAATTAAAAAGTGCCACAGAGAAGCAAAATTTGAGAACCGTTGTCCGCAAAGCCTATATCATGTGCCCTCGGTAAGCTGCTCGCGACTCGAAGCCGTGGAGCCCCATAAAAATGCCGTGTTCCGAGTAAATCTTCGCCAAAATGTCCCCGTAACGCAGCGAACTCTCAGATAAAATCAGATTTATTTTCCATCCGATACTCGTTCGCCGGCCGACCGGTCCGGTCCGTCTTTTAACAATAAAGATGCAATATTTCCGGGCGTTACACGAGCTGGACGCAATAAAACATCCTGGGTCCGGGTATCCTGTTGGGCGGTAAACTGTAAACCTGGGCCTCTCTCTCTCTCGGCCGTGGCAAATGAGTCGTGATAAATTTTGACGGATTATTAGGGTCGTAACCGATGGGGGGATCGGGTCTACGTTACGAGCCCTCCTCGATCGGCCCCAGTGACTGTCGTCGGGCGCGACCTGTAAAATTGGTAACGGCTCAAACGGCAAACCGGGATATTTACTGCAATAGGTTTCGCCGCGGCTGACAAAAACCGGGGAAAAGTGGCTCGTATGTATCGGATTGCATTACCGGCCTCCCTCCCTCCCGGCAATTACTACGATTGGCCGGGACGAGAGCGATATTTCTTTTTTTCCGGTGTACGGCCAAGTAATCGTATCTGCCCCGGTGAAATCCCGCGACGGGGATTCCACGCGCAGCCAACGTCCATTTTGCATTCTCCGATCCAATTGTTCCGGTACACGGTGTTACTGTGATACCTACCGGCTACCTGCAATTGATTCTCCCGTGGAAACGCGTCACGGAGATCGACGCTGACCCGAACGAATTTCTTCGACGATCGAGGAGCGACTCGCTCCCCACAGAGGCCCACACGCTCCCTCTGCCTCCACTGAAATCCCCTCACCGCACAGTGGCCGGAAATCGCCAAAACGTGGACGAAATAGGAACGAGTACTCCAATTTAGTTCAAAATTGATACTCTGGGATTTTTCGGCTCGCTGATTATATTAGTAGACTGCGGATTTGATGCATTTATTATAAAAATGGGCGAGTCCAATTTAAAAGAGATTAGGGGCGAAGAGAATTTCGAAACACCAGTGTATTCATTTCAACTTACTAAAATTATTATCAGATTTATTAGATCAACGTCCGAATTTCGGCCGATCCCACCATCCTTCTTTGAAAGCGAATCCAGCAACTTTCGTTCACAGACTCTCAACCTCGACAAGGGTCGGTGTAACAAATATAATAAAACGAATTAGTTTCTAATGGACAAAATGAAGTCAAAATAAATTTACAGAGCAACAAATTTACAAGTAGCAAGATACAATATGGCAGAATGAATTAATTTCTAACGTATGAACAATAGATGTTATTACTTCTGTTTTTATTAAACCATTAATTTAACAACAAACATTAATTTGCTTTTGAAAGTGGTGTAAGTCGATTTTTGGAAAAAATGAATTAATGAATTAATTTTAGTCAGATATAGATATAAAGAAATGTTTAAAAACTGTTAATAAACAATTGAACTTATATTAACGAGGTACCTTGTATTACCATCACATACAATAATTAATAGAACAGTTTTGTTCGTCGAAGAGTATTGCAAAGAATATTTTCTATTCCCTTTATTTTCGAAAACTGTGCCACGCTGGTCCCGAGAGTAACTGGAATCTACGAGAATTGTTGTGCACGAGGGGTATATGTCGGGAACAGCGGTAGAACCGAAAGAATGGTGACTCCTCGTGCAGAAGTAAGTAGAACGTGTAGAATGAAATTTTTCCACGTACGGTTCCGTTTCCGGGGAAATCGGTATTCAATATTTCCGTGTTACGCGCCATTGATTTACAATTTGGCGTGCTTTCCTGTCTATTGCATGCTGTTTCTATTTCTGTAATTGATTGTAAATATCCGTTGCTATGTGATTTTTTCACGTAACGGGCTTGTCCACTGCGCAGGGTAGTAACAGCCGCTGGCTGGACGATAAATAGCGAAAGGATGAAAAATAGACAAAACCCATGTTGCGGTATGTAAAGCTAGTGGAAGAGGTAATCAATGGTCAGACACGTCAGCCACGTTACATTCGATGCCACATGTCGACCACGAGTCTCTCCAATCGATACTCCGAAATTACACCGCATCGAAAATACGGTCACCTAGGTTGACAATTTGTTTGATTTCTCTTTTTTTAAATTTTTCATCATATTCAAAGTCATCTATGTATAAATATTTCTCAAAGTGCCTTTTGTAAAATTCGATTATAAGTGAGAGTAAGTTTTGCTTTTGTTATTGTTGTGCAATCCATGATTTATCATTTTTAATTAATATGTTGTTGCTAAAGTGTATAATTGGTTGTCTTATGACGTAACTATATTATATCCCATATAATTTTATAGGTATATAAATATATCTATTATAAATAGTTGAAGTATAAAATGTTTTACTGTTAGCTTTATCTATATCCGTTATTTATTATTATTATAATTAACGTAAATTATCGATATGTGTGTACTGGAATGGTGATATATAAAATAACTAGACAGTGGATTTTATGCATTTATGACAAAAATGAGTAGGTGCATTTTGAAACAGTAAAAATATTAGAAGAATTCAAAGTTATTATAAGAATTTAAAAATGTTAATAGAAGAATTTAAAAATAGAAGAGTTTAAAAATATTAGAAGAACTTAGAAATAGAAGAGTTTAAAAATATTAGAAGAACTTAAAAATACTGTTATATTATTTTCAACCTATTGAACATATTACGAAAGAAAATAAGTTTCTATTTCACTCCAGCTTGCTGAAGTCCAGGTGGAAAATTTTTATTTTGCATAAAGATTCGTTGTCTAAAAGTAACCTATGTGCACATCAGTATTTTATCGATTACCTAAACATAGAATATCGACACTCCAAGCGTTAATGGTGACATTTACATTGTATTCTGATGTCACGAGGACGAGCACTTCACGAAATTGGTACCCTGACTAACATGGAACGTCTCATTTCAGTAAAATGGCGGTGGTTCCGTGACAACATAGTTGGTGCGTTGTGGAATTTGTAAAGACAAACAATGTTGTGACTGTGCAGCATGCCTTTAGCGGTGATGAGTCTTCGAGACTCCAGAGATCATTTTGACATTGACTAGACTCGGAAGACATCCTATAGACATGTAGAGTGAAATAGTTGACGAAACTTTACAGTAATTTTTTAAGAGAACTGATTACTCGAGATCTCTACAGTTTCTATGAGACTTTTTTTCGCGATGAATACTATAGGATGAAAAAACAATTTTGACCTTGAAGAAATGGTCAAGGTCAATATTTGCGATTATTTTTTTTAAACAGATCTCCAGCTATTCAGAGGTGCAGAAATATTATTTCGAAACACCCGGTACTTTTCCGAGTCAGATTCGTTTTGACATCAACTACAATATTATCAAATCAAGAATATATATCGATTTTTTAAAATTAAGGGTGATCATGATTTTTTATAGGATAAACACTTGTGAAAAAATGTGTTGTAAATTAAATGCTTGTACAATTTTTATTAATTTAACTGTCAGTGTTTACAAGTCTTATTAATTTAATTGTTTTTGCAGGTGATGGACATTTAGAAAGCAATATACATTCGATAAACATTAATATCCACTGAAGTACCTGTGACGATTTAATCAATAATTCCTGAAGAAGGACGAAGGTGGAGATGATTCTTGCGACATCATACAAGGGAAGGTATAGTGAAAATATTCCAATTTGAAAAAATGCGGAACATTTGTGCGCTAAACATTTTTGACATTGCTAAACATTTTCGACATTGCTGAACATTTTCGACATTGCTGAACATTTTCGACATTGCTAAACATTTTCGACATTGCTAAACATTGAGAAAGTAAACGAACTGCTATATCGGCCGCTCGGATCACTGTGCGAGTATGAGTGTAGATGCAACTTCTCGTCCTCGTTTCTGCTTCGCGTCTTCCGTCTCCTCGTAACGCGAAGTGTCGAATCAACCGCCGCGAAAATCGTATAGCTTCTAGACGCTTTTTACCCCCCATCGGTCGTGGAGCTGCATCGTCGCAAACGTTTTTCCCGTTGCCAACTCGAGAAGTCGTGGAAACGAGTGTTTTTCGCACGGTGATATATTGCTCGTTCCGCGACCGCTTTTCTTTTTCCCTCGCCACCCACCAACGCCGCCCCCCCCCACCGACTGCATATATTAGACGGTGTATTTTCTAGTTGTTATTTCGGATGCTGCTATATTTATACTGCCGTTGCAGCGGACGTGTTTTCTCGCGAATGTGTCACAGGAATACAAACCAGTTAATTAATTCTTCTACAAATGGTTGCACTGTGTGCGTTTGTTGTCTTTCATCAGGTGTTGTACGAATTCCTCGATTGTTAAACACTGTACTATCGGCAATTTTTCTGTATACTTCCTGATAAAAATTATGATCTCATCTTTTTATTATAATTAATCTTATTAGGGATAGTTATCGAATTATACATACATATTGAATTAGGTCGTCCCAAAAGTTCCTTCTGGAATGTGTTCCTTTAATGTTGCTAAATAAATACAAACAATGCGATAATCTTTATGTTGATGTTTTAGTACTTCCTAACATGAATGTGCATTATGTGCATGAATCGAAAACCAACTTTTGGGACAAACTAATATTTATTTAGCAATATTAAAAGAATACATTTCAGAAGAAACTTTTGTTCATAGTGACATTAATCTGTAATTAATCATTCTAAGGTGTCCCAAAAATTTTGGACTTCCTTGAGATGACTCCTGAGATCATTTGAAGCAACTTTCTCCTTTGCGAAAATGTTCTGCGTGGCTCCGTTCAGGAGTTATCATCGAAAAACATGGACCAATCACAGCGCGGACCAATACAGTGGGCGGATTCAGAATCGACGACATCCCGCTGAGCGTACCGTTGCTATTGGCCGAGCCAGAGTACCTCCGCGGTTGCCGCGGTCTGGTTGGTCCGTGTTTTTCATTAATAACTCCTAAACAAAACCTCGGAGAACATTTTCGCAAAGGAAAAAGTTACTTGAAATGACTTTGGGATTTGCTCCTGTCAAAGAGACTCATTTTTGAGACAACCTGTATACATATATTTGCCAGAATTCAAGAAAGTAATGGGTCGTTAAAAAGATAAATAGTGCATAAAATATAAAATGTATAATCTTGTCTGCTCGAAACGCGTTTCGTTCGTGCTTTCTCGTGTTAGTATGTTTATAACTCGTGATCGTGCCATTTGCTCCAGACGATAAATATTAAAATATTTCATGTTTTTGATGTTCAATACCCCAGCACTTACCCACAAAATATTTCAATCTTTATCTCTGCCGTTTATGCGGTACCCGTAAAATACCAGTATTTTTAATCATATTTTATGAATACCGAAATATGCGCCAGCACGTTATCGTCGTGTGAAATATTCATAGTTTCATAAATATAGGGTTTCGGAATTTAAAATCTGTCCAGGTCTAAAATCGTTTTGAAGCTGTTAAATAAAATAAGAATCTGTTTGTTCAGTGCTCTGTTGACTTTCATTTTTGAAAATTTCGAATAGCGTTCCACTTTTTGACTTTGATTCGTTTTATATTCTACCCCATTCTATTTATCTTCGAAATTTTGAAGTTCACCTTTTTGGGCTTTTATTCATTTTATATTCCATTCTAGTGTGCGTACTTTTTAATGAATTTTTAATTGTATTATTATCCTGCGTCTATTCACAACCCCTTGCACAATGCAGTTGCTACGCCAGTGTATTTTTTAAATATTATTATTCGTCGGTATTGTGTAGGTGTTATATTGAAGAGATCGAATCAAATTGGGATGTTGTCCAGCGAACAATTTCTATCGTTTTTATAAAAGTTAATTGATCAATTAAAAATACAATAAAAATCATTTGGTTTCCCATGTATTTTTCCGGAGGAACTTTTGAAATAATGTTATATGTGCAACGCAAATGGAAAGAAGATAAATTTGGATAATCCGTACGGGCTGGTCAGAAAACTGTTCGATTGGAATATTGTTTTAATTGGATGAAATTTGATACACGATTCAGATGAAAAATTTTTCTATAACACGATTGTAATATGTATAGGTGTATTATATAAAATGTTGCCGGGAAATGGATTTGTACAATTTTGTATTGAAAAGTATAATTAAAAGTAAACTTTAGTTCCGGTTCAAATTGATCCCCGGTCGATGTCACGGATGATATCAAAACGTATCAATTTACCGCAGTACGGGACAAATTAATATTACTGCGAGACGTATTGAACGACTATGAAGCGTATGATTCGTAATAAAAATATTTTTTATCAATTCAGATAGTGTTTTAATTCCACTAACATAACAATTCGAATTTATTTCGTTCTCTTAAAGTGTGAAGTTACCTTATAGAAAATTTATATCAAATAGTGACGAATCAATTACCTTCACATACATTAATTACTTAAAAATTATATATATTTTATATATATTTATTGTATATATTATATAATTTTTTAATTTGTATTTTTTTTTATTATATAATTATTGTATATATCCATTTAAAAAGTTGAGGGTCACCATTACATTACCATTACATTGCTTGCAAAAGCATTCAAACTTTTTCCTCTTTCATTTTTGTATTGTAGATTTTATTCTATTCTATTTATTTTAAAAAATTTTAATCTTTTCATTTTTCCGACTCTCGTTTATTTTCTATCCTATTCTATTTATCTTCAAAATTTTGAATCGCATTCCTCTTTTTGTGTTTGATTCGTTTTATATTCTACCCTATTTTATTGATCTTCAAACTTTTATGTCTCTCATTTATTTTACATTTCATTCTACATACTTTTTGAAGAATTTTTAATTTTATTATTATCCTTTTTCTATTCACTCCCTTGGACAATGCATTTGCAAGTGTATTTTTGAAATGGCATTATTCATCGGTATTGTACATTCTATCCTATTCTATTTATTTTGAAATTCATTTTCTGTTTGCCAGCGGCTGGTATTATCATTACAAGTGGAGTTCCCTAATATGGCACTACCAAGGGTTCCCTAATATCGCACTACCAAGGATTACCTAATATGGCACTACCAAGGGTTCCCTAATATGGGTATAGCTATTGACATTCTTGGTATGGGTGCCAAATGTGGCACTAGGTGTCATATTAGGGACCCTAGGTGTACCATATTAAGAACTCCTTTCGCTGGAACCTGCAAATGACACACCACAAAAAAGAAATATTTTTCCCAAGCTGTATGAATTTTGGAACAAACTTGACTCCGGAATCTTGTAGGGAGGAAATGCATCTACAACTGGTAATTTTTTGGACGAAAGAAAGCATTCTAAAATAATCAAAAAATGACGAACAAAAAGTGGTTCATATTTGGGCAGTTTACCCTAATAGAATGTATAGCATTCCATTTAAAATATTGAAGGTCAAGGTGTAGCCTTGAAATGAAGGTTGCTTCTCTGAAGGAATGACGCAGGTAAAAAAAATTACATTGCTTGCAAAAATCAGTACAACTCTTTACTCTTTAATTTGTGTTTGATCATGATAGTTTTGTAGAAGAAAACGCTGTCCAGTAACGACGCGAACACCCTGTATATCAGCGTTCGCGGCCCCCCGCTTGAACTTTCAAAGCGCCCTGGAGTAATTGCATCAAAGCACGGATGCCTCACAGATATTGAAAGTATCGAGTTATTCGTATCCGGTGGTTTATTCGATCCGGTGGTCGGCGCGTCTGCTGACCCTACTTTGAGAAGCAGCGAGCGGGCGGATCGTGTATTTGGCAAGCGTGAAACATCGTCGTTGGCCCTTTGGAATTGCTCGACGGTGGTACGGAAAGACTGTGAGAGGGAAGGTCAGGTGGGTCCGGCGACGGCGAAGTCGAAAGCGCGCGCGGTAGATGGCCAACGGCGCGGCTCGGCGCAGTGGCGTGGTCGGAAGAAGAATGGGCGGACGGAAACTGCTGTTTCATCTCCGACTCCGCCAACTTGGCAAGACCGCCGCTCTGTTTGCTTCCTAATTACGAATGGGAGAGAATAAGACGCGCGCGAGAGCCCGTGGGGAGAGCCAGACTACGTAAGAACCTCGGGGACGAAGTAAGAAAGGCACCGGCCGCGGGTGAACAAAGACGAAAACCCGAGGCGGGCCTCCGAACTCCGAGCTACCCGCTGCGCTCCGCGAATTAAGATTCCATCGTGCGGTCGAGTTTTGTGTGTGCCTTGCAATTTTCTGGTTAACCCGACCGTTCTTGTGGGCTCTGCCAACACTTCCCTCCACGGATCGATGGATTAAGGAGTTCGATCGAGCATTCAGCCCGCGAACCTCGCTCTGTTGTTTTATTAATCATGATTATTAGTAGGCGAAACTGCACAATCCAGGAAGTAGTATAGAGACTGGCGATCGGCTTAAATGGTTATGCTATTGTCCTGATCCGATAGAAAACGACGCTGTTTCTTCCGAAATAATAATTCTTTTGCAGGTGTTGGCTAGACACCGCTCAGTGCGAGGACGAAATTCCAGGCCCCTTTTTTAACATAATGGTAATCACTCATTACGGGTTCTCACCCCCTGGGGGAGGAACGGGGATAAATGGGGAGGGGCCCAAGATCTGGAAACCGAACGCCAGTGGACTCCCTTCCCACCTTACGTAGTCATATTTTTCTAAGTAAATTACATGCAAAAATTCTGAGAAAAATCTGACACACGTTAAATACCCAGGTACATATAGTGTAATTAATTCAGATTTTTGAGTGGAACATCCTGGTTGCTAAAAATGAAAAGGTTAGTGCCAAAATTATTTTCCCTATTTATTTACCTATTTATTCAATTGATTGAAATACATTGGTACTCCATTTGAGCCTGTTTTCACGATGAAAACGCTGAAAAGTGATTTCAAACCATTCATTATATCATTCATTCATTCATATCCATTCATTCTGTAATTTCGAAATAAAATGACCTCCACTGAAAACGTGACTTTTATCCACCCGGATGACGAAAGGTTAAAAGACGAGAATTGAGTAGCAATGTGCTGCAGCAACTCTGATGTACACGCGCGGTCGCAATAAAGTTATCGAAAAGGACATTGGCGTAGACAAGGATCAAATGATTTGTGCGCCCTTGCTCAGCATTCAAAGTGTAGCCGGTGTCACAGATGCAAATTTCAATCTATCCCGTTCGTTACAGTACCAGGTACGATCAACGAGGCAAAGTGACCCGTGTCCCAATTGATACCGAAATTCCACGTTGCCGTTGCGGAGGCCTTCTTTTTTTGGTCCTGTTACCGACTCAAATCGCTCGTAACAACCTCCGCTTTTAAAACACGGCTCGTTCGAGTAATTAGTGAACCGATTGGACGTCAATTTATGGACCACTGCTGCAATCGCGCACGCATCCCCTTTTCGTTGAATGCCTCCTGTCTCCTGAATGGGGGACTCCGATGTGTGTACTCCGGCAATGTGGAAAATCCAAACTGAAATTCATTCGGCAACAATGGATCCCCTTTGTAAGGGATAATAAAAGGTGACGCTCACTTGAAACACGACAGCCGGATGAACCGTAAACGGCCCGGACAACCCGTCGCATTTATTTCGAGATGGCCGCTGAGTCGAGTTATCAATTACCGTTTCAATTAACGTCAATTAACGTTCGTTTTAACTTTGTTTCTATCTGGATAGATTGCTCATTAACATGTCGCCTTTCTCCGTTCACGATGAAAACAGGCATTATCGAGTTTGTGAGTTTTTACTATTAAGGTGGAGTGGCGTAAGTCCGTCTACGGGGCAAGTCCGTTAATTGGATATTTTTATTATACTATGAACGAAATTTCTCTCCAGCTTGTATTTGTTAATGTAGTATAAGTTAATATGAACTATTCTACATAGATGTCGCCGAAGAATAAAGGTGTTTTCCTCGCTTAAATCAGCCAATACCAAATAGTCACGTGCGAGGTGCACGTTCAACTTTGAGGTTACCCTGAACGTGCAATAGTTTACAAGTTATTAATATATTCTGTGTTGTTATTTTAGGTAAGTACAACAAATATTGATGTAAAATCGTTAAAAACAACATTACAATATTCTTGAATTTTGTAATCCATGGATTTGATAATATCTTATGTAATATTGTCGCTATACAATATTTCAAAAGCTAAATAGACGTAAAATCATGATATTAGTGACCATAAAAATAAAAGCGTTAAAAACGTAATCTTCATGGCTCCACGCTTTGATTTATAGTCACTAATGTCATGATTTTATTTAAATTTATATTAGATTTTTATAACAGAAGAAATTTTAAACAAATTGCTTACAATTTTGGGGAAAAATATTATTAATCATTTAACTGGATCCAATATTTTATGGAGAACCAGGAATAAAATTATTTTCTCCTTTCTAGTGCATTTTAATATAAGCGTGGTTTTTAGGATGTTTTTTTTGTGTAAATACGTAAAATCCGGTGTCTAATTATGGTCATGAGCCCACAGATAACGCTAAAATAGTTTTTTCCAAAACGCACTTTCCAAAACGAAAAGTTTGTTATTTACACACCGAGTGTGCAACATTCACTTGTTAACCAGACCACGCTCGCGAAATGCCTCCGTGTGTTAAGGAT
Organism: Lasioglossum oenotherae; assembly: GCA_028455765.1. NCBI lineage: Eukaryota > Metazoa > Arthropoda > Insecta > Hymenoptera > Halictidae > Lasioglossum > Lasioglossum oenotherae. The sequence continues at coordinate 622,792 of CM052296.1, forward strand.
TAGCAGATAGAATCGTCGGATGGGCGCCCAAGAAACGTGTATGGCGGGCGGTTCCCGGGCTTGGCGGCGCGGAATCAAAATTCATTTCGGCGAAATTGGAATCCCGTAGTATTATATTATAGTTACTACTACAAGAGGCGTGCCTGCCAGGCGTCCCGAGCGGATTCCGAGCGGCGCGTTTCAGACGGGTTACCCGGCCCGTGAAATCCATTTCGTTGAATCGCACCCGGATAAAATACTATTCGCGAAGTTATTGTGCATAATTCGCGCTAATTCGCGCGGGCCGCGAGACCGAACAACAATCGCGGTATCGCCCGGAGAGTACCGAATTTTACCGCGTGCGCGCAATTAGACGTCCACCCCGCCCGCCGCACCCGTTCCCTACACAAAAGGCGCGACCCCCGTGGAACGGAACATGCTCGTAAAATGAATTCGTTCGAATAACGCGGCTGGAAATTATTCTATTGGCAAAAATTTATGGGAACGTCGTCGCCGTCGCCGCGATATTACGATTCCGAATGTACACGGGAGTACTCTATCGACCGGGGCGCAGTGAAAATGTGTGAGGCCCGTCGATACGTACGAGGTGTGTTCGAAAAATAACGGGAATTTTCATTTTTCGGACGAAAATGTTGTTTATTCGACTACGTGAATGTTATCCCCTTAAAAATATTCTCCGTTAGATATTCGTTACTTTTTTACGTGAAATCTCCAACTTATTTGTGGCATCTTGATGATTAAAATAAGACTGAACACGATATAGTTTGAACTGCAGGATCTAAGAAACAGCACGGTCCCAAGGGTACTAATCCAATTACAAAGCTTCTTTCTTTTTCATTTTTTGATTACGTGATTTTCGCCAACTTATTTACGTAATATTATTCTGATTAAAATGACACTGAACAACGATATAGTTAGACCTACAGGATCTAAGAAACAGAACGGACCCGAGGGTGCAAATCCAATCACAAAGCTTCTTTGTTTTTCATTTGTTTATTACGTGACTACTCACATGTTCACATGTTCACATGCCGCCCCTCCAAGTCCGCGTCCCAAGTGTTGCCAGATCGAATGCTGCGTTGCCAGTCTCATTACTAAATTTACACACCTCATATGTGCGTCCGTCCGCGTGCCTAAGTTGACGTTCCTGCACGTATCGACCGCAAGTGTCTGTGTGTGTATCTAAATCCGTTTGCCTGACCCGATCCTACCCGGCCGGCTCATGTTCGCTTCTTCCTTTTCACTCGTTCCTCTTTTTTTACACCGCTCCGGGGAAAGAGAGAGAGAAAGAGATGCGGAGGAAAAGAGTATCGCAGCTGCAGGATAGAAACCGACGAGAGTCAGTTAGGGGTTGGCTAAAAAGTGGCGAGCCCGAAGGGTGGCCAGGGACCGGTCTCGGGGACCGAGGAGTGGCTACCCTCGAAATACGCCGCTGTTACCAAACTCCCGGCGAAAAAAACCTTTTAAAGGGGAAGTTTCACCTGCCGAGGTAAAGCGGAATCGAGTTCAACCCCGGTCGTCGGACTTTCAGCCAACTGCACGTGGACCGCCACCGAGACCCTCCGGAGCTGAATTTTTCCGATGTTGGCCGTCGCGGGGATCGATTCCCACCGGTTGCTGATGGAATCGGTAATTTGACACTGATTTTTTTTTAATGGAATTGTAAGGAAAAACGGATTTATTAACCAGCTTCGGCACACGGATAACCGGAAGTTAACGACCGACGTGATCGTTTCAATCTGTTGGCGATCGTAATTTTACAATTTTCTTGTTATTTCTGATTTTCTATTTTTATAAATTTAATATATGAAGCCAACTCTGTTTTTTTTTTTTTTAATGGAATGATGTATTTTTTAATAGTGTTTTCATGAGTAGACGCGTGAAGGTCATATATATGAATGTCAACTTTGTTTTTTTAATGAAATGATGTATTTTTTAATCTGGAAAATGTCTCTTGTTTGTGACATTCTTAGTTTCTTCTAACTTCAAGATAGCAATACTAAATTAACATAAATAATGCCAGACCTGACTTTTCACGATAAATGGTACAAATCGCAGGAATCATGGGAGCTGTTCGAATACTTTTCGTCAGTATTTTCCCTTTATCTAAAAATATCCTAACAATCATTTGATACTGCAAAGTTTCGTAGTTTTACAGTGAAAAAATCCCGGAGTTAATCTAACATATCGTGTTCCAGACAACAATGCCCCCTTAACAATAGTTCGGTCCTGGTAACGCTGGATTCACTGGCGCGTATCTGCGCTCGAAAAATACCGTGCGTTGACTTTGTTTCAAAGCGACAATTGGTGTACGCTGATTGGCTATCGGCAGTTCACGAAAACGGTATAAAAGACGAGGAAAAATGACAAGCAATCAGTACGATTCACCAATTACTTGCAGCGACCGAACGAATAGCGATAGAAAACAGCCGGAGCGGAGTAGTTTTGCTGGTACAATAGAAAGTTAGTATACCGAATAATTAAAACAATCTTATTGTTCAACGAAAAAAAGAGAAGAACGGGAAGGTTAATGAAATTACTGATTAAACATTTCAAACAGAGAAAGTTCGTCGTATCTACAGAGTGTTTTCTCATTAATTACTACGAATTTCTGAGCTCAAGGTCATCCCATGGTCATTGTATAATAAGTCGCTGAATTTCGTTTCTGTCATCAGCTATAACAATATGAATAAAAAATATATAGCGCCATTTAAAATCGTCAAGGTGACCTCAGATTTTCATTGAATAAAAAATTGTTCAGAAGTTTTATAATTGCACTTGATTCCCATCATTATTATTCAGTACTTCTATGGGGATAAAGTGTAAAAATTTTACTCCCTTGCGTACAATTCTTCCAATTTCTGTTTTGAATATTTTAAAATTTCCTATTTTTCGATTGGCTGTTCTGTAATTTGATATATTTGTTTCAGATGCGAGATTATAAACGAAACACAGTTGGTCGAATCAACGTGTAAACTTAAAATGGATGGAAACTACGACAAGGTATTTTGTGCTATTATTTGTATCATAATATGTAGTATGATAATGTTCGGACCTAGAACTAATACTACTCTGTGTACGTGTGTATCAATGATATCTTAAACTCAATTCTGATTACCTAAACACAAATTTCGTAATATACGCAGAGGGTGCAGCTATGTATACATGTGTTGTGTATAGTGTGTGTATGCGTGTATGTTTCATCTTGAGGAAGCACACAAGCCTCAGTATATACACAATGATACATAAACACACTGCGTTTAAATGATATCAAAACAAAGAAGATTACGTCACGTAAATAATTACATTCTATATATATATTCTTATTATGAAATATAAAACATTTGTTTTAAAATTAATGTAAGGTTTTACAATTGAGAACATTGTTTAATGTGTTTCAATGTTAACTGTCTTTAATGGTTCAGGCAAATCAGAAGTTGCATAATGATCTGTATGTTATAAATGTTTTTCTGTATGTTATAAATGTTGTAAATATAAATTATAAATATTGTAGAACCACTGTCACTTTGTGTAAAACAATTTCACATAATTCAATGTGTGCTCATTTCAAAGAGAGAAGTCTCCACCGTCGTATCCTTAAACTTCACGAGCCTGACGTGACACTTTTTCTTTGAAGTACAATAAAACCGTGACAAAAAAATCGCAGATCAACTTTTGAGAGGTGATTATGAAAGAACTTTTTATTATAAGATTGAATTGAAACGAATGTGGAAAGAAATTTCTTCAACTCCGTAAAGTCACTTGAATTTCCACTTAAAATGAAGAAAAGCAACTTCAGCCTTCCACTCCGTTTTATGATAAAATGGGGTCTTTGAGATGACCGTGTTCAAAGGCGTGAAAGTAGAGACGTCACATTTTAAAATGAGCACAGACAAGATGTAATGTAAGTGGAATTCGGATCTTCACGCACAATACAAATTTTCCTAATTAATTATAACAAAGAACAGAAATTAACTTCTTAATAATTTCAACAGATACGAGACACTATAACAATCAGGCCGGCTCGTCTACGTTTGGAAATCTACAGTTGGAAATCTACGTTACCGACATCACCGCGTGCTTGTGACGCCATCTCATTGGACGCTGAGCTTTGAACACGCATAACTTTTGAACCAGAGGATTTCTAACAGTAAAACTTGGATTTTCGGAATTTCCTCGTGAAAATTTACGGTATTATTTAGACGAATGTTATAAATTTCTGGGTCCCTAGGGTCTAGTTTAACCTTATATTTTCTTGCGATAACCCACATGCGTTCCTTACGGTGAAAATTCACCCAATTACTATTTTACGTAAAAATGCATCGCAATTTCCATTATTCGGAAGCATAAAGCTGCGCATGTAGCTATTTTCATAAAGCTGCGACAGCTACATGCTGCTGAATAATGGAAATTACGCTTCGTAAACGTAAAACTAGGTTTTTTGAGAGCGACAGCGCCCTAGATTAATTTTTTATTTAGCCCTTTTGACTACTGAAAACCCCCATCTTTGCATTATCGAGAAATGTGAAGGTGCATCCTTGCAACTAATGAAATGAGGCCATCCCTGTAATGTGCAAAACAAAAATCGGTGAATTATTATCCTGGTCACTTTCATGCAACAATTTTTGTGGAGCGTATGGGGTTTAACAAACATTGTGTATACGAAAGAATAAGTATACTGTACTGAGCTTTTTTCAGCTATCACGACGAATCACACGACATTGCAACGTTCCAAAAACCATCAACGGAGCCTTTTCTTCAAAAGGACAATTTCTCCGAGATCATTCCACTGCTTGGAGGATTTCCTTCCGGCAGGGGAGCCATAAAAGGGACACAAGGCGAGAATAGTTGGGGGTTGCGGGGCAGGGGGAGGGACAGGAGATATTGTTCGACCGAATCAATCGTGTTAAGTGCTCGTAAGGGTAATCCGGCTAATTTCGTACGATCCATACGGGCATCCCGACACTTGTCCAATACTGCGGGACCGTCGTTTCCGTTCGACAGGTTCGTTCCTATCCTCCGACGAAGATTGCGTCGGCAGCTCTCTTCGAACCTAACCGAGTCGCTCGCCTCGAAATTGTCGTAATTCGGAAATATCAAGGGTCGAACGGCTAGATTCCGAGATAAATGCAAAGTGCAGCGTGAGCGTAATTAATCAAACGATAACCCCCCTCCACGCGAGTCTCTCTCTCCGCCTATCGGCCCCCGCGGTCTTGTTAATTTCGCTGATTAATGGAATCCACGGTTCATGCGCGAGCTCATCGGCGGCGCGATAAGTACGACGAAGGACGACGGCCGCTTGACGTTACTCTGACGCGCGCAGAAAGTCCTCGGTCCGAGGGATATTCCGATATCGGCTGTACTACTAAGACATTGCACGGCAATCCATCTAATTTTCCAGTGATCGATGCGCGGAGTCAACGCTTCGCAACCGCGTGGCCGCAGCCACGAAAATGCACAGCGACCCGGAAAAGTTCGAGCTTGTTGGTAATTAATCACACTCGGATTTCACGCGATCGTCCGCCGCGTGTCGATCGGCCTGTAAAATCCTGCTCCTTTTTCCTCGTGCTGGTGTGGCTTCTGCTTGCTGGTTAAACGCTTGATAAATGCTCGTCGCGTTTTCGCTCACGTCCGGTGGTCTAGATTGTAATCGACTAAATCGAAGATGTTTTCATTTCGATAATGTTGCGCGAGAAGCGATCGATAAACTTCGAAATTGTTAATTAGCAGATTTTTTAGAGAGTTGCGAGCGTTAGAATTAAGATACATTACAAAATGCATTTCGCAGGCAATGGGATTTATTTCGAAATCAAAAAAATCGGTTTCACTTGAAATACCTTATTAAAGAAATAAAAACATTTTGTTTTATTGGGCAAACGCGTCACTTAACAACGAAAAATTCAATCCGAATTTTATAATTTTCTTTCTATATTTTTAATTTATAAATATCATTTATTTCATAATATAACTTATAATTATATTTATAATTTTCCGAATTTCTGTGAATCGTATAGAAATTTAATGCCACTTAAATGGCAAATGTACAAAACTGAAACTGATTTCGTTTAAAAAAATTCTTGATAAGACCGACAACAAAAACTGTTTATTAATATCATTAAATTTTAATTAACCGCGGCAGCCCTGTTTAATATACTGTAGGAAATGCAACGTGATCGGTGCATTTAGCGCTGGTTTCGGTAATCTGACCCATATCGTATTATACTACTTGTCGGAGCGCGGCTCCACACTTACCTGTACTACTAGCCTGCGTCGGCCTATGTGTTTACTTGCGCCACTGCCGCTCACTATTGTATCAGCTGACTCATACTACTTTCCCGATAGTTTCTGCCGACGCTAACTCGTAATACCGATTTAATGTATTGCAGATCTTTTCGCGGGATTGTTTGGACAACAAATAGCTGTTGTTTATTGTTCCGGCGAAATTTAATGTCAATAGTTGTAATGCTCCGGGCGAAGTGAATGCAAACTAAACTGTATGAAGTACGTGGGAAAAGGGAAACGTGTTACGGAAGAGTGGTTCTTGTATTTTTATTTTTACCGTTCTCCGATTGTTGTTCTTCTGACAGTATACGATGAACATTTCGCCTGCTGGAAGGGAGCTCGCCAATTGGATTTAACAGTAAACTTATCTCTTGTTTATTTTACCAAGTTACGAAATTGTACAACGTCACCGAAACTAATGGCTCTTTCGATATAAGAATTGTCAACAAGATTATTGTCAACCAGAGTAGGGCAATAATCAACTAATAACTAATATTTAAGGACATGAATGTATTAGTTTCACCTTAATAGAATAATTAATAGAAGAATACAATTTTTACTTGGCTCCTGTGTCCTGTAATCAATGCGAACATTTTTTATTTTGTATAAAGATCCGCAGTCTAGTGATAACTAAATGGCAAAGTTAGTCACAGCTCTAAGTAATCGTTAGCTATTGCTTATTAGTGAATTAGTAGTTAATGATCAGTCATCAGTCACTATTGTGCGATGAACATACATTAATATTATTAATTAGTAATCACTAACTAATAAAAAAGTTTTGACCAATTACTATTTTGCTATGACTAACATTCAAAAAGACTATTAGTCATTTTTAAATATTAGTTGATTATTGCCCTACTCTGTTGTCAACCTATTAAGCATATTGAGAAAGAAAATAAATTTCTTTTTCACCTCAGTTGCAATTTAGATAGAAAAATCTTATTTTGCATAAAGATCAGTCTACTCATGACCCAACAGAATTTTTGTACACCATCTTCCGCTAGTAAATAAGAAAATAAATAATTATAAATCGGCACAATATAAAAACATAGCGAAGCATCTACTGGATGTTCAAATGGAATGCTATGTATTTTTTTATATTATATGAAAGCTTGTGCCAAAACGAATTCATTCGTATACGACGTAATGCCCCTCAAGGTCACACAAGGTCACAAATGGAAGAAACATTTGCACATCGTCGGCTGAATGTAATAACTAAGTAACTTACAATTCCTTAGTTTAGAGAAATTGATGAAACAGTATTTTAAGGTTTTAAGATTATGGTAGGGAGACTGTTATTTGAAACATAATGCCAATATCTGCTTATATTTCTTTATTTTAAGTGGAGCAATACATTAAAACACATCGTTTTGGATTTAAAAAAAATGTTTAAATGTCGAGTTGCCCATTTATAACATAAATAGAAATCTGTATTTATTTTGTACCTTCTTTGAACACTGCTCACTAAATGTCGTAGATTACTTTGATAGGTTACCAATTTTTTGTATTAAATTCTACTTGATTTCTTCTTTAATACGAAGTAGATAACTCAAAAATGTCCAAATCTCAAGTTACCTAGGTATTACATTCAGCCGGTGACATGCTTGCGTTATTTTGTTTCTCAAGTCGTTTACATTTCTAGGCTGTCTATCGAAATATCCAAAATGTCTCTTCCATTTGTGACCTTGCATTACCTTGAATAACCATAACACTAAATCTACCGAGCCTTAAAAGTAACTGGTACATGTTCCCTTATAAAAATGTCAAGATTCGTTTTATTTAGACTTTGTGCGACACCTATTATAATAGGTGCTCTACTAAAAATATTTACAAAATCAGTTATATTATCTCAATAATTGTAAAATAATAAATCTGGAACCGGTCGTTTCGATCGGTGGTGCGGTAGCTTTAGTGTTAAAGATCATTTTGTGCTATAATAATGAACTCGTTTTATAATAATGAAGTTGTTTTATAATAATGAAGCTGTTTCATATACAATATATGCGCAAGAAAAACGCAGGCTAGTGTAAGCGCGAACACCGCGCACTGTGAACCGAGAATCCGTCTCCGGCAATTGCAAACACAATCGCGTCGAGTCTGGGAAATTTAATTGCACTAGAAATCTAGTGCGGCATTCAGCGCGCAATTTCGTGATGTTTTCGTGGTTCGACCGTGGAAAGCGAAAGTGCGGGAATTCGTCGCGAGGTTGTGAGAGACGGTCGGTCGTGCACGGGGGTTCCGCCTCGTTGATGCTAATGACGTTTAGGCGTACACGAAGCGTCGGAGAAGGCGCGGGACGGGGGTCCGAGCGCGGTAACAAGGGCGGTAGAAGATGGAATGTCGTCTCCAATTAAATAATCCGACGGGCGTCAGAGGGATTCGGTCAAACGACACGATATACGCTCGTTCGGATGGCGGCATAATGAATGCTTCGGCCATCAGCATCCTCCGCCATTAATCTGGTTAAGAGTGAACACTACGGGCCGAGGATTCCGTGTCTGTCCGCGGCGACGTACGCTTCGCAAACTAATATACAGGATAATGGCCGAGGGGCGAGGAATTTCTAATAACGACACCAGTGAATTCCGAGTGGCTGGTTAATCCGGCCCGCGCCCTGCCCGCCAATTCGCCAGTCCGCCGCTGTCATAATTCCTAATGGATTACCGTCCTTGTTTTGCGGTTGATTGTCAAGGGGTCGTAATTAACACCTATCAGTCACTTTCCCTCCGCAGATCCCGACGTTTCTGCGTTCCTCGAATCGTTTCTCGCGCCCCCCCCCACCCCCTCCCCAAAAACATCTTCACCGGAGAACGTGTCGACTCGTTGTCAGTTACATCCGCCGGCAATTATTTATTGTGCCCCATTGTCGACGAGCCGCCGTTCACCGTTCCGCGCGACGACACCGATGAATCGGAAACCACCGGTGAAAGAAATTTTATTCCGTTCAAGAACCGAGATATTAATGAACGAGTTTTACCACCATCAATTACACCATTCTTCGACGAACCCAGCCGCGGTCTAACAATAAGCTAGCTTGAATACGTCATTTATTCAGAAACCGATACGAACGCCGCTACGGTCCGACCGTTCACGGTGTCATTTCTATTTCGCGCGCGACGAACACCGTTTCTCCTTGGAAATTAATGTCGCGCCGCGAGCCCGAACGAGTCTTGTGAATTCTACTGATTATAACTATGATTAGAATACCACTAGTTTCTTAACTGACCCGACGGCGGTTTAAAATGCAATTTTCAGGTCTGAAACTAGTGCCGATTGAAATAAAAAAATCGTAACTATTTAAAAATGTCATCCTGTAGATTTTGGCGAGAAGATCACGAAGATAAGAGTTTCAGTGTTATGAATCTACTGATTCTAAATATAATGTAATCGCAGATTATAAAATTCGGACTTATGAGCTAGTCAGTCGTTTTACGGTTATATTGGTAGTAGGAGTCCTTGTATGGTGTTTGGTCGACTTATTGACTGAACTCTGTCTTGTCGTATCTATGTTAGCTGTGTAATGCGTTTGTATTTTATTTAGCGGCAAGTAAAGAATAAATAAAGAAATTTGTATGCACTTTTCCACACTCGACATGTATACGTTTAAGATTGTATATAAAAATGTATCTAATGTGTGTAAATGTATATAAAAATGTATATATGGTAATAAATAAAGAATATTTAGACAAATTGATGTGTTCTTATGTCTCACCCTCTGTAGAAATCCAAAACTCACGAAAGTTTTATGGAAACCTCGAAAAATACTATTTTTCGGCTGTCTGACTTATCGTTGACTTATACTACTGAAATTAGTGCCACCTCCTTCGATATCATGTGCTCCTGATACTTTCTCAATTTTCGAGATCTTTAAAAATTTTCGGCCGTCTGACTTGTCGTCGAGTTGTACTACTGAATTTAGTGCCACCTCCTTCGACATCATGTTCTCCTAATACAAAGTTCAATTTTCGAGATTTTTGAAAATTTTCGGCCGTCTGACTTGTCGTCGAGTTGTACTACTGAATTTAGTGCCACCTCCTTCGACATCATGTTCTCCTAATACAAAGTTCAATTTTCGAGATTTTTGAAAATTTTCGGCCGTCTGACTTGTCGTTGAGTTGTACTACTGAATTTTCGAAAATTTTCGGGCTTCTGGCCTGACGTTGACTTGTACTACTGAAATTTCGGATACCTCTTCGGCTATCATGTTCTCCTGGTAGAAATCCAAAAATTCCGGAAAATTTTCGAAAACCCCGAAAATTGAACTTTGTATTAGGAGAACATGATGTCGAAGGAGGTATCCGAAATTTCAGTAGTACAAGTCAACGTCAAGTCAGACGCCCGAAAAATTTCGAAAATTCAGTAGTACAACTCAACGACAAGTCAGATGGCCGAAAATTTTCGAAAATTGAGAAAGTATCAGGGGCACATGATATCGCAGGAGGTGGCACGAATTTCAGTAGTACAACTCAACCACAAGTCAGACGGCGGAAAAATTGTGCGCCTAAAGGTTCAGCTACTTTTTCGATTTCAAGTCAGTAGTATAACTCAACGAAAAGTAGAACGTGCGGGAAAAATTGGTGGTTCAATAAATTTATATACGCAGATAGTCTTTGATATTACATTGTCTTTATTTATTCATTGTGGATTTATACATAAAATATACATAAAATATTTTTATGTTACATGTACATAACTTATATTCTAAGTACTTATAACAAGAATGGTACGTGTTTAGTTTATTTATTCTCATCATGATTGATACATTCAATATTAAATTACAATTTTACTTCCAGCAATACACAAAAAAGAATTGAAAAATTTTGTTCTCCTGAGCTAGTTCGAGCTTGCTGTATACTGTCGACGAAATCCGGTGTCGATGAAACGATGATCGCTGTGATCACGCTAACCTCTTCAAGAAGTGCAGAGTCGTGCCCCATAAAAAATCTTCTTGTTGTTCAGGTTGAAAATTGTCCCACTCATGATGCAGCTAGTAACATAGCCCAAAAAACTTAGCAAGTCTTTTTAAAATTTTCTTGTTCTAAATAACGAGTAAGATTTTAAAAACAAAAATCCCGAGATCAAACCACAGGCAGTGTTGGGCAAATTCTATTTTAAATAGTAAATAAACGTGTGATTTCAATTGCAAATAATAACTAAACTTTTTATTTAAATAGAAGTAATTTCAATAATTCCAACAGTGATCTATCTATTGATTCTCATTTGCAAATAAAAGATTATTTATTGTTTGAATTTAGGTGGAAAAGAAAAAAATAGTTTTTGGTCTTCTCCTATTTATTGTATTTTATATATATCTATAATGAACACGTCCGCGTTTTCTGTCTGCTATTGCAACCTAGCTGCCTATAAAAAAATGCAATTTAATTTATTATTTTAAATAATTCTATTTAGACTTGCTCAAATAATAAATAATTATTTTTGCTTTTTATTTCAATATCTAAATAACAAATAACTTATTTAAAATTTTATCTAAACGATTATTTATATAAATAAATTTATTTATTGCCCAACACTGACCACAGGTCTAACACGTGTCCCAAAAAATTCAGATTCAGAACTGGCCTATTCCCATATCCTTTGCATTTTGCACAAACGTCCGCAGTCTAACGAATTTCTGCGAACACCAATCGCGCCAGCTCTGTTCGCAGTCCGCTGTTCCATTAACAAAAATTGCGAAGAAGAAAAAGCTGTCGAGAAGGTGTCGATCATCGGTCCTAGAATGTGGCGAGTTAGCTGAAGGAGTCCGGTGTCGAAGCAACCGGAAGCATTTTAAAAGATGAAAAGTTTTCTTGCGAGACTGGCCGGCCAGCAAGAGAGAAAGAGGGAGAGGGATGGAGGGAGGTAGGGAGGGAGGGAAAAAATAGCGAGTGAAGCACTCTCGGGGCGTCAGTCTCTTTGAACCGGCATGCCTCGCAACAGGAAACGCCTCCGGCCGAAGACTTACTGCGACAGAAACTTTCCAGACTACCCGTTTGCCTGCGTACGTAAAACGCCTTGCGCGATACACAAGTGACTCAATTAAAGCAGCCAAGTTCCAACGGGAAGCGGGAGAACCGACGAACAAACAGACGTGTCGGCGAGCAAGAGCGCGAGCACTCGTCAAGTGTACACCCCAGCCGGCTCGTGTCTGTACATAGCCAACGGCTGTCAGACTGGAACAAGAACAAGAACGAGACGCGCGCGCGGGATCTTTGCCAGTGGCTGGTCCAACGGCGACCCTGCCGCCGCCGAATCATGTCGATTAGATTGAGGTACGTCGACTTTGCTTTGCGGCTGTCGCACGGTGGTCCGGATCGAGAAATTCAGTGACATTTTGTTAGAACTTTTCAACCATTAGAGACATTGCCATGAAATTTCCACTAAAAATATTTTTAAAAAATAGTCATTTTTAACTAGAGATAATTAAATATTTTTTTCATTTGTTAAACAATATTTATTAATTAATTTTCATTGATACTTTTTTCTTCAAACAAAATTGTTTACATATATTACAAGTTTACAAACTATTTTTTCTAATAAT
>CM052296.1:635711-657880 GCA_028455765.1 Lasioglossum oenotherae
GGATCTCGCTCTGCAATTTCGATTTTATTGTAATAGTGATTCACTCTGATCACTGGATTTTGAGAGTTTCTAGCCACTGGATTAGACTGTGGATGTTTATGCAATTTTCAATTTCTGTAGATGAATTTTGATGAAGTAATTATTTTGAGGATCCCACTCTGCAATTTCGATTTTATGAAGACCGAAACATTTAATTAATAGTGATTCACTGATCACTGGTTTTCGAGAGTTTCTAGCCAATTATCAGATTGTGGATGTTTGTGCAATTTCCAATTTTTGTAGATGAATTTTAATGAAATGAATTATTTTATGGATGTCGCTCTGCAATTTCGATTTTATCTAGAGCCCATAAATACCGGTAAAATAGTATTTGCCGACTTCTCGTGCCAGATAGCCTACTGTGCGACCGAGGAAAATGATGTAGACACGAACATCACGCTCATGTGCCCAGAATTGCTAAACACGTGCCATCAAGCTCAGTCTAACCGGTTAATAACATTAGCCGAAGTCACCGCGTGGTCCAGACTACCCTCAATTTCCCTCAGCTTTATGAAAATTCTCGGAGCCAATAACCGCGCAGGGTCGAAAGTATGGCGGACGCGTGGGTGTTTGCGTTCCACCTTAAGAAAACCAACAAATTCCGTTGAATCGCGCGACATCCTTCGTCTATGGAGCGGCAAAATCAATTTCGTCGAAGGGCTTGTGGGCCAGCATGGTGTCCCGGGCATTCATAGAGTATGGCGCCGCGGCGATGACCGTCATCGCCATTGTCGTTGCCGTTCCCGTCACTGTCGACGCTGTCACCGTTGCTTCATCGAGCACGGGTGGCCATTGTCGGCGACGCTCTCCAGCTCGTCGTCGCCCTCGTCGTCGTCGGGTGGTAGTCGTTGCGATCGTATTGGCGGTTCACGGCCGTTCGACCAGCAACGTCGACGACAAAACGAGCCCGCAAGATTGCCAGCGCGATTCACCGGGGGTTCCACGACGCTGCTCCTTTCCTCCTTCGCCTCCTTTCCTTCTTTCCGCTCGTTACGTCGCTCGTATTACGCCGCGAGATTGACGGCTCGTGAGGGGAACCGACCTGTTCGACGACGTCCGATAATTGGACCCTTTCATCCCACCGTCGCGCCCTGCCCGAAACCTAACGATCCAGGATTTACGACCCCCGACGCGTTTTAACGGCCCCCTCCCTCTCGTTCCTTACACCGATTTCTCGCTACAGATCCCCACCGACTGCGTTCTCCATGTTTTTATGGACGTTAAGAACGGAACAGACGCGGGACATCGTAAAATTTAACCCCCCACCACAACCTCCGTTCTCATTCGCGGGGATTGCGCGCTGCAATGAACCTGAAATCTCTGATGGCTATCGGGGAATGAAAAGTTGTCGGAACTCGATTTTAGTAGCACTTTCACTGCCGGCTAACCCTTTCCAGATGTATTTACAATCTGTCACCAAGTACACGGCGTTTCGAAGTTATTCGTGGTGACGATTATTGCGCGATTCTGTTCCTCTGAAGAACTGGTAAAAATTGGGAGCGCAAAATTCAGTTTGACAATTGTTTGCAGAATTGAAATTGTCTTTTTATTACGTCGCATACCATTATATGTCAACCGAGCTCTTAGAAAACGATTTGAAAGTCTCGTAAACTATTTTATTCCACGTCTACCGGATGTCCCGAGATAATATTAACGTGGAGGGGGTGATTCAGGAAGGAATAATGCTTATAACTAGACCACTGGTTGTTAAATTTCGTGAAATTCCGCGAAGTGTATTAGGTTGTAAAGATAGAAATGCAGGATTTTTGTTCCTTTGTTTTAATTGCAATTTTATACCAATAAATATTTATCTTCATTTAACAAGTTGCATGTCATTCTAAAGCTTGTTTTACGCTGTATTTAATTGTGCTTTTGATATTCAATTTTATTCAAATTTTTGTTAAATTATTTGGCTTCCATTTCAGGATGTCAAAACGCGATTTTCGCATTATTTTTTTTGTACGAGTTCAAACTAGGCCGAAATGACGCTGAATCGGCGTGGAATATTTTTAAATAATATTAAATTCTCTATAAAATTAATTTTAATATTATTCCCCTCGATATTAAAATCAATTCTCATAATAACTTAATGTTACTATTAAACAATATTAAATTTTCCATAAAATTAATTTCACATTATTGTTTTTAATAAAACAATTTTAATAGAATTTTAATAACACTTATATAACACTTGAAAAACATAGGTTTAAATCCTGCATTTCTTTCTTTACAACTTCATATTAGATATATTTAATAATATATTGTCTAAAATATATTTATTTCTACGCGGGATGTTTTTGTTCGTTTCTTGGATTATTAATTTTGGTGTTCCGCAAATTTTTCATACAATCACAAGTGTTCCCCGACTTCAAAAAGGTTAAGAACTACTGAACTAGACAGTGGATCTTTATGCCAAATAAAAATTTTCAACGTAAATTGCAACAAACTGGAGAATACTATTTTTATATTCTTCTAATATTTTTACTGTCTTAATTTACACCTATACATTTTTGACATAAACGAATGAAAAACGGTGTCTAATATTAACCAAAGTTTATCGCGAATATCTCGTAAACTAAAGCCGACCGTCAAAAAGTTTAAAGAGAAACGTTCTACTGAATTATAACCGAAAGAACATATTTCAAGGTCGTTAAAATCGGAGAAGAGGTAGCACATCGACAGGTTTATGTTATACATATAATAATAATATTAATTCTACATAAGAAGATCTAATGTAAAGTGTGCTTACAAGTTTTTCAGAATCTGCTATTCCTCAGTCGAATCCACAGGATTAACATTTACGTGAACACGTATACAACAACTGCTTGTTCTCAGATGGAAACACTATTTTCCACACCTTTACGCAATCGCTAAACACTAGGCGACACACTTCCCGAAATCGTGAAATCGAACAGCAAGATGTTACTCGGACCACAATCAAAATAGTACTGCGATTGTCACCTCGGTTTTTCCGTGAATGGTTAAGGGTGTATTTAGGTGGGGAAACGTAGCGTTTGTTAATTGGACGCGAATGTGTGGAGACGACATTGAGGAGTGGGGAACTGTCAAGGAAATTCCTTTTGTATTGTCTTCGGTCGTCAATGGCGTGATTTACAACTATGAGGGTTCAAGTTGTCCGCGCGCGTTTTTTGCCTGCTATAATTGTCCTTTTCAGGTAAATCTGTAGCGACGTCATTGGACGCAAAAAAGAGTCTACGTCACGACCAAGATGACCGTCGATTTTGATCCTTCGAGGACGTGCGAAAACGAAAACACGTTTATACCGAGCGTTTTGTTCTATTTAACCCTTTGCACTCCGACCTAGAATGTTTCCATTTCCTATGAATTTTCAAATTTTGTGGATTAGAAAGTGGTATAATACCTCGTACAATACCTAAATGTTTGGTAATCGATTAGATACGGACACGTTTAACCCTTTGCTAACCCTTTTTTAAATCTAGTCTTAAACTAGAAGCTAGTTAATTTCAAGAATCCTAATTATATCATTGAAATCGTAATATAATGTACGTAATATAATATAATGATTGATTTATACTTGTCACCGATTTGTTTACGCAAAATCTCCACATTTTGCAGCTTGTTTCGTAATTTTCGATATGTTTGGTACCAGAAGAATCGGAAGTTCGATAACAGAATGTTCTGAATATATTGAATTTATTGAAAACATAAATTGACAGGTCTTGTAATAATATTGAACTGGAATCATATGCAACTTGTTTATTCATGACTTTGGTTTTATACCATCATGAGCATGATCCATTAAATTTTCTCCCACCTGTTGCCGAACACCCTGTATATGGCACGCGGCAGGAGAGTCGGTCAAAATGAGAATGGAAGTGATGAAATGGCAAAATTGCAATTTTGCCAAATTTTCAAGATTTACCACTTTTGATCGTTTATAACTCGTAAACCAATTAACTAATTTCAATGAAATTTTCAGAGCGTATATAATTTACAGCAGTTGAAAAAACACACTTTTTCAATTTTCGTTATTGGGCCAGCTAAAAAAGTAGTAAAAATCATTTTTTACTATTTTCTTTCGCAATTCCGACCAAATGCATTTTTTCAAAATATTTTTTAGACGTCATTTACTAGACTAATTCTTCCAGCCTTACAGAGGAATTGAAGTCGTTTGGTCCGTTCATAAAAAAGTTATTCTGTTTTAAAGTGTGTTGAATCAGTTATGCTCGTTACTGTATATAAATACCAAACCATTGCTATTTATTTCTGGAGAAAATTGGGTCGCGAAGTGTTGCATATTGCAACGCATGCTCGTTAAAGTTCAAATTTTATGAAACGAAGCTTCAATCTGATTATCGTATAATTACTATGAGAAAGCATGCATCGGCGAACGGGAGACGTGTTAAGTAACTGCTCGCTAAATACCGGCAGGCATTGGTTAGGTCATAACAATTCTATCCAACTCGTAGTCTGCGTGAAATATTAGCAGTCCATTGTCCTCTTTTCCATTTCCACATTGAGCCGCCTCGGCGAGAGTCGAATCCGTTCCATCGACGACTTCAAGCAGCTTTACGCGTATTAATTGTTTGTTCAGAAAGCATAAGCTCTGCCTCCGACTCCCGCTAATAGGATTATACCGGCGTTGACGCGGCGGGCACCGATGTACGTCACGCGGGGAAAATTGGCGAACTCCGGCAGTTCGACTGTAACGCGGTCGAGCATCGACGGAATAAAAATTCGATCGGCGAGAGCGTCGTTTGATAGAAGATAGCCTGCGGACCTATTTTCTTCTTTTTTCTATCACAGACCGTCCAGGAAATAGAGACTCGGGTGGGCCGAGTGAACTTTCGTGGCCAATAAATTCTCTATACCCCTGGATTTTCCAGTTTTCTCGTTTGCCAGGCCGCGATACCGCCGCCATCGCACGTCCACGGCCGAACGTACAGGCTCGCGGCGAAATAAATTTCGGAGTCTTACGGGATCCCGTGGCGAACTCCCGTGAAACGTAAAAATGACTCCAGGTCGAGGGGGGCCCGGCCACGTACCCCATCCATAAACGGGACGGAGATATAGCTTCGTTCGTCTTAAATATTTTCGTGATATTCGTCATTCGATGCAACAACGGAATTCTGCGATGCCTCGACGTCTTCTGTTTGTTGCAATTTAGGTAAAACATTTTTATTTTGCATTAACTTCTGCTGTCTAGTAATTAGTCCTTCCATAAACGGGACGGAGATATATGTAGCTTCGTTCGTCTTAAATATTTTCGTCATTCAATGCAACAACGGAATACTACGATGCCTCGACGTCTGTAGAGACTTTCGGACCAAAATGACTCTTATATCGTGTATTCAGGGTGTTCGTATTAGCCAGCGTTTTTCTGGAAAATAGTAAACATTAGCGAAAATAAAAGAGGAAGAAAAGTTGTATTGTTTTTCCAGGTCACGAATTGGTGTCTGTAATTTCAATTTACAAAATTGACAATTTTTCTGTATTTTTTCAGAAATGAAGCTGAACTTCAATTTTTGAAACAGTATCACATGCGATACAATGTGGATCATGTTTACTCGTTTAATTCGCGATATAACCCAACCTTAATTACTCGTACTAATTAGTGGAACGTGATAATAGGGAGGTGGATAATAGTGCAACTACCCAGCTATACTGCTAAATGAAATCTTAACTGATTTGTACAATGAATAGTACTGCATATTGCATATAGATTTATACAAATATTCTCAATGGAGAATTCAGATATGGTCGGTTGGGATAATCGAGGGTTCTATTGAATTGAAAAACAATTGTGCTCCGAATTAGGCCACGTTTGATCTCATTTCATTCGGGAACTTAACAGAACAAATAACTGTATCCTTTGTAACAATTGATTGTAACAAAATCTGCTACCACGATGTTTTTTAAGGTATTGGATTATCTATTTTATGATAGATGAAAGAAATTATATGCTATTGTGCTCTCTCTCGATTTTTCAGTAACTTAAATATCAAATAGTAAGACGTAGATAGATAAAATAAATTAATTAATTACTAAACATTTAAGTATCGTATCACGTATTACATCAATTTTATATTCATACAAAGAAAAGGATTAATATACAATGCAATTATTCTAATTCGGAGGTAATGTTTAATTTTCGAGTTAAAGTAGCTCCGCATGCAAGCGTTGAACATGGAATTATAGGTGGTCTGTTTTATGTACTTCACCCCAAGCTTTCTCCATTTAATGAAATCCTGAACGACAAATTAGTCCTAATCACTGCAACCCTAAACTAGATCGTACTGCAAGGTGTTAAAGAAGATATTCATATGGCCTGGTTCAGCGACCACTGCCTAGCAGGCTAGGGTTGAGCGTGGCCTTGAGCGATCAGATATTGTTTCCAGTGTGCCTGGGGGTGGTCGATCGAAGCCATCAGCGCGAGAATCGCCGGCGGCCGTGTTTCGCCGCCCTATAAATTTTTGGTTATCGCGCGTGACCGAGTTTCCCCTCCCGCGATTCTAAGCGTTTCGATAAAAATACTCGCTAACGGGAGCACGGGAAATAAAACGGCGTGAAAGGAAGGGACGATGAACGACGGGACGCGACGGTGAGCACGAGGCCATAGGCAGGGGAAGCTAGGCAGATCCATCAGCGGGCGTCGACGCGACCGCTCGATTGATACACCGACGCCGATCGAATAAAACGCTTAGCCACTCTACCCCCTACCCCTCTCAGTACTCCTTCTCGCTCTCTCTCGTTTCCACGAAGCGCGTGCGATAGGTTTTTAACGCTTCTTGATCGGCCAAGTGGGCCCTCGAGTGGGATCCACGAGTGCCTCGTATCGCAACGCGTTCGCCTCGAAACGTGTAAATGACAGCTGTAACGAATGGCCTGATTAATTTGTTCCCGAACGATGATCGATCTCTGGCCGAAGTTTTTCATTTGCCCGCCGCGGGATCGTTTTCTAATGGGACGTCCTACGCCGCACAGTGCGGTATTTCGCCCGAAAAGTCGGGAGAATGTCGATTTCAAAATTTTGCGCTAGTCGTACAATTTTTCCTGTGGTTCTAGGTCTGAAGGTTTCAGTATTGGTTCTGTTATTTGTACACCATGGAAGTACCCCCCCACCCCAGTCAGCCAGGCCTGCCTCGAGCAGACATCGAGCACAGGAATCTGTTCGACTTTGGACAGCACACTCTGCCAGCATAAAGCGATACTTATTCGGACGCAGAAGTATCGCTTTATGCTGGCCCGGTCTGGGTAGATCCTTCGTTTAAGAGAGCAGCACGGTCGCACTAACATGGCAGATGTCGATCATGTATATCCCCTTGTGTAGTCAACCGGGTACCCACGTACGCATTTACTGTATTTCTTTCAATAATTTGTTAACGTTCCTCTAAAATATATTACAAAATTTCCCTGGATATCCATTCTTTGCTCGCTAATATATTTATTTATAGTCTTACAAAGAGAATTTGTGCAAACATGTTAAATCTAGAAAGGTTTTAGATAATCTATACATTTTGGTTAACTACACAAGGGATATTATCCGACGTCCGCCACATTAGTGCGACCGTGCTGCCCTCAGAAAAGTGTGATAGATAGAGGTTAGTTCTCTGGTCGCCGCCAGATGGCATATTGGACAGGTTCAAGCTTCCATTTTTATTCAGCACTCGGCAATAGATACCACTTAGCATGGGCTACATGGACACGCTGCTACACACAATCTCATTCACACACGTACATAAAAGCTTGAACCGGCCCGATATACCATCTAGCGACGAACTAACCTCTATCCATCACAAAACATCAACCTCTATGAGGTGCCCAGTCGTAACACCTCTGTAATACACCGTGGGTCCTTCGTTTAAGAGGGCAGCACGGTCGCACTAATATGGCGGATGTCGATCATGTGTATCCCTCGTGTAGTCAACCGGGTACCCACGTACGCATTTACTGTATTTCTTTCAACGAATTTGTTAACGTTTCTCTAAAAGATTTTTTTACTCGCTAATATATTAATTTATAGTCTTACAATGAGAATTTGTGAAACCTTTTTAATTATAGAAAGGTTTTAAATAATCTATACATTTTGGTTAACTACACAAGGGATATTACCTTACTACCCTCTTAGACGAAGGACCAAGCTGCCTTCATTTTGCCCCCAGCCGGTACACTGTGCCAGCATAAAGCGATACTTATTCGGACGCAGAAGTATGTTGCTCTGCTGGCACAGCCTACTGTCCAAAATCCAGCATGCTTGCTTCCTGGGTACTTTACTTCATCGAAAGTCAAGAGATTTTATGGCACGCTTTGCGTTCTTAAACAGTCTCTGAAACAGCGTTCGTTTAATAAGCGATTTTCAAGTGCTTTAATATTCCACGTGGACGGTACCACCGGTTTCACTCTCTCTCTCGTTCTCACTCTCCTTTCGCCGGATCAGGGAAGATTGCCAAGTATCTCGCAAGGAAGGTCTCTCTCGCAGAGGGTTGAAAAACTTGAACCGCGCATCGACGGTCATATACGTCGAGGACCGTCGCGCGTCCCCTATCAGCTTCTTCTTCCGCACTGGTTGGCTTTCGGGGAATCCCAATTTACCGGTATTCAAAACGGGTAATAACTCCCGCGAGCGATGCTCTTCTTTTTTTATTCGTCCCCCGGATTCGCCGATCGACCTACATACATACATGCATATATGGATGCGGCCAATAACTCTGTTCACTTTGCATATTTTCGTTATTTGTAATAATAGGGACATCGGCGTGTAGGGCGACTCCGCTGGAACAACGTATCCGAATATAGACTTGGAGATGGGGAACGCTGAAATGAAGTTTGACGGATTTAGTGAATTCGAAGATTAGAGTTCTTGATGGAAGTATGAAAGTCACAGAAGAACTAAGAATTGTACTTTCTATTGGTGAGCCTGTCCTTCTTAATGCGCTTGCATATTTAAATGAGCAGTGGAAAAGATAATGACAATTTTTAAAGGTGCTGTTCTTAAACTGACAAACATTAATGTATCAAAGAATTTTTAAAGGCTTACTATTGTGAAATATTAGCATTTCTATCTGAAGAGGACATTCTAAAAAAAGAGAAGGTTAAAATTTACCTTATGGATCCACGAATATTAAACTTTCTTTATACAATCCTGTAGATTTTGACAACACAATTTCGAAAATCCACGTTGGAATATTAGGAACCCACCAGCTCGAAAGTTATGCGTGCTTGAAGTTGAACGATCGTAATTACTTCTGATAGATAAGGATTCTGAAAATATAAAAAGTAAATTGCATCGAAATTTCTAGTCACTGGCTGGTAAAAAAGAAATTATAACAAGTCGATTCCAAAGAATCTGGGTTTATTGATACTTGATTTTGATTGACCTTCAATTTGACCACACTTGTGCAGACCTGAGGTGATTCTAAACAGTCACGTGTTCGTCGAAGAGTGCCTATATTTTGTCCCCAAGTGACATCTTTATTTCTGTGTCGCGCTATTTGTAGTACTATGATTTCTGGATCAGCAGAGCTACTGGCTCGGTAACAGCGTCGAGCAAATATGACGTCGCCGCAGACTCACGCGATTGTTAAGACGTCGAGTGAAACAAATCTGACAGCGACACGTAATAGACTTTATCCGTGCGGCAGCCTCATAAGTGTTCATCTGATAGTGACCGTACCACACGGCCACGAGGCTACAAATACTGCTGGTACTTTCACTGAAAGAGTCAATAATTCAAGCAGCATTCTGTGTTCCTAACCTCCAGTGCTTCATGTCACAATTTTTTTATTTTATTGTACGGTCTGCTAATGCAACGGTTGCGAAGCTTTCAACTTGAAAATAATGGAATGTTTTGACGTTCTTTTTCTGATAATGTATCCGTTAATGAATATTATAGCGTTGAACTGGCATAATGTCGCGTGGGACGATGATGTTGCGCGTGTGTTGTGTATCCTCTCATGTTTTGCGGATTTTGGATGTATTCGTGCGAACTGCATTGTGAAACATACAACATTATGGTAAGTGTAAGACTGAACAATATTTTCTCGAAGTTTTGTTTGAAACGGGATCACATATTTTATACTTTATACTATTATATATATATATATATATATATATATATATATATATATATAACTTCGATTAACCGAGGATAATCGAGGTTCTGTATCGAGGAATTGTATCGTGTTTGGTCTTGTTTTAATCGGGAGAAGGTCACTAATATGTTGGTAACCTAACCTAACCAGAACAGCTATACTTGAGTCCAAATAAGAATGTACTTACTAGCCGACGAATTTAAGACTCTACTGCGCATCTCACTATGAACGGAACTCGTTCATTGGCTAATCCCCCTACTCGTACTTCGCCGACCACGCGATCATTGGCTGATGCCATCAATTTTACGCAGTACAAGTTCATTCTTATTTGGACTCAAGCATATCTAGCTAGTGTTAAGTAAATTGAACTACAAACTTTGCCCTGATTTACTAAATGAAACAAATAAATATGATCCGAATAACATCGTGTTTGGACTCATTTCAAACAGACTACCGTCACAAATGCGTTGATGATAACGTCACAAAGATAATTAAAGCCAAAAGGGTTTCACCACTGGAGTAGTAAAAATCGTGAACATCTTTTACGCATACATCGAGGCATTACCGCACTCTAAATTTCCGCAACAAATTACCCCTCAACAATCGAAACCTAACCTAAAACATAACCTAACCAGCGCATCTTCGCCAGCGTACCATCGGCCCAGGAATCTCGGCCGAGCCGCCCGACTTGGCTCGCAAAAATCAGGGGGGAAGAATTACTGTGAATTCTTGCAGAATGTAACGCGGCATCGTTGGGCGCACGTTGCGCGGCCTATATCTTCCGGAGCGTTGTTCCATTCGGTGTTATTCGAAGCGCGCGGCCAGGCACGCATTCAACGACGACGTCCACGGCAATGGGTGATCGTGTGCGTGACGCGCGTGGGTGGACAGGAGAGAACGGGCACACACGTACACTAGCAGGGCCGTATTATCGCGGAAACGTTCAGGAGGCAACGGTGTACGAGCGAGCGCTAATGTGTCGTCCTCGCTCCGATCCGAGCGAAGAGAGCCGCAACAGAACGCTGTCGCTTCTCCGTCGAGGGTAGCTGGCTGGCGAGGCTCAACCTGCAACTGCAGCTGCGGCTGCAGCCGCAGCTGTCGGTCGACTCGCCGCATCGATCGGTTCCGACAAGCGTGAATCGCGTTCCCAGAGAGTACCGCAGCCACAATTGCAATCCTTCCCTGCCCCTCCTTCGTCCTTCCTCTCGGCCTCTCCTCCTCGTTCCTTCAATTATTTTTTCCAACCTTCCCAGAGATCTCTTTCTGTCCCAGACTCCTTCTACTTCTGCGTCCTCTACACCCTTCTCTCTCTCTCTCTCTCTCTCTCTCTCTCTCTCTCTCTCTCGCTTCCCCACAATCCCCATCTTCTCCTCTTCGTCGTTCTCATCCTCTTCCTCCCGGCGTTCCCGACTCCAGCCAGCATTCCATCCAGATTCCAAGCTTCCTCGATCCCGCGTGCCCCCTGCACTTCAAACTTTTTGCTGCCACGCGCCATCAAACAGGCACAAGAGGCTCGGCAGTCCAGTCGCAACTCGAGTACACTCACAGTGATCGTATGCCGCACAGTGATACATAGGCAGCAGAAAATCCATTTCGCAAATTGTCGATTCAGAAAGAAAATATTTTTTCACTGAAGACAATGCACACAGGTACGATTTTTTTTAAAAATGTTTCTACAGAGATACACACTTGATAAATCGGTTCTTCCGGGCGAGGAATTCGTTAGTTTTCAGGGCAATAGTTATGTGATTTTTTTGAAAATATTTTTTCGAATTATTTTCACTTGAAGAATCGCTACCCGACAGGTTGTACCACGATTTTCGGTACACCCGGTATATAAGTAGAACTTCAGCAACTACGATTTTATTGGAAAAATGCCCGTTTTCCATTAAGGTTTCTATTTCTGGAAATGTGATATTTATGTTTTGTTTAAATTGTTCCTCTAATGATTGCTGGCTAGCTATATAGACCTTACCAATTTCAATGGTCTTGAAATATCATGCCAAGGTCAACACCTGGAACAATGTTTGTCTATACATAAGGGAGAGTAACCGAACTTGGAACAGTGCCTAGTTTCGACCTAATTTACAAGTTATAGACAATTGGTACTACTAATATACTACATGTAAACTTAGTTCATGTATTCTTGTATGTATTCGTGATCAATTCCACAAAATTAAAGATCGAGAATGAAGTATTGTATGTATAAGTACATTTGAAGTATAATTTACATTTATTTTTAATGGATCTTTCAATTTTCATGATTCAGTGGTACTGCAACTAATTGTTAAGCAAATTTATTCTAAACGTGTATATTGTAGTATATTCTAAAATACAAATATGTCTAAAATATTTTGACACTAGATTAATTATTAAATAATAAAGAGGTCAATAAGTAAAACCTACCGAGCACTGACATTTACTGCAGTGTGTAATTTTATAACAATGAGGAGTTAATAATTTCACAAAATTTAATAATATCCCATGGAAGCTTTCTCTTATAGTTTCAATAATTTCACAAAAATGAATCAATCAATAATTTCATAATATTATGATCCCTTAAATAACATCAGAGTAAACTTATTAACTTATTAACTTTCATATAAAAATATTCTTACCTCTCAAAAACATTACATTTCACAAGTAGTATATTCAACAATGACTTTCTCCATTTAATCCCAATTGATTAAACAATAATCACGTGAATGCCATGTAAAATGTTTTCCAATTCTGCAATTTAGTTTATAAAATTCATATCAACGTAAAAATGGACATGCCGTGCAGTAGAAACGACCTGAAAAAATGAAAATGATGAAGAACAAAACGTCGATAAAAGTAATATCAAATGTAGATAACAATAATTTAGTATCAAGGAATATTTGGCGTTCTCTGCAAAAATAGGCCTATCAATAATACTAATTCCTGTTTGACCTATACATAAGAAGAACAATAAATTCAGCAGTGGAAAGTTTCGAATACAGTGAATTTATTGAAAACATAAATCGGAAAGCAAATAAGACGTACGCGAGCCCAAATTCATCGGAGCAAATGCTCACGTTGCTGCATCTATATTGAAAATGATAATAAATACGATTCCAAATGTCGGATTTGTACTAGGTATATTTATGCACAGGACAAATGCAAATATTATATATTGCAGCGCACTATAATAAATATTGTGAGGGCTTATACATATGAACGGTCAATCACAAAGGTCTACAGACGGCTGACAAAATTATAAAATTATAACAAGAAAATTATAAAATAACAAAATTATAAAATAATGAAATCCTGGAAGTATTCTGAATCGACAGCGACAGATAAAATTACAAGAATCGGTGTATCGAAGAATCGAAGCCATTGTATGCACGTGAACAATTTTCACGTGAGCTCATTACCACCATTAATCGTTGTAGAGCATGTCATTATCATCTACACGCATCACTTGCTCGTGTAAGAATGGTTAATAATCCAAAATGTGAATACGATGATGAAGTTCGAAAGGTCAATCACATCATTTGGCGGTGTCGTTCGTGTAATTTGCAACGCGTACAGTTAATTAGCCAACGCAGCAATATTAAATTTCCATGCATTGTAGAGATGTTAATCATTGTCCCAAACGTCAATATTTGTTGAACGTGTTCACACTTTTAAAAACTGCACACTTTTAGTATTAAAAACAATTCAAGCAGTGCAAACAATTCAAGTATTACAAACAATTCAAGTATCTAAAACATATGTCAAACAATTTTTGAAAGAGAAATTAAAATAACAGAACCACTGTCTATTATTTTACAATCTTCTTCTACATTTTCCCAGTAAGAATGTTATCTCTCCACTTGTAATTGTTACTGTTGGATATAACACATGTTGTATTTTTAATCAGTGACTTTCCTTATTAATTTCCCTATGAATTTTACAACAATTTTACGACAATTTCAATTATATAGAAATTGGTTCTCATCACCGATTTTGATGACCTTGAAATATGTTGAAGGCATCCCTTTAAACAACTTTTCCCTATGTATGTTACCACAGCTTGGCTATAGTCTTTCATATATTCCCAAGAAACTGTTACGATGACTAATTGTTAGGAATGACGTATTTTACAACATATTTCAAGGTCATTGTTGAGGTTGACCAACTTGTAAATAATTATCAACAGTTTTTCTATTTTATCAAGATATAAAATGACTATAGCAAACTTCTCCTTTCCGTAATGACCGAATTCGTCCTGTACTTTTTTAAGCCCCTGGACAATACGGCAAGTAGTCCAGACCTAACCCAACTCATCCTACAAAAGGTTATCAAACTCGAGGTGGCCCAATCGGGGTCCTTCCCGTGATAGAGGTGGCAGAGAGGGGGGCAGTCGAGCGCAAAGGTTAAGAAACCGTCTGAGGGTTAAAAATGTCGTTCAATTAACCGATCCATACCAAAAGAAACTTTGAAAACGTGGGGGGGGGGGGTCAGAGGGACCGGTGATCGAGCGGTTCGCAAGAGCACTCTCGGCTACTGTCGGAATCAGAATCGCCGGGAGCAGAGAATTATACTTCTCGGAGTCGTCACCCGGTCCCGGAAGTTTTTCGTCGTCGGTTAAAGGAGTTTCGCAGGGGTGGCGGAAGAAGAAGCCGCGATTCCGCGGTCTGTTTACAGGAGTGTCTTCTTTCGGGCGATTGTCTCCGGGCTGTTGCCAGTTTCGCGGAGAGCTGGAGGTGTTTCGTCGCGCCGACAGCCAGTAAAAACCGCGTCGGTCCGTAATCGCAGTTGAAGCGGAAGAAGAAGAAGAAGAATAGATGGGAAGAAGAACG
Organism: Lasioglossum oenotherae; assembly: GCA_028455765.1. Lineage (NCBI taxonomy): Eukaryota > Metazoa > Arthropoda > Insecta > Hymenoptera > Halictidae > Lasioglossum > Lasioglossum oenotherae. The sequence continues at coordinate 650,632 of CM052296.1, forward strand.
ACCGTTGTCGGGTCGGGCCGAGTAGCTGAGGAAAGAGTGCGGCGTCGATCCGGGAAATATATTCGTCTGTTTTGAAGCCGTTAACGTACCTGCTTACGTTTATGCGGGTCCCTGGGCTCGCCTCTTTCTTGTTTTCCTCGCATATTGGCCAAGTTTTCAGACGGGGGTGTCGTATCGAGGGCGCCTGCGAGTTTCCCCGAGTTCCTTGTCGTTTGCAAAGTAAATCGTGCGCGTTCCGTACCTCCTTCGTCCCCTCGGAACCCCTCGGCCCTCTATCTGGGGCCCCCTCTGCCTAGCATGCTTTCTTTCCGCGCGACTCGTTCTTTTTCGTTGCCATTGTTCCGCGGGTCGGAGCAAGGCACCCTGGACACCGTGCCGCTCCCATCCCGATTTCGCGCGTCGTTTCGTCCTTCCGAGAACTCTCTCCCTCTCTCGTAGATTCTGGGACCCGCTATTACACCGCGCCAACCCCCAAAAGCACGCCGGAAGCACGCCACGCTGAAAGGGAGCCGTCGAGATATGCTCGAGAGACGCTCGAAGACCGCTTCGATGCGTCCTACGATCGTCGTCGGGTCGGATTCAATTTCGTTCGGCCGGCTGAAATCGAATTGGCTGGCCTATCGGTCTGAAAATTATGCTCCCCGTATGGCCGACCCATCTCCGCCGCGCATTGTGCCCACTCGCCCACGCTCGAGACGCTCCAGAGCGATTATCCCATGCGAACCGTGAACCTCGCTATCCCCCTGTTTCGATGTTAGAAGCCCGAGGAGAGAGAGAGAGAGAGTGGCCGGGAGCTGCGGTCTTACCGGAAATTGTCCTAAGTAATTCGATCACAGTCGATATCAACAAAATTGGTAAACTGTTCCGATGTGCTGCGCGCTCGCTCTCGCTGGGTTCGAAGATGAAAATGGGGAAGTAATCGCAGGTCTGAAAAATGAATTAACGAGGTACAGGTCTTTTGAACATTGTCGAGGTGACTCACATGATGTATTATTCAGTGGTAAAATATGTTTGATATTTATGTGGTACGTAGGACACTGACTAATACGTAGCCAACTACTTTCTTGTGGCTATTTTATGAAATCAAAATGAGCAACAAGTTTGGCCTTCTACTTTAGTGCACTTTAGTGAATGGTAGATCAAGTTATAAATATTTCTTGTAAGCTAAGTACTTACATATTTGTTATATTTCAGCCCCCCAAAAATTTTTTAATATTTTCACAGGCGATTCGATTAACATCCGATGCAACATTTCGGACCAGAAAAGTATCCTCAATTTCCCAATCACTGTATTATGCGACAAGGAACGATGACTGACAAAAGTAGGGGCATCAACCCTGAAAATGAGTGCAATTATATTGTTGTACAATTTTTTTTAACGAAGTTAACACAGTTCGAATTTCACGAGAATGGGAGATTTAGTGTCCAAATACTTGTTGGATTTACTGTACGTGACTCGTGTCTTTAATTCTTTGTTATTTTACCGTAATAATTTATTACAGAAAATAGTAACCTCAAGGAATTTGTTAACATTGAAATCATAAATTAATTGAACAGTCGAAACGAATTTCGACATTCCCTCAAGTCGATCAGATTGAACATTAAATTTTTACCCTAAAATATGTTGCTAATTGAACAGCTCCGGGTACAACATTTGTTAATAGTTTATTGTAACGAAAAGAGCCACACGCGAGGTTGCGTCTGTCTGGCCACGACGAGTATGCTAATTGTCAATTGTTGTGCTCTGCTGTCTGCTCCGGCCTCGCACGAACTACTACGCAATCGCCTAACAGTTGTTAAATTAAGTTTGTAATCCGTTTAATCGCATTACCATTTAATTACTCGCGCACAAAGTATACAGCCAGTGTGTGAGAGATGTGTCATGCAATGGGTTACGGAAAATTGTTCGCTGTTGGTAGAACACGACAGGGTGTATATCAGGGAATGTTACATACTTGAAGTTTTGCATCGTTAGTGGATTTTACTTTCATAATGGGAAGTCGAATTTTAATATCGCAGTATACCGCAACAGCTCATACATATATTACGAATGAAAATTGACTTTAGTTGTATGTAGTACAACTTGCTTAATTAAACATTGTACAGTCCGCCACAATAGTCAGTGACCTCAAAAAGTATCAGCACACTAAATTTCCAATTTTGGAAAGGAATGTCGTGCAACAATAAATGTGGACTCATTTTAAATCTACTTTCATAATCCAGAATTCATTTCTCCAAAATGAAACGCAGCAGTATTTCTAACTGTATCGTTGGTCACATCGAATTTCATTTAATTCATATGTCAAGGAGTTGAACCTAAAAAGCAGTAAAAAATACCTAGCCTTAAAAAAGCCATCCTTTTGCAATTGATAACGATGAACTAATCGACTATCATCGAAGTAGATCCTCGAGGATTTCTCATTAATATTTAAATCGAAATTAAAACTTAATTAATTAATTAATTTTTTTGGGTTAATACCCTTTTTTACAGGTAAATTAAAATGCAAGAAAATATACGGTCCTACTTAAACAATCAAAGTAGATCTTCAGGCGTCCTTGACGCGTCTACCAACGAGAGATTAATGCATAAAAACATACGGTTCCACTTAAAAAATAAAAGTTGACCTTCTTAAGTCCTTGACGCGTCCACCTACAAAAAAATAATAACAAGAGTAAAAATTCGCTTGGATTCGTGCAAAAAACTATACGGTTCCATTTTAGAAACCAAAGTTGACCTTCAGAGGTCTTCTGTAGACATACCAACGAAAATCCAATAACAAGAATAAAAGTCTGCATCGATTGGTGCATAACAAATATACGGATCTATCTAAAAAAAACAAAGTTGACCTTTGTAAGTCCTTGAGACGTCCCCCAACGAAAGAACCAATAACAAGGATGAACTTCTGCAGCGATTGTTGCATAAAAAACACACGGTTCCATTTAAAAACGCAAAGTCGACCTTCACAAGTCCTTGACGCGTCCTTCCAAACATTTCTCGCTGCGAATAACAATAACGACGTACCTCAAGGCGGTAATATATCTAGCGTCCCACCCTCTACAAAGCGGTACCAAAGAATACCAGATTTTAGATCGCAGTCAAGTCTCTCCGTCTCGTTTTCCTAAGCAGCAGCGTGGGGCGCGGAGGTTGTCAGGCGGCGGCAGAAATGGAATCACGCGGGCGTCAGTCGTCGAGAGCATCGACAGTGGTCGATTCCAGGGCTGGCCGATCGAAATCGAATTCCCGTGGCCGAAACTTTCCTGTCCTTCGTCGACGGGGGAGCGCTGATCGTCGGTAATCGTCGCGCGAACTCGAATCAAACGGTGCCGGGCGTCGCGTCGCCTTGTTTTTTCGTTCGTCCGCCGCCTGTCACCGACTTGACGCCGGAATTTTTCGACGTAGAAATTCCGCGCCGCGACGCTGACAGGTACAATTTCCAGGGGAAAACGAACCGCGAATACTTCCGTTCCGCTGTGTTTCGACGGTGCGGTGGCGAGGCTGTCCGCTCGGGAGAGGGAGAAGAAAGAAACCTCGGACAGAGAGCGGGCTCAGCGAGAACAGGGTATCGCGGCCCGATGGTCACCGAGAGCAATTTAATCGAGACACGGAAACCGCTGACTCGCCAGCGGAATCGGATGCCCGGTAAGCGATCGGCTCTCGAATCTTTTCTTCCATTAGAGGACTTATTGTTCGGCGAAGGCAGACCCCAGCCGGGTGAAAAAAGGCGAACAAAGCGGATAGAGGAATACTAATTTGCCGATGGCCCCCGAGGACGAGCTGTTATCCCTTCGAGGAGGAACTTACGGAATCTTAGAGGGTGCTCGAGTGCTGCCTTAATAAGCGCCTTAACATCCCGTCTATAAATTTTAAGCTATGTAAAATTAGCGCGAGACCAACGATGGCGGGCATCCCATCCCCTCTTCTTACTCTCCTTCTTTCCTCCTTCGATCCGCTACTACTCGCCTCTGCGGTAACGCGCTCCATCGAACCCGCTCGAATAATAGGTTTCAACGTACAACCGATCTACCTACCCTCTCCCCGGCTATAGCATGCTTATTCATCGGCCGGGTCAGGTCGATTCACGAAACCTGCACCCCTTCGCTGCCCTCCGGCCCTCTCGAGCCGAGCCGTCCGTCCGCCGAAGTCGTTATTAACTGGTATTCCGTCGGGAGTCGGGAGGTAATTCGAGTCCGAACACGCGAATGAAATTGGGTCTTACCTCGTGTCGATGCACCGCCCCCGCGTATGTATAGTGCGAGCCACCGCGAAACCGGAGTAACCGATGCGCAGGACGTGAGCGGAGTTCCGACGAATCCCGAGCACCGAGAACTGCAGCCGACGGTAATTAATAACAATCGTCGGTGACCGGCCTGCTAACCCGACGTATTTTTCACTGGTCTCCGTAAAACCCCGTTTGTATTAGCCGACTATAGTCTTTTTTTATACCCCTTTCAGCTAACTTTATCTCTTCCTATTTTTATACCCAGTTCGGGCAACCCCACAGAATACCTTCCTTCATTTTGACAAAGTAAACAATGATATCTGTTTCCTGTATCTCGATCGACAATTTGTCAACAAAGTATATTGACGTTTTCAGCGCGCTGTTCGATCTGATGTTACTAATTAAGCAATTTTGCAAATTACCACAAAATTTTCAACGCTTCGGTCTATTTTTAGACCATTTTCAAGAAAAAATTTGTATATATTTGCGTCTGTAAAAAATTATTAAATCAATGTATAATATGTAAAAAATAGACCGGAACGTTGAAAATTTTGTGGTAAATTTCAAAATTACTTATTGTTAGTGAGTAACATCGGATCGAAACAATGCGCTGAAAACGTCAATGTACTTTGTAAACAATGATATGTTTGTAATTTAAGTGGACGGTATCTCGCAGGGGTTGTTTTTTTAAATAAAAATACATTCAAATATGTACTTTGCTGTGAAACTTAAATTTCGAGGTCTAACAAATATCGAGATGGATACTGACCAGTTGATACCAATTAAATTGCTCGTAAGAAATTGTTGAGTTTGTCAAAATTAAAGATAGTCTGGGGGTGACACTTCTCTGCATGTCGGGGATATTTAAATACTATCAAGCAGTGGTCTTTAAATGACATTCTTTAAATGACACCGAGCGATTTTATACTGTCTCGTGATTGGCTAATTTTTGGCGTAGAAATCCGCAGTCAACAAACAATAGACGTATCCTCCATTTAAAAATATCGACGATCGTGATGTTGCGATCACATTTTCCAAGATACAGCGAGTTAAAGACGAAATGGAATTGATTCGATATATTTCTGAAAGAACTAGAATGGGATGTGTATCTTCAAGAGGAAAACGCGATCTTTATATTGCTTTCCCGTTGAACGTTCCACAGCGATTCCTTCGGTTTCCAGGATCGATTAACAAAAAAGGACGATTTTTACTTCGACGTTGAACAGCTCGACTAAAGTAAACTGCGCATTAAAAACGTTTCTGAAACGATTGGAAAATTTTGTTCGCTGTAGAACTCTACCATAGATTCGAAGATTCAACCTTTTCCTTTACAACGATCCCCTGAAACTTTATGTGTGACCTTTTTTTGGGGTTGTTTCACCGAGCTTCGAATGAAACGTGTGCTGGCAACTTCAGGGTAATATGAGGTACGAGCGAACTTGTTCCACATTTCATTTTTACAAAACGACTGAAAAAAATCCTGTATCAAGTTTCAAGAGGTTGTTTGTAAACGAAAAGCTTAAATCTTCAAATCTGTAGAAGACTCAGCTAGGAAAATAATTTTCCATTGGTTTCCAATTTATAGCTTTTTCTGGGGAAGAATATGTGTATTCAATTTCCAATTTGCTATATTTTGCAAGAACATCGTCAGCGAAACGACTTCGGTAAAAATTTACGTGTCTTAGCTCGAAAATGCACTTAGTATTAATTATTTCCAATAGGGCATTGCCCATCGATTTCGATAAGCATAATTCAACACAACTTCTTCCTATGCATTCTACACGGTTTAATAAAAAATCTGAAAAAGTACACAGTGATAATCACAATGAGACACAACAGACATAATAAGATGTACTCCGGATTTTTAAAAAAAATCGATTTTGCAACCAAAAGTTCGGAAATAATTTTTCGTAATTTGTTGTTGGGCAGAACAGAAAGAAATAATTTATTAAACTGTGCTCACCCTGTATCTATCCTTGTGGTAAGGATACCGACTTGAAACTTGTCACAGAGGATTTTCTTTGAGAGCCCTATCAAATAGTGTGAGCAGAAATAAGGGTTTGGGGGCACTTTTGACCGTTTTATCCGGCTATACCCTATGTTATGTAATAAATAAAAAATAGCATATTATTAGGGTGTCATATGCTGAAGTGTACGCTCTTTTTCCTATAGAAAAATGTATCAACCCCTATGTATAAAGGGACCCTCTTCTCTATTTTATTTGGACCAAAAATCTTGAGAGGGCGAAAGTGCTCACCCTATAACTACCCTTGTGACAAGCGTACCGACTTGAAGCTTGCCACAGATGATTTTCTTTGGGAATCCTATCGAATGCTGTGAGCAAAAATCAATTTTACTTTGCGGGCACTTTTGGCTATCTTATAATAAAAATTATTTTATTAGGGTCTTATGATAAACTGTACGCCTCGCTTTCATTTAATCTATAGAAAAATGTACCAAACCTCCCTACGTATCAACCACCCTCTTCCATATTTCATTTTGACCAAAACTCTTGAGAGGGCGAAAGTGCTCACCCTATAACTACCCTTGTAGCAAGGGTACCGACTTGAAACATGCCACAGATGATTGTCTTTGGGAGTCATATTGAATGATGTGAGCAAAAATCAATTTAGTTTGCGGTCACTTTTGACCAAATTATAATAAAAAAAAATTATTATTAGGGTGTCTTATCTTATGCTGAACTGTACGCCTCGCTTTCATTTATTCTGAAGAAAAATGTATCAAACCTCTCTACGTATCAACGCACCCTCTTCTCCATTTCATTTTGACCAAAAATCGTGGGGGTGAAAGTGATCGTGAACGCGCGCCAGGCTGATTGAAATTCCTGCTTCTCTACTAGTTCGACAAAATTGGGGATGGCCGAGCGTTTCGCGTCGAGACCACGTCAGATTGCTGGTCGTCGAACGAGAAACCCTCGGTGTCGTTGGCAACGCGGTCGGCCGAGTCGTGCCGTGCCGGGAAAAGAGGGTACGAATCCTCGGGTAGAGTTTCAACCCCGGGGGGGGGGG
>CM052296.1:657980-850728 GCA_028455765.1 Lasioglossum oenotherae
CCACCTTTCTTTTCGTTCCAATAACTATTAGTTAATGTAGAAAACTGATCGAACCATAGCGCCGAGAAAAATTACTATTACTCCAAAATTTTCTGCTGATCTTGGATTTCCTTCGTGTTCACTGGAATTTTCGTAATTTATAACGTCGTATAAATATTCATTTAGGTAATAGATTTTAAATTGTCACTGAATAGAGATGGCTTGCGGTTTATAGGACTGGCTGGTATTCGAGAGCCACTATCTTATATAGCTGAAAATTACGGTAGTTGTTAAAGGTAGGGGTTGGTGACTGATGGTACAATGGTTGAAACTCGGTTATTTTATGGGTGAGTAATATGGAGAAGTGTACTGCAGCTTGGAATTACTATGGTCACATAGCTAAATTTTAGAGACAATTGGCTATCACAGTTGGCTATAAAGTATTATACTGTGTATTATGTATAATAATGAAGCACGAGACCATTTCAGAAACAGTCAACTTCTGTACTGTGTGTCTACGCTATTTATAAACATACTTAATTTCATTGATGTTATTAATAAATATTTTCTTCGATATCCTTCAAAGGCATTAAATATCCTTTTCAAGTTTTTCATGCTCTAGAATGACGTTGAAGCTCTACAATGACATTGAAGGCAATGAAAATCCTGAAATCTTGTAAAAAGAATGAAAAGGCACTTTTCCCACCCGTTGCATATAGTCTTTGAAATAGTGTAACTCTGTCCTGAGAAGTTTCTTCATACAACACTAAATGAGCCAGATATTTAGGTGATCCCAGTTAGCTGAGACACCCTGTATATCCGTTTCTTGTGGATCACTCTTTATTACTCGAATAAAGTATAGTCGCATGCGAAGTGTATGAACAACGACTCACTAACATTGTTGAGCACCGTACGGACACAACAGTACATTTATATCTTACCGGCTGATGGTGATGAATGCATGTTTACGCTTTATTAGTGACGTATCCCCGCACTACTAATTCCCCATTAGAAAAGATGCATCACCGAGAACTTTGATGCACAATGTGTGTAATAAAAGAAGTAGATGGAACGTACTGGTTTCCCGTTTTAGCACGCTCGCCGTTACGTTGGTCACTAATGATAGGAGCTGGTATTTTCAGTAGAACAACGGATGCAATTTTCGGTATCGTTAGCGAATTCTAGATAACGCTGTAAAATACAGAGGATGCAATTAGAGGATCCAGTACTTTCGTTACAATACAGTGGATACAGTCGTCCATAAAAATGTTTGTATACGCGTAAATTTATGCGATGTACTTTTATTCTCATTTAATAAATAGCAAGTTAAATATGCGTTACGAGAATAATAACAAACCAACAATTGTTAAAAAACTGAACAATATTTGGCATGAAACGGTGAAAATTCTCGATGAGCAATTATACTTAACGTGGAACGGTCGACATCGTTAATAAACAATTACATTTAACGGGAGACTGAATTCTACGTTCACAGATCAGCAACGCCATATTTTTATTTTCAAAATAAAACATTTTTCACAACATCTCCAGAAAGATTTTGCAACATTAATTACCCGAAAAGCATAACAAAAGCTTGTTTTGTTCTCGCGTTTTTGCTGTCTACGTTTGCGTCGCTGTGTGGGCGTTTTTGTTAATGAAATTTGTTCAAACATTAATGAATGTTAATGAAATTTTAAAAAAACAAAAGGAGTGCCTTGAAGAGAAAGAAACGCACTTTCTATTGCTTTTTTGCACAAGATTCTACGATAATGTTTTCACTTTCTGGAGCCAGTTAAAGTTAAAAAGCCCATATCTACTTCAATGTTGAATAACTCGGATAAAGAAAATCGCACAATACATATTCAACAACCACACAATTTACACAGGAAAGAAAGCCCTTCCAAATAATATTAACACGATTTATCAAAAAAATTTGTTGCTCCCCGTGTGATGTTCCAAAGTTGCACAAAATTTTTGTTAACCGTCAAGGTTGTCATCATCTCGCTATAACTTTGTAAAAAACCAACACAGCAATCATTTGAAACGGAGAATCTGAAACTAGAGGTTCCAGGCTTTCAAACCATAGTTTAACGATATCGATACGGCAATTTTTGACGGAGTTATGATCACGAAAAGTGGGACCAATTTTTCGGGTTCGCACAAGTTCCCTTAATTCTTTTGAGGAATGTATCTTCTGATCAGTAAAGTACAGTAAAGTCGCGTTTACTGTCCGCGATCGGGTATGCGATCACTGTCTAGTATCTACCCACTCCACTGTCATGCTGCCCTTCTCCACGTTCTGCTTTCTTTTCAACTCTCGGCGCGGTGGACACAGTCACAAAAAAGGTCCGTGCAGAACACAGGCTGTTGGACAGTAAACGCGACTTCACTGTACATTAAAAAATACACAAATCCATTGAAAAAACAGTTGACCTTCACATAATCACTAAGAAACTATTCACTTTCATCTGGAACATTTTTTAGTTATCATCAACAGTTCCGGAGATGTTCGACTGGGTCAATTTCAATGGGACACCCTGTATAACAACGTAAACATGTTGACACGTTGGTCTGGTGTCGTTGATGCGCGGTGCTGTTAATTATGCGAGAGCCGCAGTATCGATACGAAAACGCTGCATAAAATTTGCATTCTAGAACCGTCAGTCCACGCGCAACAACGAAACATAATTCTGAAATTTTATCCCACAACGACTATTCCGATTTCCTCAGTCGCGAGATGAACTCCGAGGACAGCATTACCCGGGACTAGAAATAAAACTGTTCCTCAGCAGTCGGATCGTTCCTAAAAGTATAGGGCGCGTAGGAATCATGAATTCCATCCGATGCCGGGCGATTCGGAACACATGACGCGGGTCTCCCCAAAATATTAAGTGAATCCTATAGGCATGCTCCGCAGGCTGTGGCAAAAGGCTCCAGTTATTGATACGCATCGCACGCCGGCGGCGTGGCAATCGTGGCGAAGTGAAACGTTCCGGTACGGGGTGGTGGGAGGATAGGGGTGAGAGAAAAAAAACCGACGTGGAGCGATTTGATAGCAAAGTGGATGGCAGTCGTGGGGGATGATAGAGAGAACCGTGAAGGGCTGGGAAAGGAGCCACGAGCCGACCGAAGGCTGGTGGATAGAGTGTGCAGCGAAGGGGTGGCGAAGGGGAGGCTGCGTGTACCGTGTACGGCGACCGCAGCGGGGGTGGAAGACAGAGATAGAGGGTGGGATTAGCGGATGGATAAAGAGAACCGTGTGTGTATAGTGGCCGGAGAGAGTGGGTTGGGGTGGCGAGCGATAAGCGACGGGGTTGGGGCCGGCGAGCAGAGATGTGTGAATGGTAATCAAATCAGGGAGACGGAGAGGAACGACGCGCGAAGCCTGGACAGGAAGATGGAGAGGCCGGGACAAGCGTGCATATACGCTGTGACCGGCGAGAACCTACCCGGAGAATCAGACGAGTGTATAAACAGAAAATATTTCTGGATCCGAGAGGGGAGAATACATCTCCAGCTTCGTTCTGTCAACCAGGCTGAAGGTAAATGCTCGATAAGCTAACGCGAGATGTGTTTATGGACGTTGGGTGGATCTTGTCCTCTTTCCGGTTAGCGTCTTCTTTGCGACACTGACACCGGAGCCGTTTTTACGGTCCCCGTAAAACAAATTAGGGTCGCTTATAATTTTGCAAATTATTGCCCCGCGCGAGGTGGTACATTTATCAATGTTTCGAGGTCATCGAAGTTCTTATAAATGGGACTACATAGTTTTACTATGACAGTCTCAATGCATACACTCCCGTCCATAAATCATCGGACACTTAGTTGTCTTCAACAAAATGGTAATTAAAGAATACAAGCTTCCAGCTTTGTTCTAATCTTTTTTATTTTGTACGATAATATGTGAATGCAAAATTAAATATATGTATACATATCGCTGCACCGGAAGTATAATGACACAACTGCAAAAATTGAAGATTCGGTTTAATTCTTCTATGAGAGTAGTTTATAGACATTGTGGGTTATTATTGCAACTTTCAAGTTATTTCAATTTATAAAATAATAACTACCAGCCTCGATTTACATTATGTCGATTTACAAACATCTAGTAAATGCATTTTTGAGCCCGCCAACAAAATAAAATCAATTTCACGGAATTTTACAGTTGCATTATTGTACTTCCGGAGCAGCGATATGTTATGTGAATAAACGTTGGGAAAAAGAGAGTGAGAAATTGTGGAATGATTATCGACAGCTCTAGAAGCCAAATTGGAAAACAATTACCCCACTTAAATTGTAAAAAATTAAAAATATAAGAATAATAATTAAATTTTACAAGATATAGGATATTTTGGTCAGATTTGAATAAGTAAATTAAGTACCATTTTTATTTCAGGTCCTTCAAGAATAAAAAGTCGTCTGCATCCTGGATAAGTGTCCGGTGAATTATGAACGAGTTTGTATACAATAAAAACCAAATTGAACGATGTTCGATGCGTCGACCCTCACGTGACCTTCATCAAGAAAATCATGAAACGTTTGGCATTAATTTAAATACTCGTTCGGGGTTGGCAAATGAAGGAATCTCAATTTCATTGTAAAATAAGAGAGTAATCGTAGAGTTTTGCACAAAGAAGAGGGAAACTGCATCCTACTTAATTACAATGCCGTCTAACCAAGATTGTACGGTTAAGAGCGATGATTAAGATGGTTAAGAACGCTTTGTTGCAGCAAAAGATTCTTTCAATCTGAGGTTCCTTTCTTAATTACTTTTCTTTATCCAATGGGAAAACGAACGAAACCCCCCACAATTGTAGCAATCAGTTCCCCACGTTCTCTAATTGAATTAATCTCATTTAGGAGTAATTACCTAATGAAATGAAAATCTGGTGTAATCATTGTTCAGTGTGCTGACGTACAGGGTATTTCGCCTAAAAAAACTGTTATCATGGTCACTTTTTCGAGATTACAAGGTCATCGAAGTTTTTTTAAGCAGGACTACGTGTTTTCATTGCAACAGTCTTACAGATCATAGAAAACAAATTCAACTTGACCTTCACGTGACCTTCAAAGAGAAAATTCTCTTTCCCTTTGACCTTTTCCCTATCACAAAAAAAGAAGCGAGACATTTAAGATGGTCTAGGTTAGGTGAAATACCTTGTACAAAGCTACACATTGAAATTCGTTAAATCAGTATTCTGATTTTTGTAACTAAACACAATTCGTGGAAATCAGAGTTTGCATGGAGTTCCGCGGTCAGTAACGCACAGTCAGTTTCAGAGTAAGCTCACAGCTCCTGATTCGCGACAAAGACCTCCCCTCGACCGTCAATGCAACTCTCGTACATGTCCTAATCAGTGTCAAATTATTAACAGCGCAAACCATGTTCAATTCCGAACAGTTCCAAAACGCGGTGTGCCCATTGTGTTTGAAGGCAGCGAGCTGATATGACGCTTACTTCCCCCTGCATTCAATTAGTAAAGCAGGATCGACAAAATTCTATTGTTATCGATTACAATCAGAACGCAGATCTTTTGTGGTTTATGCAAATATAGTCTTTCATCTTGTTTTAATGTTTACTATTTGCGAGAAACACGCTGGCTAGCGTTAGCGTAAACACCCTGTACATTTTCAATCCCAATCTGTAAACCCTTCGCACTCCGAATTATTTTTCGGGTAAACCGTATACCGGACTCAAAATGTGTGCCTTTCTCCTATGAATTATGATGTACTGGTATGTAATCCAGTAGATTTGTACCCAGGGCGGCTGCAGATCGAAGTTTCGATCCTGTAGGATCAATGGTTCAGGAGTTATGCTTGCTTAAAGTTGAGCAATCTGCAGCGTTTTTGACAAGCAAGGGCGCCGCCATATTGCTTTCTACTGACGACCCCGAGCAGAACCACCGGTCCTTGCCGCCCCCCTCAAAATTAATGATTCTGCTCGGTAAGCGGCGCGCGACCGTCACTAAAAACCAATATGGCGACGCCCTGACCTGTCAAAAACACTGCAGATTGCTCAACTTTAAGCAAGCATAACTCCTGAACCATTGATCCTACAGGATCGAAACTTCGATCTGCAGCCGCCCCGGGTACAAATCTACTGGATTACATACCAGTACATCATAATTCATAGGAGAAAGGCACACATTTTGAGTCCGTTAAAGGAAAGAGCAGCCGCAAACTCCACTGCTTTCATCAGCTAAACAACGCTATTATTCGAATCCATTTACTGAATCGTCCATGGAAGGTCTCCATACTCGAGAAAGTTCTTTCAGCAGATCCTTTCCATAATATTAAATCGACCTACTCCTCGGGCCTTTGATTTCATCCTCGCCCGGTCTTGGAAATAAGAAATATGCCCGTGATTCGGTGAAACGAGGACACTCGTACGAAATCAAAGAAAACAAAGAGGTCCGGGAAGAGAGTGGAAGAGTATTGGGGGACGTAGGTGGGGCATCGTAACGGGACCAGGAACGGTCTCCCTAAGGAGCGTGGAGGACCGGCGGAAAAATATGCGGAAAAATCAAAGGACACCGGAAGAGCCCTCTCGTTGGTTGGAATGGTTGAGGCGGTGTGTTCGCCTGCGACCAAGTATGGTCGCCGGGGCATCGGAGGCCGGGCCAGAAGGTTCCAAGTGCCTCTCTTTTTTCGCAGATGTTGCGACAGGTCTTCCTCCTCCCACCTCCACCCCACCCGGAATATTGAACGGGCATTCTGAACGTACCCCGGGCCAGTTCTCTCTCTCTCTCTCTCTCTCTGTATGTGTGTCTCTGGTCGGGCAGATCCATGATCTCCTCTGACTCTATCGGAAGGCGTAGGCGGTGGGAGAGCACGAAAGATACATGCGCGACAGAACGATTTAGGGGACAAAAGGGAATTATAATCGTATTTTAAGCCAGTGAATCAGCGGAAGACGCCGATTGTGTGTCCAGCGGCGGCCATTCCGCAAACTGATTGTCCGAACTGATTGCGCCGTACGACGGAAAGCCTCGTGCTGTATGGGGCTTTGTATTATCGGACATTGCCGTCTGACAACCGGCTACGTACCGGGCGCAAACGTTCGATCGGCATACAAACGGCCACGTGCCCTCTGGCGCACAGGACTCTTGCATCGATTTTCGAGTTTCAATCGGATCCGGGACTACCAGCCAGGGACAAAGAGATGCGACACGTTTCTTTGTGTTTGCATATGATACCTGAAAAGATATGCGTTCTAATAATTCTATTACTATATTGTACAGGGTGGTGCATTGTACATACGCTCGGTTTAGGGAAATTGATGTGAGAAAGATGTAGAATTTCAAGGTCAAACATTTGTTCTGATTGCATAGTATTCTACCCTCGTCACAAGGGTCAGAAATGCAACAAGACACATACATCAAAACTCCATCGTTGTCTTAAAAAATTGTTGTGATGTTCTTCATTATCAAACTGATTTTATTTATATTACACTAGCAGCCTCCGGCACGGCTTCGCCCGTGCTAAGAGTGAGAAGAATTTAGATTTTGATCTAAAAGAAAAGAAAAATAGCGTAAAAACCTTCTCCATGAAAAAATACATATATGTGCCAAGTTTCACGAGTTTCATGTTGATCGGTCAAACAGTTTCGAAGTCTATTAATCATATATATACAAACATCCATTTTTATACATTAAGATTTTCAGTCCTAAGTCAGATGGAGTTCATAACTATTGTTGGAAATCAGTTTGATCATGAAATACCATAATTTTGTAAGAGAACATTTCATATGTAGATATTTAAAAAATTATGTTTGTTCATTAAGATTCATAATGTTCGAATTACGTTTTTCACCCTGATGTAGTTTCCACGCAGAGCATTGTGCTTTCATTGTCACTTTCATAGCTGTTTTCACTTTCGCCTTTGCATACGTTACAGCGAATGCGTAAATTTGGCAAATGTATATTTACTATTCAATGTATGCAAATACTAATTTGATAAGTAAATATATTCACGAGCAATGAAATCGCTGGTTAATTTACCAGCAACGGTATACGGTTTCACGCCTGATTTAATAAAATCGTGCATGGACGGGAAAGCATTAATTTAATATTATATTTATTTGTCATTGTGTTCATTATTGTGCTTATACAATACATTAACGTCATGAGCTGAATACATTAAACTTTCACCCATTGTACTGTTCTTTATTTTCATGAATGAATCGTGATATTTATCAAAACATTAAATGGCAAAACAATTATTGAACATGTATTTGTTTCAATATATCTAATTGAATGAACGGCGGACTCTGAATTTTTATGCAATATTAAAAAATGTGTGAATTGCAACAATGGAAGATTAGATAGAACTGCGATTTTTCTGTTAATAATTCTGACAAATTTAATGTAACGCGACAATGTGATTTCAAAATATTTTTAGTGTTTCGTATCGGATCTACACATTTTTTGTCATAAATACATAAAAAGCCGCAGTGTATTTATTGAATAAAATGTTACCCATACCGCAACAGTCCTTTACGTTACAGTCCTTTCAATGTGTGATCGTTAATTCGGAATATCTGTTTGACAGCTAGCTCTCATATTGATTGATCAAATATGATGATACCCACTGGCGAAACCATATGTTGCCATACCAGTATCAACACTAACCGACCTGATACATCAAAAATAGTATTTACTGAATACTCCAATACTTTTTATTCCTCGAACAAAATCGATGAAATTCGGATATCATCTGAAAGCGATTAAACATTTACACGACTGCTACAATTTTCAAACCATTTGAATGACTACGAATTGGAACAGCTGAACAACCAAGCATGCCAAATGAAACATGATTTTCTACAAATAAATTTCGCTCTCACACTCCACCTTCTTTATACTTGAAACTATTTTAACTTAGGATCTAGACATTTTATCCAGCATAAAATATTTTCATTCTGTATGCATTTTTCATTGTTCGCAATCGAATTTATTTGAACTTCTGACCTGAAATATTTTCATCCTGTTTTTTCATTTCGTGCATCTGCAATTGAGCGTATTTATTTATACCGCTTTTACAGTATTAGCAAATTAATGAATATAAACTTTAATTATAATTGTCAGGAATTATGGTACCATAATTTGTAAGTCCCATTCTGGTAAGTCAAACAACATTTTTGTTAAAAAATATATCCTTCAAATTTTATTTAGCTGTCCTAAAATTCACTTATGTGATGAACTCTAGACATTGTGCTTAGGGCACTTGTTGAATAAAATAGCCTCCACAGATACTTTTTCAATAATTACTTCTGATTGAAAATAAAATGAAGAATGTATTAAACTTCTATTGAGATGGTGATACTGGGTCCGTCTTGCCCCAGGACTACAACATTCCAGTTTTTAGCAGCTACTTTCAATCACTGCCTAGTTATATTAGATTCATAAGAAGGATCAACGATAATCTAGTGTGGAAATATGTGAAAGACTGCAGGACCAATTCGAATAAAATTTTGCAGCAACAATCTAAAGACTACTATCCAGCTTCTCAACAATTTTGTTCCATGTCGTCAAGTAAACTAATCCATCCAACACCCCGAAAAATTAAAGTGGGATCCAATCTTAAGTATGTTCTGGAGGTATATAAAAAGCAACAAATTTTTTGAAAATTTGACAAGATATAATTGTCACTAAATTAATGCAATTACCAAAGTTTAGGTTCGATTCACTACACCGTTTAAGAATTCTAGCAACTTAAAGTTTGCACATTTTAACACGTCTTCTTATGGAGAATTCATAAAATTCCACTTCAAACCCTATTTAAACCTTGAAAAAACGCAACTGGACACTACAGTTGTTTTTTATATATAGTAAAAATTATGTAATTAATTATGTTCAAAATTTATTAGGATTCACTAAACAGTTACAGAGCAAAAACTTATAAACTGTTACAAAACGTCAAATTTATCGCGTTGTCCTTCTCACTAGCATGGAAACGCGACAACTGTGTAGACCACTGAATATAGCTACAATCAGAGGGTACAATTATTCGCAGAAGTCACTTACAATTTTTTATAATATGAAAACAATTTGATTAAAAACTAAACATAACATGAAATTCACTAATTAAACGAATGCTTTTTAAATTAATCTATGTTTTTAATGCAAAATATACTCGTGAATGGCTTTCATTGCCAATCTATTGATGGATTTCGAATTTCTTGAACTTTTGTCTCCCATTGTACCTCCAGAACATCCTCAAGAAAGTTATCATCCGAACCTTACTGTGAGTGACCTAATGATCCCTAGCTTTCCCCAAGTACACGAAGACACGGTTTTTATCAAAAGTTGTGGACAATATTCCCCGCGTAACTATCGTCACATCAGCATCTACGTATCCTCATAGTTCTGCAGCACAGTTCGTATCTGCTTTCAGAGTTCCGAAGATCTGGGAGAACTGACCTAGCTCGATGTCGCAGCTGAACCTCGAAGGCTTCAACGTAATATTTCTCCCCTGCCCTGGGAGAGGGCTACTGAAAATTTATGAAGGGCCTACGTCGTAAGCGCGCGAAACAAACGATATCGATCCGGAAGTTATTTACTTCCATTAACTTCCACCGTATAAGCGAGGGTGTATGCTAAGCGTTTACATCGGTGCCGGACAGCGGTACGCCCTAGCCGCGACGATTTAGGGGACTGCGACAATTTAGGGGACGAAAGGGAATTATAATGACGCTGTAGCTCGGGCAGATGAGACCGTGAAGATCGAATGGGAAGCGAGGGCGTAACCTGCGGTTTGTATATTGCCTGCTGTCCCCGGTGTGTTTCCTTTTATGGGGACACCGAAATATTCGTATTAACTCGCATCGATCAAGTTTCCAGCTGTCCCTTTCGTTACAACTTATTGCTTCTCTCGCCATTTCCCTGGCGGAGAGGACTCTCCGGCTCTGTTAATGGTATTATTGGATCAGACCGTATGAAGTATCGTTTGTCGAAGCTGGATTAGTTGCAGTTCCCGTTCATAAATATTAGGATGTTCCTCGAGTGTCGAGCACGCTTCGAATAGGATTCGGAATTTACTGGAGCCTGTGAATTGACTGCGGATCTGCATGCAAAAGAAAATCTCCTGCACTGAATTCGAGAAACTGGAGCTGCACAGAAATTTGTTTCCTCTTTAAATAATTTTAATGTCTTGGGTTCAATATATCGACGTTCTTAATGTATTATTTACTGGCAAGATTGTGATGGATTTTAATACGCATTTCTAAAAAAATAAAGAATAACATAAAATTAATTAAAGGATTAAGACATAACAATAACAATAGTGCTACATTATTATAATTTATAATTTCAGTACATGTTATTCCTAATTGTACTTCCAATAGAAAAATAACGCAACACATTTAGAATAAATATTATTCGAATGTATCATCATGATCATTTAATTAAATAACTGTTACCTTCCAAAGACTGTTGAATGAATACATTGTTTCCTCGTCTACAATATGCCGATCATTGCAATGAAATTTAAAGTTTCATTTTCCAACGATTATTTCAATACAGTAACTCTTCTTTGAACTAAAAAGTATTCAACAATTCCCTCTGTGTGCTTTAGATCGTTATCGCCCTGAAAAATTCAAGCTGATGGTAATTTTCCTCGAACGGAAGAGCGAAAGCACATTTATAACGATATGAATAAAACGATACAACAGCGTATCTGTAGAACGAAAACGAACGAAAAGAGATCCGCGACTAACAAAATTATTTTTGTATTCAAAGAGGTTTTAAATATTATTTCGTTCCGCGTTACATTTTTAACGAAAACAAGCGATATTCAAGAATATATTCAGCGTCACCAGAATAAAAGTTAACAGAGACACAACAAATATGACAAGAAAAATACAAAGAATGTTAAATAAATTATTATCAATCCATCCAGTAGTAGTAGATCTACTCGGAGTCGCCAGACTTGTGTCCTCACTCTACTTTCCCCTTCTACAGCCCGGTCACGTGACGCGTATCGTCTCTATCTTGTTTGCGTCAGAATGTCACGTGACTAATCCGGCACTGGCAGGGAGAGAGTAACTTTTTCCCCCCATCTGGCGACTCTGGATCGACTGTACATTTGAATTAATTCAAATTCTACATTAAGATTGCAGATCTTGCTATAAAAGTGAACATAAGATTAATGGTAGTCAATATATTGGGTTGGCAAGAAAGTAATTTCGGAATTTCTTTGTTCGAGCGATGAACTTTAATGAATAAAATATTTTCTTATTTATTCTTTTTGGCAAAAGATCATCGAGCAAAAGGGAATATATCTTATTCATTAAAGCTCATTGCTTGAATAAATAAATTGGGCTCTATTCCACCTTAAAAAATGCCGAAATTACTTTCTTGCCAACTCAATAACAAGCACAGTCCACAGAGAATAATAAAACAATGGAAACCACGAGGCCTACGAAGTGGCAGTAAAATATACATCGAACATTCTAATCCACAGCATTGAAAGGGCACACGCGTCCGGAGAATCCATTCCAATTTAATATCAATCCATCATCTATTTTAATTTATTCGAACAGGTAATCTTCGAGCAATCACACCGCGTCGAGGCAAACAACGTTTCCCAGAGAACACTGCGCCGAGGTAATACGAGAAACACGCGCGCGCGCGTCGAGCGACACGTTATTAAATGCAGCCATTACTCGGTTGACATTGTGGAAGAGTCGGACGAGATAACAGGACGTGTTCATTGGATAAATTGTTAGCTGCGTCTGTAGTCAGTAATATCGGCGATGTTTGGTCGATAGGTTGACGAGTATCGAGAAAGGTATTAACGCCTACCATTGGCCAGATTCCCTATCGGACGAGGAGCGATCAATTTTTCCGTCGGTGTCGCCTCGATAGCATCTTGAACGCGAGCAGCTACACAAACGGATCCGACCGCGGCTCCCGGAAAGAAATCGGCGCCGCGAACTCTATCGAGGGTGCACGAGCGCGGTTCGCCGATTCGCGCGCGATAAAACGGCAATTATTTTCGTCGGGAACGCGGAGGCCCCGATCCGATCGATCTGTCTCTCGTAATTGTAAACCGCGGACGAGGGATTTCCGTTGACGAATGGCGGCAGACGCGAGCGAATGCCCTGTCCATAAATCGTACATTCCGCGACAATACTGGAAGACACTATACAAAACCGTAGAAATATGTGCTATGGAAGGGAATTTCTAACTCTCATACAGCTTCTGCACTACAAATGAATCATTTTGTAGGTCACATTCACCTCTCTGCAATCAAAATTCATTCTTTCGCAGGGGTTCAATTGTAAGAAACTTTATATTTTCCATATTACATAATTCTGCCACTGTAGTTTTTAATATTTGCACTTTTCAACTGGATGATACAACTTGTCGATTCATGCAATACATTTCCCTGTCTTTTCAGATACTGGATATACTCTGTACAGAAACCTTAATATTAACAAACTCTTAATATTTTGAATTCACCTTTTCTTAGTATCCAGAGTACATGGTTCTACCATTGTAATTACTAAAATTTGCATTTTGCAACTGGATGTCGCAATAGAAGATGATACAACTTGTTGATCCATACAAAATTTTCCTGTCTTCAATAATAATTAATACTTCTGCAGGTGTTATTCACCGATTCTCAAATCAAATCGACCCTTTCGCAGATCCTATTCACCTTTTCCGAACTCTATTCTTCGTGTAAGCCAACCTAAATGGTTTGCACGCGCCCAGAGGGCGCAAATGTCTCGCCTCATGAGGACCCGTTCACATAACACCTAGATACCTCATGAAGACCCGTTCACATAACACCTAGATACCTCATGAAGACCCGTTCACGTAACACCTATGTATATACCTTATTCTTAGCCTTCGAAACTTAACGATGTTTCTATTGCATATGAAATGTTCAATTTTTAACAGTATCGTTAAACAAAACATGTCGATCCAAGTGTGCACCACTGGAATGAATATATTCCGTCAGTGAATTAAAGTGTTTTGATTGTATTACACTAATAATTTAATTTTTTTCAAATGCTGTCAACCCCATTTTAGAGCATTTTCTATCATCGACATTTTGATTAAACATTGTGTAATGCTATCGTCAGTTTGTTTATTACCCCACCCATGTAGAAAGCATACGGGACAATAATTACATCGACGAACGTTGAAATAAACTTAAAAATCAAATTGTACAATTGCACATAAAATGAAGGCGGGACAACAGTCTCGACCTGGTCTACAACATCAAAATCGTACCATTTGTAGATAAATGCCAATCTCTGTTTATTTTTTCAACCGGTGCATGTAAACTTATTTTACCAACTATGTAAAGCCAACACCAAGTTACCTACACTCCTAACTTCCTACACCCATGCAACTTTACACGGCGAGTTATACGAGGCAGCTCCTAACCGCCTGGCAGTAGACCCAGTAGTTCGCGGAGGCAGAGCCGCGAAGGAGCTGAAAATTTCTCGCAATGGAATTTGAAGGATTTCTCGAAATATAATATTATGAGGATCCATTCCTACGTCGGGAGAGTCGAACATCGTGTGCGCGGCTCTCGATTCCCGCGGGTGCCGTCGGAAAGCTCTCGAAAACTTTCGTTGCCGGGATCCTCGTCGAGCACTCCGAACTTCCTTTATCTTCGACTACGACTCCGCGGCGCGTCCTCCTCCGCCCCTCATTTTCTGGATTTATATTTATGTATCCCCGCGTCCTGGATTCTTCTTTTTTTTTTCTCTCTCCGCCGCGGAATCAGATGCTATCAGGGCGACGGGGAACAGGGAATAGGTATCAGGGCTGTATTATTCACCGGTATTCGATCCTGAGGGACTGCGCCAGAGCTCCGGCTTCCAATAAACGTACCTATCCCGTTACCTTTCCTTCCCGCACGGTCCTCGACTGCGTCTTTCGGTTTCCGTGAAACTTTATGACTTCAGCAGCCCTCCACCCGTTTGCCGTCAGTCGTTTGCATCTCTTCCACGTTTAAAGTCTCTCCCCGGTCTCCACCGTGTCCTACCTTCCCATATATACCTTTCGCGGTATCGTCGAAGGCATTCGGAAAAATTATTCAATGGCCGGCCATTTCAGCCTCGAATGGCCCCGATGAATTTCGTACCGAGTCATCGGGGATTCACCGAGTCTCCGCTTCAGCAATTGTCTAATGCAATCTAGTCTTCCGATTGACGATTACCGACGGGATGAGCATCGATCACGGCTGATGGAGCCGCTTTGCGATATTGACAGCATACGAATTAGGGGACCTGTCTCGTTGGTCGATTTCGTTCTACCTTAGCGCGAGATTATTGTGAACGGAGGGACCTGTGCAGCGAGCAAAGCGAGGCGGATACCAGGCACAAACAAGCTACCTTTTCTTTCTTTCGTGTGCATCGAAATGACATCACGAGCACTTCGGAAGCTCGTGTTGGTCGAAAATATTTTTACCAAATATAGAAAATATTTTTCTAGATGTTATAATAAATATCGTTTGGTAACTTCGAATCGTGTGAGAGGCAGAATTAGCTAGTGATAAGGGGGTAGCATAGGCTCGATTTGTAACTAGAAAATACCTAGAATCTCGCTAGAAAAATGGCTCGAAACATGGGTTTGCGCCCAGACGTTGTTTGACCTTATTTGAGCAAATTGTGGGCTGGGTGAGGGTTCATTCTAAAGAGGAAGGTTAGATGCAGTGCGCTTTTCTCATGATTTTAACGAGATTATGTTAATAACTAATAATATGAGGGTCCAAAGTAGAGAAAAAATATAGGAAAGAAACCTGCAGATTTCAATGCATTTCTCTGTCTCTAAAAGACTTTTTCACTTATTATATATGATGAGAAGAGCGGGCTGTATCTAACCTTCCTCTTTAGAATAAGCCCTCACCCAGTCCAAAATTTGTTCAAATAAGGTCAACCAACGTCTGGACGCAGACCTATGTTTCGACCCATTTTTCTAGTAATTTCAAGCCTCTAGCTCATCGGGAAGTTAGTTTAAAATCAATTGCAAAATTTGCCACCGAACAGATAGACAGACAGACAAACAAACAAACAAGAAAGCGAGCTAATAAAAACGTGGTAAAATCTTATGAGTCGTGAGTAGTGGTGCACCGCCATTCAGGTAAGGCAGAGTTCGCGCGAAACGAGTGTAGGACGAATAGGTTAATTCGGAAAGTTCTTCCTTAGCGCAAATCTGTCGTCAAGCAGTTAGACTTTGCACGGGCGAAAGGTTCGGAGTGGCGGCGGCACGGCCAGTATGGCACATGGAGAGGCTTCATGGGCATGGGGGCCAGGTATTAAAGTAAACTTGCGAAGTCGGATGAACTTTCCTCTGTTCCCGGGATCGTCGCGCAGCTCGCGCTCGCGTGATAGTTTGATATGTTAATCCATTAAGTTGGAGAATTTATCGAGTTGAAACTTGGTTTAATCTGGGACCGATGTAGAAGCAAGCCGAGCCGCTCTCCTAGCCCGGAGTACACTGTAATGTACACCGTGAGAGACGGCTACGAAGCCGGAATGGTGAAGTGAATGAAAGCCAGAGGAAGGCTGAGACCTCGACAGAATCCTCGGGACCAATGTACTTCAGACCTTAGACGTACCAGACCTTACAAGCGACAAGACACGAGGTTCCGTGCGGATCACCTCCCCTGTCAAAGCAAAGGAACTCCGAGATTTAATCATGGATCAACGGGAGCTGCAGTTATCTAAAAACTGAAAGTAAAGGATTTACGTCTTCTAGTTGGGTCAAAGAGTTGCTATGATCTCATAATTAGGACATATTTTAATGTATTTTAATTATGCAACCTGATTCATAAATATTTTTGCTGAAATTCGTCTTGCATTTGTGATCTTGTGCGACCTAGAACATCAGTGTGTCGGGTGAATTGGAAATGATATAAAAAAATACATAGCACTCCATTAAAAAAATTATCTAATTCATAAATATTTTAGTTAAGAAGTTTCTCCCATTTGTGACCTTGTATGACCTTGAAGATCAGTGTCACCTTCATTTAAAGAACAAATTATGCAGATAAAAAATAAAACTGACACCATTACGTTGCTTGTAAAACAGTATAATTTTTTCCTCTTTCTAGTGATGACGTGAATACCCTATATATAATTACCATATATTCATATTAACTGCGATATTATAATACTGTATAATACTGACGCACAATATTAATGTACAGTATTAGTAATATATCCGAGGTAGTGCAATCAGTAACGTTTGCTAAGGAAAGATAAAATTATTCAGGACCTTTGACCTCGTCGAGCATTGCATTGCTTCCAATATTCAGCATTTTCAAGAATCGCAGGATATCCTTATTTTACGAGTAATACAATTTTACATGTGCACATAAATAGGAAGATATTGAATAATTATAGTTTCTATAATTTCGTTGTTTAAAGTTATCTCTCTTACCAATTTCCAATTATGGAAACAGTAAATCAAGAAGCTTAGCCGTTTGGTCCGGAAATTTAATATCTTGAGTATTATGTCGGCTAAAGATACGAGCAAAGTATTTTCGAAACGTCTCGATGTCAACTCCAAGAATATGCAGTACAAAGTATACTATAACCTGACTGTCTTGGATTCCACAATTATTTTTCTTTTTATTTTTTACTTCTATAATTGTCGACTCATTTGCGTGATGAAATTAAATTAGAATCCGTACGTATGTGACATATGATTCTCCATTTTGGTAATTTCTAAAACCTCGAAGTTAACTTGAACTCGGTAAACTCTCTACCGTAACTGTCAAGATTTTATCCCCACCGCTGGCAATAGCCCCCTTCAAATCATTCAGGCGATGAACCAGCGAGGGATCGAGTATCAGCATGACTCACACTAACGCAAGTGAAGCAACAGATTGAAACTTTTCTAACTTTTTAAACGAAACTTCTACCATCCCATTAGTTTTGTTTTTCTAATTAAAACGACACCAAACACGATATAATTACGATTATAATTGCTTGTGTAACAAGCGAAGTTAAGAATTCGTGCACCTCTACCGTAACTGTGAAGTCCGAAGATTATCGTTTGTCACAGAAGTAATTATAATCGTAATTACATCGTGTTTGGTGTCATTTTAATCGGGAGAACGGGACGAATGCGACGGTGAAAATTTCATTGACGAAAACCAAGAAAGAATTTTGATTTTCGAATTTAAAGGATCAGCTAGCAAGTCCTTCGATGTTTACCGAACTTCTATCTTTAGAATGTAGCGCCTCTACTATAACTGAGCCACTGATACGACAGTTACGGAGATGCTACTGGCATAATGATCCTCACAGCTGTAAAATTGTGAGTTTGAATGGAAGATGGCGCACATATGTTTTCTTATTGGCAGGCATTCGCCGCAGGTCTCGCGGGAAGATCGGACTGTAAGATGCAAACGAATCCCGTTCATCGAGCGGCCCATTGTGTTCAGTTTGCGTTCAGTCTGGCCGTAATTCGCCGCAGTATCCGTACAGCTCGCAGACGAAACGTCGCGTCGTGTGAAGTTTCTCCATCGGCCATGGCATTTCCGGTGCCGTGCCCGGCGAAACTCCCCTGAGCGTCGCGAGACGCTATGTCGTGTTCCATTCTAAAGATTGTATGCGTCGGTCGTGGCGGCGTGAAATGCGTCAAACTATGCCAGACGCGAAAGTTCCCGCTTTTCACGGGCCCCGCGATTGTCCGAGGCCAGGCTATTCGAATCCGGCCGGTCTTCCCGGCAACTTCTGAATTAGCGCAAGGTTTTCCCAGCGATTCTGCCGCACGATAAACGAGACTCCGCGATGAATACTATACGCGGCACAATGCCCGGTGTCAGTGAGCCACCGCGCGCGCTGCTGAACAATCGTTAATGCCTCGGGAAAGAGCTGCGCGCCCAGCAAAAGTCCCTAAACGGGTCAACGAAAGACCCTCCGTGATGAAAATATTTTTTGTATTTATTGTTCGGGACGCGACCCCGTTCCCACCCAGTTGAAACGACAATCTTGGATATTACAATCTTCGGACAACTAGCGAATTCGTAGGACGTCTGTAACTGTGCTACAATGACGTCACTATTTTTCGACGAAAGCAATTCGTTGACTGCGAATCTTTATGCAAAATAGAAATTTTTTCCTGCAGTAGTTTCAGTGATTTGGAATAGCAAAGAGATTTATATTTCCCGAATAGAATGTAAGTCATCAAAGTGATGACTTAAACCCCTCCCACTACAACTCCCACCTTAATCACCTTAATCAGTTTTCGAAAAACACATACACAAATCAGCATTTATTCACAAAACTGAGGAAAGATTGCAAAATTCAGCAGCACAATAATCTTATTAAATTTCATGTTAACAAAGTTATGACTTAAACCTCTCCTAATTTCCCTCTCCTTACAATCATACGCCATTTTGAACAAAATCTTTCACTTTAATCAAATAGTTCTTGAAATAAAAATTCATAAATGCAGCATTAATTTATAAACTGAGCAAAATAGCAAACTTCAAAGATTCATATTTCCCGAACAAATTGTACGTCATCAAAGTGATGACTTAAACCCCTCCTCCCACTACAATTATGCGCCATTTTGGATAAAATCTCCCACCATAATCACAGTTTTTGAAATAAAAATTGCACGAATCTGCATTTATTCACAAAACCGAGCAAAGATTGCAAAATTCAATTTAGAAATAAATTCCATATCAACAATGACTTAAATTCCTCCTAATTCACATGCCACTATATCATACTCCATTTTCAACGAAATTCACGGCCTCAATCAAACAGTTTACGAACTATGAATTCATAAATGCAGCATTAATTTATAAACTGAGCAAAATATTTCCCGAACAAATTGTAAATCATCAAAGTGATGATTTAAACCCCAGTTTCCCTCCAACTACATCATATTCCATTTTGAACAAAATCCCCGACCTGAATCGCAAGGAACGATAGGTTTATCGTGGAACTACCCTATAGCAGAACAATATAGGAGCCTTTCAGGACGTAGAAAGAAATATTTACTCCGTAACGGAGTCAAGCTGTCGCAGTCTCGAAGAAACGAATCGATGGTCGGTCCGCGGTGATCCCGGAAATCACTTTCACCGGCGGGGATCACCGCTCGAGAGATCCTCGGACATTCGTTCGAGAGTTCCTCTTTTCCACCCCTTGCTTCCAGGATCGGGGAAGAAAAATAGACTTTCGAGAACTCGCGTGCAACGACGTATGTATTACGTTATCACATATGATATGTCCGATTCCAGAATGCAAATGTTGAGAAGAAATATTAAGGCGTCGGAAGACCTTGAAAGGTAGTGAACCTTAGCGAATAGGAGAAATAAATAAATAAATTCGGGGAAAAATTTGATTTTCAAATGTTAGAGAATTTCATAAAAAAATGGGATACATTACTGTGACAGATATAAGTGTTAGAAAACATTTTCAAATTTGTTGAATGAAAATTATAGTCTCGAAAAATGAAAATCGAGAAATTAATTAGTAATGCAATTTAAGGGAAAGAGTTACCCTCTCTCTGCCAGCACCGGACACGTGACCGGGCCGCGGCGAACACGTGGGGAATAGCGTCGGAATTTTAATCTGAGGACTCTGTCCAACTCTCGGCGCCTTTCTTACTTATTTATTCCAAAGAATATACTGACAAAGTTTGGCACTTTGAAACCTTGATTATTTTGTATAAAGGTAGTTTATACTTGTTCTTTATCGTAGTAAAAAATTACTTAAAAATCACGATTTCACGCCCCAAGAAACTCTTAAATACGTCCTGTTCATAAACAGTAACTTAGAAAAAACAACGTTATGAATTTAGTTCGCGTTTTCACAGTTCGTCACCGATACGCGCATTGGCTGCCTTCGTCAAGCCATTCGACCAATAGCGCAAGACGCGTAGCGCGAAGTGGGGGTATCACGTGGTCCCTACAGGTATCTCACTAGTATCTCCTGATGGACGATTACAGTACCGGGTGCCGTCTATGGGGTTCGACAACCATTGCGGTCTTTCTTCGTCATCGAGGCACGCTGATTTGATCGGTGTATCGGATCGCGTGGAGCGCAAATCACAGTGTAACAGCATTAACGCGAATTACACGGAAATCTCTTTGAAAGCGACACCGTCGATCGTCTATCGATACGCGAATATTTCACCCGGCTGGCTCCAATTATTCCGATTGAGGTAAACCTGGCTCGCTTTAATCGTTGGTATTCATACAAATTGAAAGATAACCATACCCGTCAAACGCAGGTACGCGGCGCGTCTGCTCGACTGTTACAGTCCCCGTTATATTCCAGTGATTTAGCGGCGAACGGAAAGACCTATTTAAAATTAATGAAAATCGAATCTATAGATATTTCAACCGAGTCCGAGAGAACGTCCAAAAGCGTCGCATGATAGAACGTCAATCCCCCGAATTCGTCGGGTTGCGGCCGAACCCGTGAACAGCGTGTTTGATCAAACCTCTATGGACGATGCATTCATACCGCCGCGGCTACAATAACTAAATGCATGTGCTAACCGATGAAGTAATGAAATCGGTCGTTCCCATTAGCTGAATTCTTCATTACATCAACGCTCTGTAATATGGATTGTCCACTATCCGAATTCTAAAGCGACTTTTATACATACGTATAATAGTAGATCCTCTATAGCCGCAAAAAGGTCGTTGAACACGATGAATGCAAACAAAATATCCCCTCCACTGTAGTAATCTCTATGTAACACCAATATTTAATCTTTTATATTACTATTTATTTTTTTATAAAACTTTTACCAATATGTTTGTGCCATTCTTCTGATTAAAATAAGACCAAACACGGTATAATTTCAACTGTATTTATATATATAGTGGTTATTTCACGATGAAAGTTTCGGACGCAAGGAAGGACAGCGTATGGGAAAGAAAGAGACGCGGAGAGTCGCAGTCGCTTCGTCCTTCTCTACGTTCGGCTCGGTCTTTGAAGCTCAAAAAAATTCTGTCCGTCTAGGAACTTGGCAAACGGACATCCCCGAGGCTTTTACGACTATAAAGGATTTACTGTACCTAGCTAGAGAAGTAACCAGACTGGCCAGATTAAGACATCTTAATTATTATATTATTATATATTAATTATTATTATTAATAATAATACTTCTCTTCCGTCCGGTGACGTGACCAATCCGGCGGAGAGAGGGTGACATTTTCCCCACCATTCAAGTAAATTCCTCTGATTCGGCGACTCTGGAAATAACTGATACAGTCGGGGAAAAATTTAGAGGATACCATTTTAAAATTAATAACGTTTTCGAATTAATTTACTAGGTAATACATAAGGATTAATTAAAATTTACGAAGAAAATTGCGAATAAAAAAGTAACGTCAGGATTTCTAACTTTTCTATTTGTGGCTATAATGAAAATTTAAAATACGCGTTTTGTAGAAGTTATAAATAAACAGCCAATTTTATGCACTAATGACAAAAACGAGACAGTAAGAATTTATAACAGTAAGAACATTAGAAGAATTTAAAAATACGATTATGTTATTTTCAACGTATTAGACATATTGGAGAACAAATAAATTTGTATTGCATTCGAGTTTGTTGCAATCCAGATAAAAAATGTTTATTTTGCATGAACATCCGCTGGCAAGTTGTAAACGTGCACAAAATCTTTAGTTAATTGGATAATGACGCAATATAATGAACTCTTGAATAGTTAATAATTCATATTTGCATGTAACTATCAGAAATAATATTACATTACTATGTTTCTGATATAAAAGTAATTTTTTTATTATTTATGATAGTAACGGGATTACTATGGCGTGGAAATTTTTAGTGAACTTGACAACGGTGCAAAATGGTTAACTCTTGAATAATTAATAATTCTTATTTAAGATCCCTTATCTCTTCCGCGAGTAAAATATACGATATTCGCGCAACGCACAAAATTCCCGCGGCCGTTAACGTGTTAACCAAGGAATGAAATTCATGCTGCTGCGACTCGGCGCAGGTTATAGTGGTTCTCTACGACCATCGCACCTCATGTTCGCTAACACACCCTCGAGAGGCCATAAACTGGAGTTCTTGGATAGCTGGAAAACACATGCGATCAAAACTTGTCTGCCAGACGGAATTTATTATTAAAAATTTAATTCCTGAATAAACTAGTAGAATGTTTTGACGTTTCTAGCATGTACATAGTAGTCACGCATATTAGGAAATATTGCTGCCGAGGTTCCCGCTTAACTAGCTCCATTCAAAGTTATATGTATATTATGTTCTAAGACTGCTCGTGTTGAAATTAATTAATATTCTGAGAAACTGTTCACACTGCAATTTATCATTAGTAGACTGTGAACTTTATACAGTCATGAGCAAAAGTGAACAGATGAAGCACAAAATACCGAAAATATAAAAATTATTTAAGTATAGTGACACATTACTTACAACTTATTAATATTTCGTGTTAGAAGAAATAATTCTCTATAAAATAAAAATCAAGTAATCAGTTTTATATTAGAAACATGTGTAATATTACTCCTAATAGTTAAACGTGAATATTTCTGTTAGATAAATAATCTTAATAAGAATTATTATCTACTTAACTATAAAAATTGGTATTCAAAATACACACTAAAAATTTTTCACTTTGTATATTAATAGCGTTGATTGTCATTTATATTTTTTTATAATCTCTATCACTCTTTTTGACAGATATGTTCAATTTAATAATTTTTTATTGTATCATAACTCGTTTTTATTCAATTCTTTCTTACGCGAATATATAACACCTTCATAATTAGCATTTTTGAATTAAGAAATTTTTCTTCGTATGTTCAATTCATCTGTTTAATAATAACCGTATAAATTACATTGTAGTGACTATTTCATTGTGGTGAACAAAAGGGGCCTCCAATTCAGCAACTCATTTTAAAATTCAATTACAATGTTGTGTTAAAAATTTTTCTGAACTAAACGATAAAGCTCAACAAGCACAAAGAATTAATTCTGCTTTATTTGCAGATTAGTATAGTTCACTGTAATATATTTGACGAACCAGATTGTATTCACTTCTCACAAAAACTACAATGGTCACAGTCGTTCACAGGTTCGCGGAAGTATGGTTTGAAAACCAATCTGACGAGAGCTTCGAAAAAGCCAGCTCCGCCAGACTAGCGTTACGACCGATTAGTTTCCCTTCACCGTTAATGGTACAACGTGTTCCGCAGTTCGAGCTGCGTGTGCACTTGCAACAAAGTCCCATAATGTAACTTCGTTGCGCGCGGCTCGGTCAGAAACAGTGTCGACACACGCAACAAGTGGCGAACAAAGTTTCATTCGAACTGAATCGTGTTGCACCGCGAGCATCCGGGTTTTGCCTATGTTTTACGCCGTCGAAGAAGTCACGTGTCGGTTTTCAGTATTCCGCGGCTTATTGGCAGTCGACCCAGAGTCGCCAGATGAGGAGATTTACTTGAATCGAGGGGAAAAGTTATCCCCTCTCTGTCAGAACCGGATTAATCACGTGTAATATCGTCAGATGAGGGGAGGGAGCACGAATGGAGGGGAAAGGTTATCCCCTCCCTGCCAGTACCGGATTAGTCACGTGCAATGTTGTCAGATGAGGGGAGGGAGCACGAATGGAGGGGAAAGGTTGCCCCCTCCCTGCCAGTACTGGATTAGTCACGTGTGTCACGTAGTCACTCGAATGGAGGGGAAATAACGTGGGCAAAAAATATAGTTTCCGCACTGTGGCTTCAATAATTTGATCAACCACAGTACAGTAAAATTGACCCTATAATACTCATCCCGAAGAACAAGTCTCACAGGAACTATAGGTCTCGAGTCAACTGATTTCTTAAAAAACAATTTTATTCCATACGTCTACAGGGTGTCCTAAAATTAGATCTACTTATATTTTGTGTAACATAGAAATCTACCATAATTGGTATGCTTTCCGTACTACTCTGGCCACAGCATGTCCGAATTTTGCAACACAAGGATTCGCATGAATACTCTAAGTGGGATTGACTTTAGTAATGTTCGGTGGTTGATATTGAATCTCACGTTTCGGCGTTTTCGGGAAACTTGTTCATGTGCAGAGTGTGCTCCCTGTACTCTGTCCAATCTATACATCTGCGTGCACAGTGTGCAAAAGGGAATAGGACACGGATAATTCGTGTGACATGTCATAGTTCGAAGTTCACTTCGGCGACTAACAAGGGTACGAAGGGCCACAGTTTGCATCGAACACTGTGAATTAATTACAAATCTAAAACTGCAAATAACTAATCGTCCAACAGGCTCATGAAAAGGAAAATCAGTTTCTACTATTTTTGAGAGTTTTCTGTCCACGTTTCTGTAAGTTTGAATATGTTAGTTAAATAACTTTTGAACTTGTTACTAACTACTTCAGATTTGAAACACAATAGTACCATAGTGTCCAACCAGACTCAATTTGTCAAGTGAAACTCTTGCTTTAATTTTATACCACCTGGTTATTCTTGCAGCAATACACACAATCATTATATTTAATTTTTTGCAAGTTTTTTTGACATGTTCCACTAATTAGCACGGATAATCGAAGTTCTACTGTACTCTGTACTTTACACGATTAGAGTTCTTATCGTTTATTTTGTATCCAATGCAGAGGAATAATTGTAATCAATGTAGAAGATCTAATATATAAAAATAAAACTTACAGAGAAAAAATCTCATCCAACAATAGAACATGTAGTTTGCAAAACAAAGAATGGCCGACGGAACCAGATATTTCTGTAAAAATTGTTTCGTCACATTATGCATTCACCATGCTATGAAGCATTCGGCTGCTCTTTACTTTACCGGACTTGATATTTGTGCCTTTCTCCTACGAATTATGTATTTAGTATGTAATCCAGTAGATTTGTACCCGGTGCGGATGCAGATCGAGGTTTCGATCCTCTAGGATCAATAGTTGAGGAGTTATGGTCGCTTAAAGTTGAGCATTTTTAACAGGTAAGGGCGCCACCCAAACAACTGGAAATATGCTCAACTTTAAGCGACCATAGCTCCTCAACTATTGATCCTAGAGGATCGAAACTTCGATCTGCAACCGCACCTGGTACAAATCTACTGGATTACATACCGAATGCATCATAATCCGTAGGAGAAAGGTACTAATTTTGAGTCCGGTAAAGTAGAGTTTACCCAAGCAGTGTCAAACATGGAGTATTTAATATTTATCATCTTTAAGTACTTTCTACCAACGATCACGTGTCTTAAAAATCGATAACTTGTGTCAAAGTTACATAATGAAAACACTTCATATTGGTAAGAAAGATACACGATGGTACGACGAAATCTGGATGACGAGATATCTCGTCCACGGTAGCGAAAGGGTTAACGAGAATCGCAACAGTATATGAAATATTCCTCCGAGAGTGAAACAGAATAACAATTCCGCTATTCACAACATTAACAGCTACGCAGGAAATTGCACCTCTACACGCGCGCAAGCCTCTCTAGCCTCAATTGTTTCTAGTATTGCGTTCTCGGATGGTCCGTCATGCGGTCACCGAACACACCGAGTGAGTCCAGGCAAGAGGAGTTTAACCAGTCCTCGATAGTCCTCGACAGACATCATTTGCGTACCTATTTCGGCGGACGGTCCGTCAGTGCGCAACTATCGTCCACTAATTGCTATAGCCGGGGCACTTGCCGCGACTTTGACGCGCATTAATCCGCGATTTCTCAACAGCCGCGTCGCGTCGGGGCTGGGCTGACGGATGGATGGGTTGCACCTGGGCTCGGAACGGAATCGCGTTTACGAGCCCGCAGAGCGCAGACACGTGGCCAGAATTATGTGCGTGGGCTGTGTCGTGTCGTAGAAGACAAGCCCCCCCCCCCCCGAGCGAATTGAGCGCTTTATTCCACGGGAAATTAGAATTTACGGCGAGTCGTTTCTGCGGAAGGAAGCGCGCGGCGCGGAATTGGTCTGTTGCTTCGCCGGAAGTGAATCTACTCCGGTTGCCTTGATTGGATTAGACTGTCAAGGCTGTCTGGGACAATGACGGACTCCGGCTTCACGGGCCCTTGGTGCGTGAAAATCTTGCGACCGGTAAAGAATCGGTGTCCCAGCGAATTTCCAAAAGAAACCACTCTTCTTGAGGCACGACTTGTTTATTGGGATCGTCGCGAGCTCGAGTCTTGTTTCCTGTTGAGTTGAGTCCAATTGAGGTACCTTCGCCGGGCAGGAAGCTAACCACGTTCGCTGAACTTTACTGAAGTGTCCCCTAGGCTTTTAGTACCTAGTACGCGTCAATCTATTCCGTAAGTGGCCGTTTGTGACAAGTTGTGTGATGGAGAAGGAAAAGCAAAGGGAGATTTCGTCGTAGGCCTGCTAGAGGACCCTCCTTTTTGTTTTCTGGGGCCTCTTATAATCCATTCGTCAGACTTCATCAGAAGTGATCGCTTACATCTGCGTCTAGATGCGCCTAGGACGTTCCACCTTTAGACAGGAATAGATAGGAATCGGTGACGGATCAGCTGGGAAGATGTAGGAGGTAGCCGCCACAAGTGTCCCAATCTGTGTAGTCAACCTAATCCTCACGTTAGCGTGCTTGGGACTGATCTATGTTTGCACTTGAAGGTGTTCCAGAATATGAAAGAAGGTTTAGGCTAATCAAAGGCTAACCTATGTCGTCGAGTATGGTCGCCTAATTTTTGGTCTCTCGGCGACCAAGTGCAGATCTGAAACTGTGGATCTTCGCAACCGCTGTCTTAGATTGGACCGAGTTCTGCCGTGGCAATTAAACTCCTTGAGCGATCGTCGAATGCCTCTACTATTTAAAAATGGATCCCTACTTGTATGTACTAGTAGCCATCGAGCTAAAACGGGCGCTATTGGCATAAATAAACAAAATCAATTGAAACTAAAAATTCTCTAAGTTCGCGTAAATGAAAGGCGGTGACTACTTGTTCATCTGCTGCTGTTGCAGCCAACGCTGGTTCTCCTGTTAGTCTGCTTGAGACTGCACTATATCTGCACCTGAAGATATTTCAGAATATGACAGAAGGGTTAGGCTAATAATAACAAAGACTAACCCATGTCGTCGAGTATGGTCGCCTAATTTTTGGTCTCTCGGCGACCAAGTGCAGATCTGAAACTGTGGGTCTTTGCAACCGCTGTCTTAGATTGGCGGACGAGTTCTGCCGCGGCAATTAAGCTGTTTGAGTGATCGTCGAGTGCCTTTAATATTTGAAAATGGATCCGTGGAATCGGGTAACGGGCCGATGAATGGTCGGAAGTCGGGCAAGATCATCCGGAAACCACGGGTGTCTCAGTCTCTCGTGATCCTCGGGATGGTTGTTACGCGCGTGAAACGCCGTGGCTCACGCTCGGGTTACCCGGGTTCCCACAACGACGTGATATCTGATAACACAGACGTAAACCCGAGATAATACTCTTATATACTAACCACCGACACGAGCTGGTTTTAGTTCGAGCGTCTCGCGCGGATATGTTCATCGCGTAAAGGAGATAAAGCGCGCCGGGGGCCGAACGGAGGGGGAGAGGCTTACCGCGGGAGAACGCTCTCCCCCAAAATGACGATACTTTTGTTCCCCGGGCTAAGGGATGTTGCACCACGAGATAAGTCAGGATTTGCATATACGTCCGTGGATGGTTCGCCGGGTACGGGCGAACAGATTCACGGCCGGCACCGACGACCGTCTTTTGAGAAGATGATCGATGGGACGTGGTGAGGTAATGCATCACTGAAGAGGATCTTATTGGCCCGCCTAAGTCTGCCGGTTCTACCCGCTGTCGCGATAAGATAATACGCGGCTTTCGAGATGTCGGATTTCATTCGGGTCGTTGCGCCGGGCTTCCGAGAGTACATATTCATTCTCATGTTGATGAGAAATCAAATTCGAAAGATTAATCACTTCCACGTAATACTGTACTATCACAGAATTTTGTCTTTCCATTTCTACATCGAAATCTATATCTGCATTCACCTCGCAAACGAAATTGGAGTTTGACCCGCAACTTTGTAGTACAAGGTCGGTTATTTTAATTATTTTTTTAAAACAGCATCGGTGACCTTGAGAACTACGAGATAAGATATAGTTTAAAAGAAACAACACGTGCGGATGCTAACCGCTTGATACTGTTCAGATTACACATAGAGAATTTGTTACTTTTTCAAAATTAAAGAAGATGTGGGGGGGGGGGTCGGACTTAATCCAGATGGAAGGTGCGCTGTGAAATCCTTCGCGTCGGTGTCGACTGTTGCGTCTTGAGGGTGGTCGGAGCGGTGGCTCGCGTCCCAAACACTTCCGTATGCAAATGCGGAAGGCGTACAATCAAAGCAGAGCGGGGACGATACATATTCAAGCGGTCAGCATGGGTAAACACCGGTCCAAACGGACCGGCGACGTTTACCGTCGGCTACCTGCAGCTGTACACGCAACGCGCACACCGTCACCCGAGGTCCCGGGATCCACGAGACGCTCTGTATGCGAGGAGGAACGCGTCGTGTGTAGCGTCGGGGGTGGATCGGGGGTTGGGAAAGCATCAGACGCGGGGAAGGGCGGGGAGAGGGGTGCAGACGCTCGCAGGTACAGGCTGTATACACGACTGGGACACAACGGAATCCAGCGGAGGGTATGGCGGATATACGGCGCGTACACGGCCGACAGGGCGAAGCCCATCAATTTCCCATTCAATTCGCAGCCTCGCCTATCGCCTTGCGAATTCTAGACCTGACGCGACTCCTGCGAAACGACGACCCCCCACCGCTACTCCTCTCCGCCAGACTCGGGATCTTCGTAGAGGAACACGTCGATTCCAGGCGTCCGTTTCGATTCTGTCTAGTCACGTCGCTTAATGCGAATTAAATATTGGCACATCCAGCCAGGTAATACCTCGCCGTTCGCTCAGAAGTTATTCCGATCAGACGGCGCACAACGTGGACCCCCCCGTTTGAACGGTTTCGAATGGCCCCGAGGACCGATTACTATCGCGACATTGGCCCTCTAACGCTGTTTTTATATTCCGCCGGAAGTTGTAACGCTTACCGGAGGATCGTTCCGAACCTCCATTATCCACGACAGCTGCGTCATTCGACGTTTCTCGGACGATGAATCACGGTGATGCTTTCGGTTCGAGGTTTTAGCCGGGTCTGCCAGGTGTACCGGCAGTTCCTGATACGTTGGTCACCCCGCAGCAATTATAAGATTAGGGGAATCGATGGGAGTTAAATCACCGGTCGAAATAAATGTGTTTCGGTTTCAACCCTCCGGCAACGGTGCCCGGGTCTTTCTGGCCTCACAGTATCAAAATTGGTACGCGAGTACTCAATTTCTAACGATTGAATCGAATGAATAGATGGCACATTAGAAATGGAAGAGAGACTAATGGAGGTCTACGAGAAACACCTTCAATGATGTACCTTAAGAAATTATGATTTTTAGATGCTTGTACTATTTGTAATAAATCTTATTAGTCTAATCGTTTTTGGAGGTGATGGACATTGAGAAAGCAATATACATTCGATGAACATCAATATATCCACTGAAATATCTGTCACACTTTAAAGAATAATAAGTCCTGAAGAAGGACGAAGGTGGAAATGATTATTTTCTTTTCAGTATTATTCCATGTCAAAGGGAAATAACTTCGACAACTTTCATTAGTCCATTAATAATCACCTATTTTATAGATGACGAACTGTAATTCTAAATTTGATGGGGAAATGCGCATTTTCAAGATAAAAGAATGCTCTTCATTAAAAAGAAATATTGTTTTAGAAATATTAAATAGGTTCGGCACGGTTCACGAAAGAAAATTAGTTTCACTGCATCCTATAGTACTCACCCATTCTCTTACAAGTCAGCCATTCTCTTAAAAACAACTTTAAGATGAAAGAAAGAAAAAGAACATGTCATCAACTTCTTTGCTTGATTTATGTTCACTATTATACTCGTCTCTTATACTCGTGTATTCTTAAGAATCCAGTGGACTGGGGAATATAATACCCGGCAATTTGCAGAAAAACCACTCCCTCGATAATATTGGGCACACGATTCTGAATCTGCATCCACCAAGCGAGCACTGCTGTTATGCTTATCGATGATTTAAGCGTGTTTGCATAACTGATGCTTGCCCAGAAAAATACTTCTTGGAACCATAACGTGAGTAGGTTCTCACACAAACAGGATCTGATGCAGTGTTTGTACTACCCCTCCCGGAAAATATTCGTTCGAAATCGTGAACGTGATAGTTGCAGGAATAATTTCTGAAAAACGAGAAATAATAATATTCGACAAACATCGAAAAGTGGACGACATTCAAGAGGAATATTAATCAAGTGATAGCATTTCTTATCCTTTTATCAAACATGAAATGAAAATATGATGTATGAAAATCTTGAAAAAATTAAAGTACTATGACGGAACAGTAAAATTGTTAATTAAAGAAAAAAATTCCTGTTCACCTTCTATTTTTTCCAGACGATACAGAAAATTTTGCATGAAAATCCACAGGCCAGTTCTAATAATAAATTATGTTGTTTAATCGAATACTTTTCGCAATTAAAATTGGCAAAGAGTTCACGTAACAGGGGCTACATAATTTTGTTGAAAAAAATTCCGCTTCACCTTCTATTTTTTCCAGACGATACAGAAAATTTTGCATGAAAATCCACAGGCCACTTCTAATAATAAATTAATTTGTTTAAGCGAATGCTTTCTGCCATTAAAATTGGCAAAAAAGTTCGCGTAACAGGGGCTACATAATTGTGGATATGAAAGTTGCCGGTATTCGGAGGTTATTTAAAATGTTTCGTACTAAAAAATCGTGTGCTATTTCAACAATTCTTTTACAAATTTTCACGAAACAATTAAAGTGGCCTTAACCCGAGCCAGTCGATTTCGTATAAATGTAAGATTGTTTTCATTCGAATTCTTCAGTCCGATGGCCACAGTACTAGCAGCCATTGCGCCAAAACGGGCGCCGTTGGTGTAAATAAACAAAAATCAATTGAAATTAAAAATTCTCTAGGATCCTCTAAATGCGCTTCAAAGGGCTGAGTTCAATGAACGCAGGAACTACCGGGATTCCAACTTTGTCAGAACACATTAATTCCCCGTAACAGACGATTTCTATCCCAGTTTATAGTTCCAAGCGCTCGCCGATGTACTGCATACCGTTTGCAGCATTGCGTATCAATTAACCATAGCAAAGATGGTCGATGCATCTACTATGTTTGCGCACTTCCGACTGGAAACTGCTGCAGTTAGTATTATTTATTCAGTCTG
Organism: Lasioglossum oenotherae; assembly: GCA_028455765.1. Lineage (NCBI taxonomy): Eukaryota > Metazoa > Arthropoda > Insecta > Hymenoptera > Halictidae > Lasioglossum > Lasioglossum oenotherae. The sequence goes on from CM052296.1 coordinate 690,217, forward strand.
AGTGGCCGCACAGGAAGTAAAATTGTTAACGACTGCCCACTTCAATTGAAAATTGAATTATTCATTGGAATATGCATATTTTATTTAATACTATATCTTCAATCAAAAACCACAAATATCATGTTTATACTCTTGTTAATATTAATCTTCAAACCCTCTTTGATATTGAACAAAATGGATAACCTGCACAAGTGGATAATTGAAAAGTGGTTAAAGAAATGAACCTTAAAAGAATGTTTGCATAAATTCTATGACAAAAATAGAACATGTTTATACAATTGTCAAAGTGCAACTATTATGCATTCTGCAAATATTTTTTACATTATGCAAAAAGTCTATACATATACAGATACTATACTCTAAATACATACAGGGTGTCTCACTTAAGCATGACCCCCAGAATATCTCTTTCAATTTTGACAAACAGAACAATTTTCTATGTGTAATTTAATAGTTACAGTGGATAACAAAAGTAAGTTAATATTCATATTTTCAATAATGAAATCACGATAACAGTAATATTTATTCACTTGTAAAAATAAACAAGTTGATTACATAATTAATGGTAATGTTCAAAACAAAATTTATCACGATTATCACAGTGACTTGAAGATTTATCAAGATATTGATCTTTCTATACTGAATATACAAAATTTGTTGTGATAAAAGTAAGTTAAAGTTTAATAACACTGTCCAACACCGTTTCACAATTACATTGTGATGGTGGTTCTTATAGAGTTTTATGCGCTGATTCCGAATCTGCCCTTAATTATTCTCCTAGACGAACAGATTTTGGGAAACATGACTTTTAAAAAAACGTATTTTTCAAATTTAAACAAATATTGTGATGTTATTATAAAAGATATTGAATTGTTCTTTGCAGCAAAAGATTCTGTAGACTTTCCCGAATACAGTGGTAGCCAATACTAATAAATTATGAATGTTTAAACATGTTTAAATAATCGTTAAAGACGGAGAGACACCACTTTTGCACCACCTTTTGAGGATATTTTTGAATTTATGTCAAAAAACAAGGGTTCAGCGGAAAATCGAACTATACAAAATTTCAAAGGGTGATTTCTCAAGATAAAAGTCTGCTCTATCGTGTGGTATTACAAATTTGGTGTTGACCGTGTTATTAAACGATACTTTAACTTACTTTTGCCACATCAAATTTAGTATATTTAGTATAGAAAGATCAATATTATATCTCGATAAATGACTGTGACAATCGTGATAAATTTTGTTTTCAACATTACCATTAAATTAATTTGTTGTTTCACGAGCGTAAATATTTGATAAGAGTAAATATGCTCACAACGCACAGTTTCGATCACAGAAAAGGCAAAGCAAATTTGCAAAATTTAAGAGGTTAAATTTTGCAAATTTGCTTTGTCTTTTCTCTGATCGAAACTGTGCGTTGTGAGCATATTTACTCTTATTACCATTAAATATGTAATCAACTTGTTTATTTTTACAAGTGAATAAATATTACTGTCATCGTGATTTCATTATTGAAAATATGAGTATTAACTTACTTTTGTTATCCACTGTATACAAAAAGAAACCATCGTTGACGTTGAAAACTACGAGAAGAAACAACATTTTTAAAGAACACTTGATACTAATCAAATCACACATAAAAAATTGTTTACTTTGTCAAAATTAGAGATGATATTCTGGGGGTGTCACCTAAGTGAGACACACTGTACAACAATTCCGTTTATAGCAACGATTAGACAGCGAATTTTATGCATTCACGAGAAAAATGGGTGGGTGTAATCTAAAACAGTAAAAGTATTAGAAGAATTTAGAAATTCTTCTACATTATCGTCAACCTATTAAATAGATATACAAGATTTACATATTGTAAAGATCGAACCTGTGCGCTGTGAACTTTCCTTCCTTATTAGTTTGAAAATTGTACGATCGAGATTAAAAATTCCTACTTTAACCTATTAAATATACTAAGAAAGAAAATCAATTTCTATATCACTCTAGTTTGTTGCAATTCCGGCAGAAAATTTGTATTTCGCATAAAGATCCGCTGAGATAATGATGTTTTAGCTGCGCATACTGGCCAGTTACATCAGATACTCGAGCCCTCGCGGTTCCATTACGCGGAATCAATCGGGCATTAATATTGGTCGTCGAAGTAACCGTACACCTTGCAAACAGCGAGGGTCTTGCTCAGGAAAGGATCGCTTGGAAATTCGATCTTGTACACACACGAACACGAACGTACACCTCTGGCCGGTGCGCAGGTATATTTTTGTCGCTGGTTTCCATTAGCCAGGAGACTTTAATTTATATTATGTTCGTCGGTGTCGCAATATTCGGGGTAAACGAGTTCAAAGTGCATTCAAATTACCGAGAACACGGGCTAAACGGAATATAAGTTCGCCGTGAGTCGTTCGAGGGTTTATCGCCATAGTTTCGCGTCGCAGCGATGTTACATTTACTTCGGTGCTGCGCATAAATTTGCAGGAGGTGCTCGGGGTAGTTGATACAGTCGAAAGTAGCTGCTTTCAGTGTCAGTTATTCGTCGAGCATCCATTTGTCAACGTAATGGGTGTATTGTAAGTAACGCGGGCCAATTCTGCTACGTGGCGCTTCGGTTTCTGACAGTTATCTGTTGCTCTCCTCTCACCCAATTATCTCTCCTTATTTATCACTGAATTCGCTTCATAGGCATTGTTCATTTTAGGACGTGGCGCTCGCTATTGTCAGCGTCTACAGTTTGTATTCCGATATCTAAGGGGCTGTCGTAATGTTTAGCACACCGTTGTTGGGACTGTGCTTTTTTCCACATTAACGCACCGAGGACAACAATGTCAACGGTTGTCAACCTTATTTCTGTTTATGAACAAACTTTTATTTATATGTTATTGAAAAACTCAAAAATGATATTGGGCAACATTATTTTTCTCCTAGCGTTTTACTGAAATAGTAATTAAGTCTACCGAATTACTTGCACAGCGAAAAAGCGAAGCAACAATACATTAAAATGGCGTTTTTGTAAAATGTTTAAGTGGTAGTACCATATCTCTCTGATGCAGCAGATTTTCAATCTGCAATGTTGTGAAACAGAATGTTTCAAGTTCAATTATAACATATTATAATTTGTTATTCTTAATAATCTTATTAATCCCGTGTTTTTTACACGGAACCGTATGTTTTCGAGATGAATTTACTGACCACAAACGTTTTTGGATTCCAAGGTCATTCAAGGTCAATCATTGCCGTTCAAGATTTAGCTAAGAAAGGATTTGTGACCACCATAAAATGTCCTCCCCGAAACAGAGTGAGTTTCGTTCGAAATATTGTCTACAAGAAGTTATACTTTGGTAAATAATTGCAGGCGAAACTTCGAATGCGACATTCTGTACACATCTTCCACTCTTAGGAATTCTTCACGCGTCGTCAAAGTCAAAGGCGTTGTTTCCACCAACTTCCACAGGTCATCAACCGTAAATTTGCAGCTGAACATCCCCCCTCTATCTCTACCGTTTGAATCAACGATGACGAGTATTAACAACCGTTCCTGGCGCATTCGAGCGCATTCAAAGACGCTTTCCGAATACGAAACAAATATTTTGTCCCGTTTAACGAAGTTCGCGAGGGGCGTGCGCGGGGGGCGGCATGATGAGAAATGGGCTGACGATGATTCTCAAAGGATGAGAAGCGGCGCGACGAGCTTCAATTAGCGTGCTCGTCGCAAAGCTCGTTTCGCGTCAATTTCATCGGGACAATAAGCAAATTAATTCCTTTGGATCGCGGAGTTTGATTTCGTTAGCCTTCCCACCATGAGCGGCTTCTTCGCGAAGATGGCGACGCTCGGTCGCGCAATTTCCCGTAGACCGTGCAGTTATTGAAACCCTCGAATTTACTTCTCTCTCGTCTATGTTTCGAACGTGATACCCCCGTGCGTGTTACTTTTTTCCTAGTTTGCTATTTGTTTGATTTAAAAATATACGTTTAATCACGTTGCGTAATACGCTCGGCGTCTTCTAACCGTTGGGTAAACAGAAGACTGTAAATCTGCATGGAAAACAGAACGAGAAATATCAAATACTATTTTTTGTTACGCGAGTTCGAGGTAGGGGAGAATTTAACAAGATTTTTGATATATTGATGTAAACTATCTGTTTTTCTGTTTATAATCGTTCGTTAATTGGCAGCTCAGTGTAAATACACATCTTTATCTGTCACAAATGATTTAAATTGATGTCTGCAAAATAATTGTGTCATACTAACTATTTATTAACTGTCAGATCAACATCTTTAGAGTTTCGTTGAATTTTTCATTATTTTTTAGCCCACTGTGTGAAAAACATTCAACACAGAAACAAAATTCTAACCTCAATTTTAAGGTTCATGACTATGAAACTTAAATGTTGTTGTGTCATACTAGCTATTTATTAACTGTCAGATTAACATCTTCAGAGTTTCGTTGAATTTTTCATTATTTTTTGGCCCACTGTGAAAAACTTTCAATACAGAAACAAAATTCTAACCTCAATGTTAAGATGCATGACTATGAAACTTAAATTGTTGCAATAAATCTTGCACCGTATAGTGATGGATGTGAACGAAGTCAACCATGTAACGACCTTCTCCGTCCACGCGTGAGCAGTGTCTATAGACATGTCAAGTGGTATTACATTTTTCGAAACACAGTCTCGACGAGGTAAAAGTATCTCTCAAAATGAAAACAGCACAAACATTTGTTGGTGATTTTAAATATTATAATACACATTCTTCAGTGGAAAAAAATCGTTAAGACAAGTTTTAAACATTTTTCTAACTCGATTGCAACAAACTGGAGTGACAATTGCAATTTTTACAATTTCACACACGTCATCTAATAAAGCAATTGTTCTAACTTCTAAAAAAAAATCAATGGTATGGTCCTTTTAACACTAAACGTAGCAAGCATTAAAATCTGGTTAATTATCTGGTAAATGTTGCCTTATAAAAATGGCAACCCTAAGTTTCTTGAGACGGTCCGTGATTTTCAATTGATTATATGCTCTTGGATAAAGAAATTTATTCCATTATTATCCACAATTCAATTTTTATAATTTCGATAATTGTAAATATAGAACCTACTTACTTTGATTTACTATAGTTTGCACAGTGAACCAGTAATGACTTGGTCCACTGTAGCCAGAGTTGGGCAAAAATTTTATTTCGGTAAAAATTTCGAATAAAGTGGGTTTAAAACCTACTTGGAAAAAATCCACTTTATTCGAAATTTTTCTTTGAATAATATGTTTGCCGAACTCTGACAGGGTCGCCAGTCCATGGGAGGCAGTAGAAACTGAGGGGAAAAGGTTACCCTCTGTCAGTACCGGACACATGCCAGAAATCGTGGGGAATGGCTTCGTAGAAGGGGAAGGTAGAGTGTGGACACAAATCTCGATCTGACGAAGGGCTCGGTTGCGGCACTTTCTGGACCTGCCACATCCTCAAACCCTTCTTCCCCGTCACCGCCAAGTGTCGCGTTTCGCGAACGTGCTCGGTATACATCGTGGGTCGTCGTTGCGACCACGTCGACGCACCCCCGGCGTCGCGGCGACAATTAAACCCCTCCTTTGAGCTCGGTGTCAATTTCGCCACCGAATCAACTGATTCTATTTGCCGGCAGGTAATTACCGCCATTGGCAGATCCGGCGCATTGACTCGGCTGTGAAACGGCCAATAATTCTCGCCCGCCGCTTAATTAACGTGTCACGGATACTCTTTACCTTGTCCATTTTCCCCGGCCCTCTCTCGCTGCTGTCACTCTGCCTTCGTTTTATTTATTTTTTTTTTCTAACTCCGCCACCCACGCGTCTCCTTTTTCGGTTTTAATAAAGCGGGCTATTCGCGCCGATGCCCGAACGTCGGTCTCACCGTAATTATTCATCGGCTCAAGCGATTCAACGTCCATCGTAAGCTTCTCCGGCTCGCGAAGGCAATTATTTTTTAATCTACCCTCTCCTCCCTCTCTCTCTCTCTCTCTCTCTCTCTCTCTCTCTCTCTCTCTCTCTCTCTCTCTCCGTCTTTTCCACCTTAACATTTTTCTTTTGCAGGACGTCCGGTGTGATTAAAACATCTCCCGCGAACCGGCTGAGCATCTGTTAATTACCTATCGATCCCGCGACATCATTACCTAAGTGCTACATAATCGGACAGCATTCCCAGGCGAGCGGAACGGGACAAGTTTCTTTCCTGTCGCCGTCGTCGACGTCGTCGTCGTCGTCGACGTCGGTCCAGTCGACTAATCAATTTTCCATTCACCGTCGCCCATCGGCGGATGACTTACGATCGAGCCGGGGCTGGGTTTTAATAAATCAACATCCGCCGTCCTTCTCTAAACCCATCATCAGTCTTCCAAGGGTCCGGAACGCTGCCGGTTAGAGCAGCCGTGCTCACCGAATAACCCGTGCGACCAGCATACGATGTTCGGGCTTGTTGCGGGCTGTTGCCCGGACTACCTACGCCAAGCCTACATGCTACGGACAAGCATCGTAGTCATTTCATACTGCTACTTCCCGGATTCACCACGTCTACTCTCAGAGACCACCTCCTTCTTCAAGAATACGTGTAGGACGTACCTTTAAGTATGCGATTCAACACTTTAGCTGCCGGCGGCTATGTCGGAATTTTCTAGTCTGTTGTTGAGAATTGTTTAACACTGAACCTCTACCACTGCCGGTCAAATAACCGGTCTTAGACTTTTAATTTTATAATTGTTGAAACGACGACGTTGCTTACATGGAAATTGATTCGATAAATTTATTTATCCAAGCATATATTGTGTTAAAAATTGCACAAAATCTAAATGAATAGAGGCTTGTCATGTTTATCAGACGAAACATTTTAATCGCTTTCAGTGCTCGGTAGGTTTAGCGTTAATAGGTCATTTCAGATTAAATTACTATAATAGTATATAAAATATTATTATAACATCCTTCTTCAAGAATAAGTGTAAGACATGCCGGCGATTATGTTGGAATTTTTTAAAGTCTGATGCTGAGAATTGCTTAACAGGTCATTCTAGATTAGTTTACTATTAGTACAGTAAATTTTCTATAGATGCGAAAAAAATATCTCCCCCCCCCCCAACTTAGTAATCCGATCTCCGCTCTGTATATCGGTGTGAACCACTACTAACGCGACGCGGAGAGTCGCAGTCCTCGGCAGTTCAGTTCAAACGCTCGTACGTCATCACGATGTAACACCAATATTTAATCTTCTTTATTTTTCATTATTTTTTCATGGAACTTTCAGCAATATATTCCCGGCATTTTTCTAATGCAAAATGACACCAAACACTATATAATTTCAACTGTATTTAGTGGTTTAATCGACGATGAGAGTTTCGAACGCAGGTAAGGAGAGCGTATTAGAAAGAAAGAGACGCGGACAGTTGCCGTGGTCTCTCTTTACACGCGGTGTCCTTCTCTACGTTCGGCTCAGCCTTTGAAGCTCAAAAAATAGTACCAACTGCGATAGATGCGAAGAAATCCCCCCGAGGCCTTCGCATCTACAGGGTGTCCCAAAATTCCTTCAACAGCCAGAAATGGGAGGTTCCTGAGGTCATTTGAAGCAACATTTTCCTTTGCAAAAATGTTATCCGCGACAATTTGTTTAGCAGTTATTAGCGAAAAACACGGACCAATCAGAGCGCGACCTAGACGCGAGTTGGCACAGTCGGCCAATAGACAGTCGGCGCGCCAGGCCGACTGTGCCCTGACTGGTCCGTGTTTTTCGTTAATAACTCCTAAACAAAGCCGCGGATAACATTTTTGCAAAGGAAAATGTTGCTTCAAATGACCTCAGGAACCTCCCATTTCCGACTGTTGAAGGAATTTTGGGACACCCTGTATAGAAAATTTACTGTACTAATTTTTTGGATGAGGTCTGATAACACAAGGAGTCCTACGGTGCCGGATGCTGGATCCGCCTTACAGGATCGTAATCGTATCTGGGTTAAAAGGTCGCGAGACCCATAGACGCACGAATTCTGGGTTATGGGGTCGAGAGATCCGTAGGCGTACGAATCCTGCGATATCCTGTCGCCAAGAGAGCCCAGTGTCGTTCGTGACGCGATCATCGATCCGCTCTGTCGAAGGGACAACGTACCGCGGCCCCGGTTTATCGCGCACCGTTCAGGTCGTTTCTTTCGCGTGTCCCGGCAGATCTCACGACAACAGGAACCGTCGCGGAATTGTGCTCGACACGTTACGACCGGCCCGACACGTTCTAGAACTATGTATGTATTCGTCTCTCTATTCAAGGTATCGAGCCGTAGTCACGACACACCGTACGGCCACGTTCCTATCGGCGACGGTGGCGTTAGATTTCGGGTAATGGATTCGAGGAACGGGCGACAGACGGTCGTGCAAACGCTCCGATTCGGCTTCAGACGACGCGTACGTGGCCGGGATCGAAGAACCTGCTGAAATTTTGGCTTGGGAATTGCTACCTCGACCTGGAGAAAAATTGATTTCGAACTGGTCGCGCTAAACGGGATTTTCTTATTCCATCCCCTGGTATCATATGTTAGACGTTCCTTAATTATTATTTATTCTCAACTATTCGTGGCAACCATTGTATTTTTTGTTTCATTGCATTTCTCATTCATTAAATTATATTTTACGAAACTGTATTAGTAATTGTAATAGTATATAATCTATGGCTGTTGTGTAAACCGAGCAACACGCACATTTAACAAACAACTGCTATAAGAAGCCTTCAAACATGGAAATTATACAGATAAAATGTTGCAGTTCGTAAGCTTTCGTAAATCAGGAAATGGCTGATGGAAAACATAATCCACTCATCGGGAGATTTGGAACGTTAAAATTTTCCACATTGTCCACGTTGCATTTCATCAAGTTTTCATACTGATATCAGCGTGAAATATCTGGTTTTAAGAACATTTTTCATGTGTCGTTATCAGATGAATGTGATAGAGGCTACATCGCATGTCAACGAGAACTATATCACACACAGCGTTGACACGATTTCGTTTTACCAGATAAACATTAAAGGGACCTTTAAAAAAGAATGTGTTGTATTTTGAACACCCGTTTGCAAAATAATTTATTAGCAATAATTTCACGATCGCTACGAAAGCGCTCGCTGCATGAAAGAGAGGTTGGTGGGGGAAGCAAGCGTTTGAGGGGTCCCGACCATGGCTAACACTACTGCTTTAGGGTTAGTATTTTTGGTGTTGCTATGTTTTCAAGGCGACGAAGTAGAACATGAGCTGGGTCCACTATATCAGTGGAACACCATAAAACACACAAGACACATAATTATGTGGGACTCTCCTGATTGCTGATGAATCTTTTCGCAACGTTGGAACAAAGAAACATTTCCAAAAAGCCCCGGCTTGATATACAAAAAATTGTATGATGTCGAACTACGGTAGCTTCAAATCTCAAGTCTGATGTCTACAGGGTGTTCCGCGCAACCGGAACAAGCTTATCTCCAACACAGTTGGAGATAGAGGGAACACCTATAGATCAAAGTTAAATAACTGAATGATTTCGGCCACTTCTGAAGCACCCAGTGTAAAATGTCATGGCTCATTTTTCCCATGAAATAGTTAGAACAGTCGCTGGTATGGATCACGCCATCTGTCTCCGCTTCGCCGGACAAAATTAGCAATCCTCGAAGGAATTATTCCGCGGCGCGCGTTGACTTTCGTTATCCCAGTTCAAAGCTCGGCGTTCCCTGGAGGACCGCCAGAAGTCTCTCTCAAGACTTCCGATCACCGGTCATCATCTTCCGATCCTCTTCGGGTCCGTTCGAGGAGGACGTGGAAGCCTGTCAAGCCAGGTGAGTCGATAAGCCGCCGCCGGGCATCCCTCTGCGAGCTTGCGATAAGCCGCTCTACGTACCATACACTCACGCTCGCACTCAGCGCAACATAGTTATCCATTATCTAGGAGAAAACCGGCCACGTCCGTAAGAGAGAGAGAGAGAGAGAGAGAGAGAGAGAGAGAGAGAGAGCCGGTAAGGCGACTCGGACCAGTCAGGGTCCGGTCCGGGAAGAAAACATCGCCGAGACAGCCGAGCCAGGAGGTAAATGTAGCTGAAAGGCTCCCATCTGCGAAATCAGTAATCTAGGAGTATTAACACTCCGGATATCTTCTTTCGAATCCCGGACGCACTGAAATGTCCCTTAGATTAGGTGCAGGAAGATGATTCTACAGGAAATGTACGAAAACTCTTTTGTTTTTATCTATTAGGTTACAAATATACTCTAACTTTGCCCTCAAGAATTATAGAACTGATTAAATTTAATTTTGCAAATGAAAAGGGCTACCAAGGTTAAACTTTACTGTAAGGGACCAAATATTTTAAACTTTTCCTACGTAATCCTGTAGATTTCAGTGAGAAAAGTCTGAAAATCCAAGTCTCAATGTTAGGCATCCACTGGTTCAAAAGTTATGCGTATTTAAAGTTCAGCGACTTTCAGCGCTTTCGACGGGTAAGGGCGTCGCCATGTTAACTCGCCATGAAAGTCGCTGAACTTTAAACACGCATAACTTTTGAACCAGTGAGTTCCTAACATTGAAACTTGGATTTTCGGCACTTTCACAAGTTCCAGTTTTAAAACTACAAGATTCTTCTGTGAAGAATCAATTTCTTCACCGAGGTCGCAAATTCCCCCCGAAAAGCTGCCACACAAGGAACAGAAAACCCCATCCACTCCTATTTTCCCTTGCCAGCGTGCTATACCCAGCCTCGCCTATGGGCCGGCAGCTTTTCCTCGAGCAAGTCCCTGCGATTAATAAAACGAACGGGGGATGAGATAGTCACGGCCAGCGGTGAGGCCGGCCGCGATCTAACTTCATAAAATTTCACGCCGCGAACACGGCGGCCAGGGGAAACGTTATTACGATCCATTTCGTGGAAGGAACTTTTTAGCCGGTGTACAGCGGAGAAGAAATTGCCCGGGCCACTCGGATAACCCGGATTCATTCTTCGTGGCTATCGACCTCGCCAATGAAAGGAAGCGTATCGTGTGTGGCCATTATCGTCCGCTTCTGGCTTACGCCCCCGGTATCTTTCATTTTAGACGGTAGACCTCGGGGAAACTTGATTTCGCCGCCGAGATATTGCCGCCTCGAGGATTTTTCATCGAAGTGATTATGAAGGTGTTTTTTTTAAACCGACGATACTCGATGAGAGAAAACACTTTATTCTGCGATTTTTGTGTTAATAGCTTGGGGATTCTTGTAAACAATGTTGTTGCCTCCTGAGACCTTGCTGTCACCTAGTTTTCTGAAGGGGTACGTAACTTTGACTGGGCCTACATCAGCAACTTCACGCGCTTGGATATGGGGAAGAGTGGGAGGTGACCGTGTGGTACCCTAACTCCAGTTTCGAGGACTGACGGTCTAGGGGTCGGACACTGTCTTTCCCTAGCTTTCCCAAGGGAAGGGCAACTTGGTACGCATATTGATCAGCAACTTCACGCGCTTGGGTGTGGGGAAGAGTGCGAGGTGACCGCGCGGTACCCTAACTCCAGAGCCGAGGACCGGCGGTCTAGGGGCCGAGGACTGGCGGTCTAGGGGCCGAGGACTGGCGGTCTAGGAACCGGGGACTGACGGTCTAGGGGCCGGACACTGTCTTTCCCCTGTTCTCAGTACCTACCAGTGTTCCCACACTCGACTGGTAGCCTATGAAAGAAATGTGGGCCCTATAAATAAAGTCAAGTTAGTAGGGGTGCTGAAGAGTGGGAGATTAGAAGAAATCCCCCGGCTCTGCCCTCACTCGGTGGGCCCGGCAAGGTGTTGCAAACTTTGACCCGGGCCGCTACCTTGATAGTGAAATTGGAGAAGTATCTAGGGGATTGGAAGACTAAGGGGATGCTGAAGTCTACCATCCAGGTATCTGTGTGTAGTAAAAACCTTAGCATTATACTTTCTGATTCTTGTTTATCCAATGACTCGTCCGGATTCACCTGGACGAGCCAATAGATATCGATAACAATTTTGAAAAAAGTGGGCCATCCTCGCGTGACGTCACCCAAGTGTTAAGTCAGCCGTCAGGAAATAAAACAGATGGACAGGGTACAAATAGCTTCACGCGAGGGAAATTAATAATCTCTCGGGCCGGATCGGTGCGATATGTTGTCAGAGAGGACAGTCGCGTTTTCTCACCCCGTGTATGATATTCTCCACGAATGGAGTCCCTGTCCAGGCATCGAGATATCGCTCCGGGCACTTTCGCCTGATAATACGGATCTCGAAACCCGCCAGGACCGTAACAATCGGGTGAATCCCTCCGGTCCGGTGTTCGCCGATTTTACACCACGGATCAGCGGTTTCATCGTCCTCTATTTTCGCGAGTCCGACAATTTCGCGCTGGCCGTCTCGGGATTTCGTACGTCGACGACGCCGACGACGCCAGCTGCTTAAGTCAGAAGCGGGCTCATTGCTTGCGAGATTTGCGGAGCGGCGACGCTTTGCTCGCGGATTACGCAAATTCGACAGTCGTCCCTGAACCCGGGGTGAACGTTCACTGTATTAGTTCAGATGAGAAAAAAAAACTTCGGCTTTCGGGACAGCTGCGCGACGCCATCGTCGCGCGAATGAATGTTAATTACGATCCGGACTTCTCAGTTTTAATCCGCAGTCGACTCGAGTTGGGGGATTCGACGATCGTTGTAGCGAATTTTTTACGAGACTCGAAGACCCAGCTCGGGATTTTTGAGATTCCGAGTTTGGAAAGAAAATATTCTACTTACGTGGGAACAGGCCCACGTGTGAACGTTTGGTGGGAAGTGGTTCTTGTCAAAATGTTTGCCGCGTAGTCTTTTTGTTGGATTGTTAATATTGAAGGAGCGAAGTGTGTCCTTATGGCTGATGGTGGAGGGACATGATCGATCGATTCTCTTGGAAATTATTACAGCTGGACTCGAAGGGCGCCCTTCGTAACAATTTTGTACTCAAATTTTATGCAATTTTCTTATACTTATAATGTACAGGGTAAGCTACGAAAATAATATACTTCGTATAGAACGGAAGATAAACAAATATGAAAACATTATGTTATTTACACAATCTTGACAAATGTTTCTGCAACTGTAATAGTTCTCAAGCTACTCGTCTAAACGTGTTTCCAACGTGGTTGCGTGAACTTCAACGTGAACCGATAAAAAAATATTTATTCGTGAAATGTTTTTGTAAAAACTACTTCAGCCATGGATTGGATCCTATGTTTTGCGAGTTGCCGTAACTCACGGATGTAAATCGAAGAACAACTTTTCTATATTCAAATATTCTTTCATAACTGAATTTAGAATGTTCTGGAAACAACAGTAAAACCCTGTGGTCCCTGTGATCAATTTGACTGTAGGCTTTCATGCGAAATAAAAATTTTTAGATTAATGTTATCTGTAATTCTTTCGGACCAAACAAAATTTGTTTACACACTTCAATGGCGTAGTGAAATAACCCTGTAATTTTTAGAAAAATTGGGGAAAAATGGATTTTGAGTTTCTGATAGTACTGCAGTTGCTATCTAACGTAGCAGAAGACAATTTTCTGAACGTTAGGTGGGACACAGCCCACTACAGAAATGGTTTTTATAATTTTTTTAGATCAAATAAAATTTGTTTAATCGCTTCAATAGCGTAGTGAAAGAAGCCTATCATTTTTAGAAAAATTGGTTCAAAACATTGCATATTTTTGGATTCTAAGTTTCTGTTAGCAGAAGAATTGCTACCTAACATAGCAAAAGACAATTTTCTGAACGATAGGTGGGACATAGCCCACCACAATAATGTTATTTATAATTTTTTTGGATCAAATAAAATTTGTTTAAACGCTTCAATAGCGTAGTGAAAGAAGCCTATCATTTTTAGAAAAATTGGATCAAAACATTGCATATTTTTGGATTCTAAGTTTCTATCAGTAGAAGAATTGCTACCTAACATAGCAAAAGACAATTTTCTGAACGTTAAGTGCGACATAACATAGCCCACCACAATAATGTTATTTATAATTTTTTTGGATCAAATAAAATTTGTTTAAACGTTTCAATAGCGTAGTGAAATAAGCCTATCACTTTTAGAAAAATTGGCTCAAAACATTGCATATTTTTGGATTCTATGTTTCTGTTAGTAGGAGAATTGCTACCTAACATAGCAAAAGACAATTTTCTGAACGTTAGGTGGGACATAGCCCACTACAGAAATGTTATTTATAATTTCTTTTGTTAAAAAAATTGGTTTACTACTTCAATATCGTAGTAAAACAACCCAATAATTTAAAAAAAATTAGTTCAATGTATAGTTTTTAACAAATTCATCAAATCCATTCGTTCAACACGGAAAATAAAAATTTCATGGCGTCACCAGTACTCGAAGGTATCGTGTCAGGCTTACTATCCAGACTAGATCAAGAGCGAAACGGTTTCGAAAATAGAGGATCGCCGAGCAGAAAGGTGCCCCGGACAGAGGACCAAATGACTAATTTATTTTGCTGGGGATCGATGCGGCCTAGGTAGCCGGCCATTTGTCGCGATCGTAGACAATAGAAAAAGTTCGGGAAACAAAGTGGATTATTGGACTAACGTCCGTCGTACTTACAGATTGTAGTGCACATCCGCCATGTTCGGTCGATAGCTAAGCGCCTGGACAAACGCCTCCTCCGCCTCCGCGACGCGTCCCTGCGCGCTCAGGACGCTGCCCAAATTACCATAAGCTGCAACAATCACAACGGGACACTCGTTACACACAACGGCGCCGGTAACATGAAAAACACCGGACAGATAAAGGGATGGGCACGGGGGGTAGGGGGCGTTTCCGTAGCGGCTCGCAAAGCACCTGCTAATTCGATTCGCCTTAAGCCGGCCGGATCGACGCGTTTGCGACTCGTCAGGGGCTCGTCGTTCTTTAACTCAAAGGAGATCCCGGTTGCGCTCGGATTGGGTTGCATGGACGATGCTTTTTTACGCTCGTTTATCCCTCATGGAAAGGATTAACAAATCGGTGAGGACACAATGCGTCTCGAAACGGAATTTAATCTGTTGCACCTGTGGACGCGTGTCGGGTACGAGCAAACCGGCGAATAATTTTTTGGACGTTTATGAAATTTTTGGTAATTATTTAGACGATGTCCTATTATACGAAATATTCTATATTTAATATATTTATAATAATAATATAATATATATAATATAATATTATATAATAATATAATATATAATATAATATAATAATATATTTAATTATATATATATATTTATATAAATATCCTATTATACGAAATTATAGATTGATGACCTATTATACGAAAACGGAAATTCGAGGGACTCTTCTATTAGGCTCTCGCATGAAGAGTCGATGTTCAGAAGTTCCGGGATTGAATAGAAAATTTTTGGTAATTATTTAGAAAAGGGTTCTCCTTGATTTTGATGACCTATTATACGAAAACGAAAATTCGAGGGACTCTCCTATTAGGCTCTCGCATGAATAGTCAACGTTCAGAAGTTCCGGTGTTGAAATAAGTTTGTGTAGCTCGCCTAAATACAGTGAATCACAATAATATTCAGGCACTTTTGAAAGGACGATATCTTTTTTACGATCAGATCATACGACTTGGATATTGTTCGAGAAGTTAGAGCAATTAGTTTACTACAATCGTACATATTCTATTCTGATAATTTTATCAAAATCGGTTAACGTTGCAATAAGCTGCAAACGTTTGAAGATGGTGAAAATAGCAGTTTTACACGATTTGCAGTCTACAACTGACATAAATGTAAGGATTTTTGCATCTTTCAATGGCTGTATTCTGATGAAACTTAATGAAGATTAATATTGCATTGTCTCTAGCTCATCGGGAAGTGGTTCAAAATTCGATTACAAGATTGGACGCATACAACAATGACAACTCGGCAAGCTAATATAAGCGTGGTAAAAGGTCGTCGTCCTCTTAAAAGTGTCCGAATATTACTGTGGTTCACTGTACACCCCTCATTACTCTGTACTCATTAATCCAATACGGTTAGCCATTGGTAGTCCATGATATCCCTCCGGTACGATCGGAACGTGAATTATTACGGTACAGAGAGTTTAAGTAGAGTTAGAAACTGAAAGAGAATCCACCGGTAACGATTCCGATGAAATATACGGCGGTTCGGAAAAAGTTAAACGATCCTGCAGTTTGATTGAAGAAAACGACGTTTCACGTACTCTATCCTTAATACAAAGACCGATACATATTGTATATATGTTGTATACACACAAAACAACGTATGAGTTCTTTCAGATATATCTGCAGGATATATTTTTAAACGCAGAGCGCGAGGCTCCTCGGAAGGCAATAAGACGCGCACCAGGTACTCCAACCCCCTCTCTTTCGTTCCACCCTTCGCCCGCTTCGTGTTCCGTCCGCTTCTTTTTCAGTTCTTTGTATTTACGAGCAATAAAGCCTTACACACGCGACCGCTCGCCGTTACACTCCGGATAGCGCGAATATCGCGGCAGAGCGCGCACAGCTATCGCGAGCTCGCTTCCGCTTTATCTTCGGCCAACAATATCGGCAATAAAACATTTGCCGGGGCCCCGCCACCGCCACTACCGCCGATCCTCATCCGCCTCGATAGCTACTCGAGCAAAGAGCAATAAATGAATCCACAGTCGTAAAATTGCTTCGCGATCGCAGAACGGACGAGCCACCCGCGACGATCCTCCCTTAAGGGGACACACTTCCGGTTCGCGAAGTCGCGGAGGCGATCCTAGCCCGAACTTCCAACTAGCGACAATCCCCTTCACGATTTTCATGGAACTTCGCAGGTGCCCGGAATGGACAGCGGACTCTTTTTATCGGAGGGTTATCAACGCTCCGGGTGAAGGCAATCAACCCTTGGAAATTCGCACCTACAAACTACAAATTCATGTTTTAGTTAATAGTTTTAAGATAATGTTTTTTGTATCCAGGAACACGAATAATTTTTAAGAAGAATACATAAATGCAATCATTCATGAACGCGCATTTGAAATATTTTGTAATACATTTTTTGTAAATCAATTATACGCACATAATGTCTACGTCTGATGACTTAGGGTCTTCTGGGGATTTAGGGTACACGCACTAAGCTTCGACTTTGTGCAAGATTACGTTTAGTACTCTTTTCAAAACTCAAATAAAAGTTGCTATGATTTCATGAATTCAAGATCAAAAAGAATGGGTTGAATTGTTAACCCGTTGCAGTCGGAGCTATTTTAACTAAAAAATTAAACATTTCTTCCGTCCTAGAATAATTCCATTGTATATGACTTTTTTCATTTTATGACTAGACATCAACGTATTTAATAATGTAAAAAATATAGTGAATGGTACAGCAATTTTTAGTGATGTCAAAAAAATTATTCTGCAGCTTGAGAAGCTTTCAACAATAAACTAGACAGTTCAGTACAAATTGTATGAATAAAATAGTTGCAAAATTGCTTCCATAATTAACAAATTGGCTTGAAACATTGAGTGACGGCATTTTGAATGCGTGAAATCCCGAAACACTAGAAAGAGCGAAATGAATATCGACGATTGTCAGCTAATTAAAACGCTGAAAGGGAGACAGACATTTTCATGCGGCTGCTGTTCTCCGCAATCGATGCGGAAAGTTTTCATCTTGCGCGAGGATCCTTAGTCCAGCCGCGACAATCAGTAAGAACGGTTCTCGAAGACACTGAAAGTCTCGGCTCCCGACCGCTAAGAACTTGCACGGTTCGAGCTTCGTGCTTGTAAAACCTCGTTTGTTTAGAGGAGGTGTTTTCCGCGCGAAAGAATTCCGCTCGGTAGCGGGAATTACGTTCAGCAACAAGCTAAACAGACGCGCGAGTGCCTCGGAACAAACGTAACGCGGGCGCAAATAAAATACACTTTCCTTTTCGCAACACCTACGGGATTATTTTAAAACCTCTTGCCTTTTAATGTTTCAAGTTGTTTCACGGTATAATGTTCAACGTCGTTGTGTATTCCATCGCGTGTTCTCCAGAATAAGAGTAATCCGGTTATAAATCCCGCCTTCGCGCCGCACCGAGGCGAACTCCGGCAGAAAATAATTTTAATTAACGACTAATCCCCCGTCTTCGAGGATCCCGAGAAGTTTAGGTGACTCGGGGCTTATGAATGACCTGTTACGCGTTAGATGCTTGGACTTACAGTAGTTTTTTACCTTGAGGCACCGTGCGGGGTGCGTGTGTGCATTTTACAACAGTCTATTCTCATTTTCAAAGCTGTCTCTGTCTGAGAAACAAATAATCATTTAAACAAGATAGTTAATCCATACTGTTCCTGTGTTTTATAGTAGTCAGCCATTTAAGGCCAGTAGTCGGCCATCTTGACGCATTAAGGACAGGTACGTAATTAGCACACTTATTATATTAGACAGCGGATTTTATGCAGTTATGACAGATATGAATAGATGTAATTTAAAACAGTAAAAATATTGTGTGGGAGAATTAAAAAATATTGTTATATTATTTTCGACCTGTTAAATGTATTAAGGAAGAAAACAAATTTCTATTTCACTCCAGTTTGTTGCAATTAACACTTTACCTACCGGAAGCCTATTAATAGGATGTTCACTAATTGTGCTGTACCACAAGGAAGCATAGAATTTTTCTTTTAGATTAAACTATTAGATGACGTTATTGAGGGTGACTTGTTAATTCACAATGAAAATTGCTGTTGCTATTGAAGGATCCATTAAATAGTGTTTAGCCATGTATCACAGATTTTTCAAAATTATGCAATAATCACCGGTGGGTAATGTGTTAAGGATGAAAATGTTCAGTTTGCATAAAGATCCGCTGTCTACTTATTACCAATTTATTTAATTTATTTGAAAGGGTAAAGGATGAAATGATTCTTCATTTTAAAAAGGAAAAGTTGTATAGGCCCCGCCCACTTATGGCCTAGATTGGCGTTCGGAGTTACTTAGTCGCGACGGCCGAGTTTCGAAGGCTACGCCCCCTCTATTCGTGGTGCCTAGGAGAACGGGGATCGAGACGCGCGGCCGAGTCGAGGGGGCGTGGCCTACGAAATTCGACCGTCGCGCCAGAAAATGATTTCAAATGACCTCAGGCATCGTCCCGATAAAAATCGCTAAAAGTCAATAAACAAATCCGTTCCTGCCACTTCTGCAAGTAATGCGACACAACTTGCCCCGTAGACCAAGTGTTAGCAAGTTCGTCGAACAGTTAGCAATATCTGGACAAAATAGACGTAGATTCCGCTCTGGAGATTCCCGCTAAGGCGTATGTAGCACGACGTCGCGTCGAGTAGGCGAGTCGTCGAAGTCGGATGTTCGGTCGCTAACAATGGGGAGTTGCCGCGAAACTTTCGAGGCTTAACGTTAAGGGAAATTCGAAGCAGGCCGTTCGCGCGTTGCGTTCCGTAATATCGGTTCTGGGCTTAACCCGAGGCGAGGCATTTATATTCACGCGGCTCCGGGCGGCGTCGCCATTAATAATTTATTACCAGGGACGGAGGGGCAGTTATCGCATTCGATCCTGCAGAGCATACAATTTTTCAATTCCCTCTTTCCAATTTCCCGGCGTAACGAATGACAAAGTAGATCGTTCGGAATCGGAGGACCGTGTATTCACTGACTCGCGATGTAAATGAGGCGGATGATAGATCGAATGTCGCGCGGACGGACAAAAGGGTAACCCTTTCGAAAGGTTAAAGAAAATAATAGGGAGCGTATGGGCGAGACTGGGGGTGATGAATGCGGACGCGAAAACTCCGAAGGTAAGAGGAAGAAAGGCGAAAGGGATTGTACGTCATTTATCACGGATTATTGCGCACGGTTTTTCACATCGATATTTCAGATTTCGAAATAAAGCGAGTATCGATATACTCGAGGCCGCGCTCGAGAAACAGGAGAGAACTCGATCCTCGCCGAAGCGACGCGACGCGAGTCGATGATAATCTCCGGTAACGGCCCCCGAGCATTTTAAATCAGTCGCGATAAATAAACGCGATAAATCGGCGACGCGACATATTTCATCGTCCCCCGCGATTCCATCGAGCGCGCCACGCGAGCGTGTTTGCGCTGCAACTGCGGCCCGATTTTCCGCTCGTAACGCGTTCGTCAAGTTCCTCGTTGGCGAACGGAAGCAAGGACGCCCTGCGGACGTTTTTCTTGCTCGGTCACCGGCCCAATCGTCGCCTACTAAACCGAAACGCTCGAAAATTCATCTTGCAATTTGTCACTCACAGGAAGAGGTCACAGTGGCGGGGTTGCCGATTTTAATGAAACTTTTCTGCTGATTCTAGAGTAAAGATAAATTGACCCATTTCCGAGCGTTTTTGACAATACTCATTACGATCTTTACTGCGGATCTTTATGCAAAATAAAAAATGTTTGCATTGATTGTAAGACACAGGAACCAAAAAAAGAATTTTTATTAAGCTTCATTTTCTTATTCAGCTAAAACTAATACATTCCTGTCCTTAAATTTTTTTAATATGTCCACTGCTTCAAACTGTACGTACCCATTTTTGTCATAAGTGCATAAAATCCGCAGTCTACTCATTACATATTTAAAAAGATAACTAACATTTAATTTTATGATATCTATAAAATTCATTCAGGTTACGTGTTCGAATCCCTCTTACGATTAATAAATTTTTTTTAATTTTTGTATCTTTTACTTTCAATTTTAAGTTTTTAACTCTTTCTTTCTTTGCTCCTCTTTTCGTTAAAAATGTTTTCTTTCTCTTTCAATAGTGCAAATATTGTTACATACTTTGTGCAGGAAATAAATTGTGCAGGAAAAACAATTGAAACCTAAATATTTTCGGCAGTATGAACATTTGATGAATCCTAATGAATTATATAGGCACTTTGCTGTTCAAACTTGGTTCACGTTGGAAAAAATAGAGATTAGATAAAGATATTTTCTGGATATCATAAAATTAACTGTTAATTATCTTAATAAATAATGAGCATTGTCAAAAACGCTCGAGCATGGTTCTTCTTATTCTTACTCTAGATTCACCAGAAAAAGTTTAATTAAAATTGACAATCCTATCACTGCAGCCTCTCCTTGTCAGCTTATATCTCTCCTTCGATATAAAACGACGATTTTAAAAAAATTGCAATACAGAATGTTATAAACAGACTGTGGATTTTTATGCAAAATAAAATTCGTCTACATCAATAGCAATCTATAGAAGGTAAGTAAGAATTGATTTCACTCATTAACAATTTTCATATAGTCAAAATAGTATATTGACATTGTTAAGCTATTTTAATATTTTTATTGTTTTCAATTACACATACCCATTTTTGTCATGAATGCATAAAACCCGCAGTCTAGTTATAAATTTGTACACGTTCTGAAAGATTTAATACCAAGACAAACGGTGGTATCAATGTGTTAACATTCATTCAACAAGGAACGAAGTTAAATGGGGATTAATTCGAGCCCTCCACCCTAAATGTCGCAGTAATGTAGTTGGACGACAGGTCGAAAAATCGCGGTTTCCGGTGGAGAACATACTCGAAACCACCTCAGTGGCTGTACGCGCACGAGTCGCTAAACGTCACGTTCTGTGGAGGGTAACTTTCGGTCGAGTTAGGGAGAAGAAAAAGCAAAGAGAAGGGAGAGAGAATCCACCGTATAGTTTGCCCAACCAACATTCCTGGAGGGATCTTTTGTTTGTGGACTTGGAGGACTTTAACCTTAGATTTTTAAACCACTGCGAGCAAATGGGTCTGTTTGCTATTCCGGGATTCAATTATTAACTACTTAACGTTTGAAGGGCGGGTCACGTAGATTTACGTTCTCCACAGTTGTTGATTGCGCAGCGTTCTAGTCGAATTTTTCTACACACTTTAATCCTTGTGCAAATTCTAGGCTAACTTAATCTGCAAGTACATCTTCGTGATCCAACATTAATAGTATACATAATTGATCGATAAAGCTGTATTCAGTATGTAAGTCGGAGGGCACGCTTTGAAATATTGTAGATCTATATAAATTTATCAAATTGGGTAAATTGTTATGTTTCTCGACGATCAAAACTGTGGTAATTATTTATCGGGGAAGTAGACCAGCGGAAAAAACTTTCCTCTATAGCACCGTAGTGAGATATTGAGTGAAACAAATTTAATTAGAGCTTATGAAATTGGAGCGAGTTGGGAGAAATAACTACGACGATAAATCTTAGCCTGTAAGTTTCCTTTTCATAAAAAAACTTGTTGTTTTTTGTTGGCGAAACTTTTGCGGGTGTTGGTCCAGCAGTAATGATATTAACCCTCGCTTAGGGGATGCTGAGGCTGTTCAGAGAGAGAGTCGAAGTATAATACATACTACATTAAGGTATCAATTGTTTAAAATTATTTCAAGGATATGTAATAAACTAAAATTCTAATTCATATTTCTTTGTCGAGAATTCAGTGAAATTTCATTTACGATTCGACAAACAATAAATTTCGTAATAATTATGGGAACTGACTCTAATTTATTTAAAACACACATTAAAAATTCCATTATTAAATATTACTTGTACGTTACTTACGAATATTTATGAAGAAAAGGGTTTATGCAGAATAAATAAAAATAAATGTTAAAAGAAGAAAAATTTTTAACAAATATATGAAATAAACTGTACGTACGTGTTTCATTTCCGTTTAAATTGAAACGAAATTGGTATTTGCAAAGTATTTGGATATTGCCAGTTAAAAATCAACGCTTTTTGGCGAATAACGATGTTACTTTTCGAGCGTTGTGGTTTCTTCATTTTTCACTACTTTTTATTTGTTTTAGCTCTGAGATTGACTACAATCGTGATTAAAAAATCTTTCCGATTTCCTGTTTCAGCCAATAATACCGGCTGACTTTATTACAGCAGTGGATATTCGGTAGTGGATAATGAAATCGAATTATTTTTTAAAATTAGTTTTTGGAATATTCAGTTGCAGTGCAAACGTGAAAGCTAACGTTGAATTGTTTTAACGCGATCTTTTAATTATCTATACAATTTGATGCTACGGTATCGCGATATCATAGATGGTTATTGCATATTGTAGAATTAAACAGGAAAATATTGACATTTTTAATGCAGTGTATTTTCAGTATGCAGTAACTGTTCTTTTTTTTGTAAAGCACGCCATAAAAATCACCAACTCTGCGTGCAACAATTTTTATGCTGCGTTTAAAAAATATTAAACATGTTCGGAGCATTATAATGAATTTCCAACGGTTATTCCCAGTGTGCATATGTTTATGCATTATTGCATATTATTGTTTCTATCCTTTTTACAAAGAATTTCAATATGTTCACAAACTTTGAAATGTGTTGTGTTATAAATTTGTATTAATGTTAAAAAATTGTTAAATACAATTATGCTATTGCCAATGTTCCTTTCAAAGTATCCACGCTTATTTCTAAAGTAAAAATCATTATTTTTGCGTGCAACAATTTTTACAGACTTTCCAAAAGACGTCAAATGGATCTATAGAATTTGAAAGTGATATGTTTGTTAACTTCGTTTTAAAAAATTTCAAAAACTCAGTTTGGACGTCCAATGTTTCCTTTGACATTCTTGTTAAATAACCATACCATGGTTATATACTAACTTGATATACAATACAGTAAAGTCGTGTTTACTTTCCGACAGCCTGTGTTCTGCAAGGACAGTGATCGCATACGGACATCATTTTTATGACTGTGTCTACCGCGCCGAGAGTTCAAAGGAAAACAGAACGTAGAGAAGGAGAACATGACAGTGGAGAGGGTAAGCATTAGACAGTGATCGCGTACCCGACCGCGGACAGTAAACGCGACTTTACTGTAAATGTGGCACATTTCGGTCGTCGCAAAATGAACGAAAAACAAAAATAAACAAGTCCTGAAAACTCCTTCTCAATGAATACACCAATCTGTCCATTTTGATTAGACCACAATACTCTAATACACCAACCACCATCAATTTTTACCAAAAAAGTGTGAGGACTGTGAAGGGTATACATCCGCGAGCAGACTATGGTGGGTCAGAGGCCGGAGCATTTTAATTCGGCCGGGTAATACCACTCGTGACGGGCGGAGCTCTGTCAAAGCCCGTGGTAATGGGGAAAATGGCGGGCCAAAGTTCAAACATGTTTCCCGGCCGAGGGACTGCAGCGCAAATACACATATCTCTGTACGTCGCGGCGCCGTGGGCGCTCTGTAATACGCAATTTCTGTTGGCGCAATTAAAACGCGCCGTGACGTAGCTGGCCGTCCGCGTCCGGCTTGGTGATGCCGATGCCATGCCGGTTGTAACGCGCGTCAGAAACATGGTTGTTGCTGGCTGTAACATTGCAGCAGAGGCGTTCGGGCTCGCGTGACCGTGCTCTCGCCCGGCCGGTCACCCCCGGAGGCGTTTTTTTGACGTAAAAGATTAAAAGGGAAACAAAGCGTGGAACCCGACAAAGCGAAGCGTAGAACACGTTGTTGGTCCCGTGCCCTTGCCGCCTTGCGGAAGCGCGCGCCCGCGTCGAATAAACGAGCGTCACGGGGGCAGTATTAACGCGCGGTGGCTGCGAACGTCGCGAAATGAAGTTTCCCAAGACTTGACGGAACAAGCAACCGCGATAATGGTTTCGGAAACAGGGCGAGAAGCCACCGATGCGATAGGAGGAAGATCTGACGGGTGCATCGAGGCCAGACCGGGTAATTAGAGGGTGGAGAAACCGTATGAAGCGGCGGGAGCAACCTCAGATTGAGAAGATACCTACCCCGAAGAAAAAAAGGACGCTACCGAGGAGAAAACCCCGACAGAGACGGATAAGGGTTGCGATAAAACAGCCAGCCATGAAGAAAGTCGTCGGGAAGCCGATGATGCACTCCGCGGTTGCTTCCACAGCTGATTCCACAGTCTCTAGAGAAATGGAGATTGTAGTTCCGACCGGCTGATTGGTGGACTGGTCCACCAAACAAGTCTATATAAGAAGACCGAACACCTTGAAGCATCAGTATTGATTGCACCATAGCTTCGAATCGCTGTCGGTCAAGACTCCGGAATCCGTGCTTCGTAAGTCATTATCCGTTCTGTTTAAAATAAGTCTTCCGTTGACGACAGCCAGCATCTCGAACTGAGTTGGAACAACCCTACTACCTCCTGAACAAGACGAGGGGGCCAGGGTTGCCATATTCTAGTCTCGCCAGGACCCTTACAGCGAAGCCCGCCATTGCTTCCCCCACTCTTCCCACTAAAGCTAAGTTAGCTTGCTCCAAGTGGTACGCGTCAGCGTTAGTGGGAATAGTGGGGGAAGCAAAGGCGGGCTTTGCTGCGCAGCTGGGCGAGGGGCGAAAGGGTAAGGGGCCTGGCGAGACTAGCATATGGCAACCCTGGTGGGGACTACGGATCTCGGGGACCGTGTGGACCCTCATCCCCTCCGAGGGAGGAATGGAATCACCGGGGGCCGCCGGGATGAGGGAGCACTGTGTGGATGACTTGCACGGTGTCCCTTATTAGAATAGGTGGAGGAAATCGTGCTTGCCCAGGGTGGAATATAGCACTAGGAGGGCCTGTAGCCCTGTCTCCACCCAATTAGCCTGGAGAAAGGTCCCCGTAGCGAGTACACTGAGCCCACAGGTCGTATACTATGAGGACAGTCAAACTGTGGATCTCAAGAAAGCAATAGTACACAAATCAGTTCTCCGCGGCCCCTCCAATCAGTTTAAGGACACGTCACCGTAGTGAAGCTAGCTGGTCCACACGGCCCACTGGTCGCCACCCCCCTCCCTCCCCCTCGTAGACTATAAGGAAACCGTAGATCCCCAGAAAGCAATACTACACAAATCAGTAAAGGCCGCACTAATTGTCTCATCAAACAGCCGGGGAGTGTTCAATCTTTCCTCTCCGACGAGCGCAATCGTCCTCCGCGAAGCTCGGAGCAAACACAGCAATCGGGAGCCTAAGAAGCGCAGGAGGTAGTTTCGATCGAGCGTAATTGGAGGGCTGGCAATTTTCTTAAAATAAGGGCGAGCCCTGCTTAGCGGGTCGGCGCAATAAAAGGGACGAGATAACGATCGAAATTACAAGGCGGGGACACGGGAAAAGGCGAGCGACAAACGATGCAAAGAGTGTAACGACGGAGGAGGTAGCTGGGGAGCCTCGCCCGGCTATGGATGGATAAAAAGTAGGACGAAGACGGATAAGAGGGACGATAAAAAGGGCCCGGCTGTTGCGCTGCGGGTGTGTGTGTGTGTGTGGAAGAAGTGTAGTTGGCCGTGTCCCCTATTGCATGTCGGGTATCCACCTTCCCGGCAATTTTATGTACACGGTAGGCGGATCGTTGGCTAGCTGGAAGTTGGAGATGAGAGGCTGGATAGCGCGAAGGCCAGCCGCCGACAGAACGAGCTGCCGTATAACGAGAGAACTGCCAGAGCGATATCCGTCGACCGGGCCCGGAATTTCATTTTTACATCGCGCCGTATATTTCGCGCGGACCTATCTGGTCTCGATCATCGCTGCCGCGTCGTTTATCATTAGCACGCGACTCTTTGTTATCTTTATCTTTTTAATTTGCCAAGCGAGCGGCCGGACGTGTGGCGTATCTTTACGGTTATCTTCTTCTGTCCCGAACCTATCCCGAGCTTTCTTCGACGACACCGCCGCGTGGACAGAGAGGGAAGAATCGTTAAAACGTTCGCCGGATTGGCGAGATACCGTCGGCCACAATTTTAATTATTAACATATTGCCGCGAAGCATTGCGGAATAAAAGGAAAGGACTTGCGAAAGAGGCGAAACGAGTGCCGGTCTGGAAAATCGCGTGGCTACGCTGGATGGCTTAATGCGAGTTTATATTTTTCGCGCAGTCCTTTCGACGCAGATAACGTACTCGAGCTGCACCAGAGACGGTCGATTCATTACTTCCGCGTAACGAGTGAAAAAGAAGAATTTAGCGGACTATTGTTTCGAGAATAATATACGAGACGCTGCTGAGCAGCTGTTAGATCGTTACACGGAGAATGGCGGATTTTCTTACATACAGCCATTAATTTCGGGATTGTTGACAATTATACATTTGCATAAACATCCGCGGTCTACTACCAAGTGTTCACTCGTCCGGAGAAGGAAGGGACGAGGGCTAATAGCTGAGCAGATCGATTAAAAGATCAGCAGGCGGCTGGGATGGGCTTCAGGTGATAGTTCCCAGCGGTAACGACGTTTTAGCTTACCTTTCGGCGGGTTGACGTGCAGCGCAGACCGGTACAGGCTCTCCTCGTCGTACCAGTCGGCGTTTCTCAGCAGGGTCTTGGCCGACATGAGGCAGAGTAGGACAACGGTAGCCAGTAAAACCGTTCTGCCTCGCCTCCTCGATCCGCTTCTTCTCGCTATCCGATAGCATCCGGAGATCGCGGCCCCGACGATCAAGCAAGCGCCGACGCTCGGCAAATAGAGGATCCTCTCGGCTATGACAAAGCCCACGTAGAAGAAGAGGTTGCTAGCCGGTAGGAAGGGAAGCACGAGGAAGCCGAGGGACACTGCGACTCCGGTGGCAGCGGCTTGTCTGCTGGCGAACCCGTTGCTGGCTGTCATCGAGTTGCTGTTGGCCCTTTTAGCGCAATGACAATCGCCGAAGGGGCCGTTGTTGTTGTTGTTTGCGGCTCGGCAGCCGTCCGTGTGGCATCCTCCGGTGCGTCTGCCCGCGCAAACGGGACACCTGGAGGACATCGAGCGAGGATACACCTGTACCAGGCTCAGAGAGATCTCTCTCGGTGGGCGTCGAAGCGTCTTGATCGCCCAGATCGAGGCCCCGATCAACGCAGCGTACAGGCAAGCCGATTCCAGGTTTCTGACGTCGAACAGGCTCGTTATACGCGGCACCGCGTCCATCGACCAATCAAAGCTCAGCGTGCTAGGGCACAGCAGCATTCTTGCACTCGCAGCCGGTAAGTAGAGGAACGTCAGACCCCGAGTCACGCGTGACGGGTGTCTGGCCGTTGGATTGTCCGCGCTCGCGAACTCTGGCCGCGTGCCGGTGATCCTCAGCCTGCCGAGCACCAGCAGGACCAAGCTGCCGGACAGGATGCCGAGGCTACGGGTACGGGTCAGGCCGCAATTCACCTGGAACATGAGAGATTCGTTTTTAGAATTTAATTCACTCGACCATTAATGTAACAGCATTTTATCCCTTCGTGATCTGGGATACATATTCATTGTAGCCAGTCACGGTATTTATTAATGTCTTAATGTATGTAAACGAGGTGTGTACCATATTTGGAGAATATGTATGAATTGTGCGTTAGAAATTTGCTGGGGTTATTGTGTTCAATAACTGTATCAGTAACCTGATACACACTGATGCAAGCTAATGAGATCGTTGTAATTCAATGGTACCAGGGTATTACGATGAACAGTCAATAATAGTTGATCCATAGTACCGAAATCGTAATGGTGTTTGGTGACATTTTAATTATCAAAATACTGTATTACGAATATGTAGGCACCACAAAGACATTATTAATTGGGATTATTTGATATTGCTTCGCAATTTGAACTGGGGTGTGTGTGTGTAATTGTTAACATTATAACTTCGCTGAAGAGGTATGTAAATTTGCAATACTTTATTAATTAAAAGAGTCCTGCTAAAAACGGTATGCCCCGTCGAAATCATCGAAACCCTCTCTGTCAATCTCCCGACCTTCATCTATACTTTAAATCCAGAATGATGTAATCCAAAATTACATATTCCACGTCACGATTCATCCTGATTCTAAAAGTTCAGCAACAATCCGGTGCTTCCTCATTCCGTCTTCGTTTCTGCGACAATGCCAGAAATCAGGCGACTCGATTGTCGTCGGGATTATGAGAGATCGGCGGTTGAAACGTCGACCCTCGTAAAATATTCAAACCTCTTTAATAGACCGACATCGACATAGCTTGAAGATAGAAATTACCGGGAAAAGAGGATTAATCGAAACTTCGTGAAGCCGGGCTATTGACAGAGTCTCGCTCGTAATTAAATGGAATCTTAATAACATAATCATCGCATGCGCTCCGAGCAAGAACTCGACCACCCGGTTTCCTTTGCGAATATAATCTAAATGAAACGACCGGTATCCCAGGAGCAGTTCCTGAACTAATTTAACCGAGCTGCGCAAACACGCGCCAGCGCTCAGAGAAACCGTTCGCTTCGAAAAGATTAGTTCAAAGCCACCATCTTTTTCCAACGACCGAAGTTTGGAAACGTTGACGAGAGTCTATTCCGAAATCATTGTACCAATCGCAAGAGAAGCACGGAATTCTCGATGGAATTGAAAGAAAGGATTGATCATAGGCTTCAGAAAGACCTCTGTCTTCACTGGTCTCCGACTTGTGGCCTTTCTGTAGCCCACTGAAATCCTCTTGACTATTCCACGTGGGGTGTAGTCGAGGCAAAGGTAAACGCAAAGTAACGCAACACGAAAGATATCCTTAAAGTCCACCATGGAAGTGATGAAAATGGACAAGGAGGAGGTGGGCATGCCTTTATCGTGTTCAGACTAGCTAAGAAGGTCCAGTGGAGGCTACTTCGAGTAATTCAGAAAATGGCGAAAGGATATATTGACATTTTCTTGGAATTTGGACTGCTTTTCTTCAAGTAAACATACCCTAAAGCCAATGAAGATGATCACGAAAATGTACAAAGTCGAGGCGAAGCTAGCCAACCGATTCAAATCCTAGCTCAAGAAGGTACAGGAGGCTACTTCGAGTAATTCAGAAAATGGCAAAAGAGTATCTTGACATTTTCTTGGAATTTGAACTGTTTTTCCTTATCTCATGTCTTTTCCGGATTTATCTCGAGGACCCTGTCTCTATCACTGCAACAAGTCGTAGGGGCTCGTGCATCGTCGATAATAAAATCCTCCGTGTCGAGGGTTTACGAGTCTCGGCGACTAAGTCTAGTCACACCGCGTGTTCGCGAGAAAACAGGAAACGCAACAACGTTGCGTTCATCTTCGTTCGAGCGAGATGTAATTCGATGCAACGCGACAATGGATCGAGCGCGGCGGAACGTCCGGGGCTCGTAAAACACGAACGTGTAACGAAAAAAGACTGACAGCCGAAAGAATATCACCGCCGGCGTTGTTTCCACGTCCGACAACGTTTTTCTGCGCATAAAGCAGAATTGAAGGGGGACAACGGAGATTAGAATATATGGCAGGCTCGTCCCAGCTCGTAGATGATCGGAGCAACAGAGCGGACGCGAATTTTCGATGAACAGGAACATGTTCCCTGGACGATCATTATTGGACTGTGCTTTTACAACATCGAAATCTTCTGAAGTATTTCTTCTGTAAATTTAAATAGCTAATCCATCATTCTTGTGCGGTGTCTATTGTTTTATACAGATGTTTTGCGCTCGCAATCTCATCACTAGACTTTTATGCATTCATGAAGAAATTAACTGCATGAAATACAAAACAACCTAAGAATATTGTTATGTTGTTTTCAACGTAAAAAGACTATTTAGGGATTAAGGGAATTTTTATTTGACTACTGCTTTCCACAATCGATGCAGAATATTTTCATTTTGCATAAAGATCCGCAGTCTGCTCATCACTATTAACCTTAAAACTAAACTATTAATTTTATGGAGGTTATTTAAACAAAATGATGATCATGAAATTGAACCGGACAGTATCTTGATGCATTTATGACCTCTGAAAATTTTCAGAAAAGCATAGAATATAAAATTCGACAGAATTTAGTACAATTTTTATCTGTTTCAGATCTGCAAAGGCTACTTTCACAGGAGATAAGATTCTATTTTATTGCACTTTCTTAAATTTAGTCTACAAAAATTGCGAATTGGATAAACATCCGCAACCAAATGAAGCTTGTTTTTCTTCCCCGTTAGGCAACGGTGGGGACTAGGTAATAGAATGGGTGAAAAGGACAAATTAAGAACTTGAAACGTGGAATTGTCTAATAATAATACTGACCATCAGTGCCAGGTGGCAGTGACTATCCTACTGTCCACTGAATCTCGATTATCGAATTTCGTGAAAAATGTCCGTATTTCGTACAATTAAGAACTATCATGCAGCCCGTATCGAGGTACCGGTTAAAAGCGTCGGTGTGCACGTGCAAGCGCGCGAATCCATCGCTCAAGTTATATCACGGCGTCCAACAAAGCGGTGCCCGCACGATTCTGGAACGCGCAATTATCGCGGCGACTTTTTCCGCGGGCTTACAATTTAACATTAAAATGTCGCTTTCGTATTACGCGGCTCAGCACCACACCACCGCACTGGCCCTCCCCGGGCTTGCTTTAAAAGCTTTCGACGTTACTTTTCATTTGCGCGGAACGTCGACTTTCAAGAGCATCGCGTCGATTAAGCGTGCCGCGCGCGCTTTCCTCGCGATCCTGTGATAACCAACTGTAATTATATTCGCTACACGGTTTTTTGCTCTTCGCCTTTTCGCTTCCTCTCACCGGTGCGTTTTTTTTAAATTTTCCGTCCGGCGCGGCGGCGGCTAGAAGAAAAACGCGAAAAAGATTCGTTTCAGAGTCGCCCACCCGCGGACCCTTGAAGCTTTCATCGCAAAATAGTGTATCAATAGTGTTGTAATTCGAGAGCTCACGACTGGATAGACTCGAATTATGAAACTGCAGTAAAGCCTTGATCTAAGAAAAACCCACGGGTCCGTGCTGTTTCTTAGATCCTGTGGTTCTACTATTTCTTTTTTTAGTATTAGATTTAGGACCTAACCCACTCCTAATGCAAACCTAACACACCGAACATTACAGAGAAATGTTGTTCACAATGGTGACCATGACAGTACATTTCAAGGTCATTGAAGGGTAGCATTGAGGGGTAGCACATCCACACATGGATTTACAAGTAAAGTTTTGTTGCGAATATCAGGTAAACTAAACTCGCTCGCCAAAAACTAAATAGAAATGTTCACAATCGTGACCTTGACAAGATATTGTGACGTGATCAACTATTACGAAACAAAATACAGAGTTATCTTCGTCTTTACAAGAAAATGTATTATTGTTGAACATCTTAAAAGATGCATATTTCTCGAAGTGCTTCCAGATGCTGGACCTTCAAAGAAATATCAGCAAGATCGTTGAAAGCTTCGCACACGTTTTAAGACATCAAAGGAAATGCCGGTCAATGTCAAGGCGCTCACGGAGTTCCGAAGATTTGAGCGATCTCCCGGCGAAACAGGCCAGCATCGAGGCAGATCCGCGCTAATCAAGGAACGATAGGTCTCGCGAGCTATGGAGACTTGGGCAAAGTTTGCGCGGCAGCCTCGAGAAGGAATAATTCGCCGGGGCAATATAACCCAGTTACGTCGGTGGCATCATCGTGCATCGGTGTCGTTGAAGCAAGCAGTTCTGTCTGGAAGTTCATCGACAAAGGGCTCCTTTGACGGCGAAACCATTGAGGTGCAGGGGATGGGTCTTGGGATCACCATTGAGTGGAACAGGAGCCACGCGAGCCGTCAGCGCCGTAGAATTAGATCACAGCGCAATAGCATTTTCTAAACAGCGTGTAGCGTGACGCAATCTTCTTCCGGATTGTCGTCGAACATCAGTTTCCTGCTCGGTGTTTCTCGTTTTCTGCTTCGGTCGAGGAAGTCGATCCGCGAGCATATTTTCTCACCGTTGAGACAAAGCGAGCGGAAAACGACGAAGGAGAGGTTCCAGGTCGCCGGTGACGTTTCCGCTTTCCGATGGAGCGCGTTCTTGGCTCTGCACGCGACCAAGAAACCTAGGCGAGATGGCAAGAAGCTCGCGAGGATTCTCCGTGTTTCCCGCCCGCTAGGGGAATGGTAGCCCGGGCTGGCGCAATAATAAGAGGAAAAATATGGTGAAAACGGGCCGGGGGGTGCTAGGGCTGGCTGGGACAGGCACGACGAGCCGGGAAGATCGAGTTCTCGCGCGACGCTACTCTCGGAAGGGTGTCGGGAAATGCGAACGACCCTTGGCACCCCTCCAACCCTCGAACCTTCCAACCCGTCCCGCGCGTTTGCTCCCTGGCTCGTTGGCTGGCCTGCAACATGCATCACGCCAGGCGTCTGATGCATCCAGCGCATCCGGATGCGATGTGCGCGAAAGGCAAACGCCTGGAGGTTCGGTCGAAGGTGTGTCTGGAGGTGGTTCGAAGGTGGTTAAAGCCGGCTCGAGGTAGTTGAACGCGGCTGGAGATGGCTCACCGTGCATCAGCCTGCTGTCTCCGACAGATCGCTCTCGCCGGTTTCCGTTTGCACATGGTGCAGCGGCATCGCGTTATCGGTTACACGGCTGTCTACCGCCTCCCTGCAGCTACCTCTACAACGATGTCTACAGCGGCTTCCAAAGTATACGCTCTCCCCGCGAACTTAGTTCGACGGATGTCGTGTTCGATACGCCTCCACCGGGATTCGTTCGCCTAAGCGCGCCCGAGCGCGCTGCGAGATGTATTACTGTTTGCTTCCGGCGAGAAGGAGATTGTAGTCGGAGCTTCCGACGCTGAACGACGGAGTGACTGATGTGTACGACGCCGGATAATCAGCCGATTGCCTCGGCAGACAGCCCATGCTTCTATTCTCAGATTTTGAATGATCGTTTCGAAATTGAAAGCCATTAGTTCTCCGCGTTGCTCGATGAATGAAGGAGTCCGGTTTTCTCTCGTTTTTCGGTGATGGTATTGATTAAGTGTAGAGCTGTCGGATGCCAATCGATGTTCAGGTTACAAACAAATTCTTGACACAGCTAGGCGGACATTTCGATGATCTTAGGCAATCATGATATTCTTATTGGATCGAATATAAACGAGCGATAGTTTCCTGCAGAATTAAGATATAATTAGATATAATTTATTAGATTAATATACATATATGATTTAACTTGTACCTTTCCTACATTCAATGATGTAAGCAATATTAACAATTTTATTTACCTTTTTGAGCACAGCTTTTTTTCTGTATTATCTGATGAACGTTTATCTGATGAACAATTATTACGTAACAGTATTGAAGTTCAACGCAAGCTCTTTATATTTACATGTATTTATATGTATTTGCAATCAAGAATTTGTGTCACCATCCAATAAATGTTTAACCATCTAAAACTGTTCCCTCTAATTTAGCTATATATTATCCTCATTTCTGAGTTTGATAGACGTTTAAAGATCAATTCAAACCGATGAATATAAAAGGCAGCCAATTTCTCGATTTCGAACACGGCGTCCGATATTTTGAAATAGTGACTACGAATGATTCCGGACACATGCCAATCAACGACAACGCTCCTTCTGGTTACATGAAATCTCCGATACAGACTTCACAGGTACTATTTCGACCAACAAGAATGTACCAAAATCAATTCTAACTGACATGACAGCTACATCGATCGACATTTTAATTATTGTCGGAAAATATTTCTGGAAGTATGGAATTTACTGAAAGACGTTCACGATAAATTTTATACACTGTGCAGATTGACTTTATTCATATATTACTTTGTTGCTGGTTTAAAAAATTAGTGACAAATACGGTAATCATTTTTAGAACATTAGTGTAATACGTTCAAATTAATGTGTATCAACGAGTATACATAAATTGAGATAAATTGAGTTAAAAGACTTTGTAATGAAAATTAATTTTAAGAGAACGTTTTAGTATCAGTTTCAAAAATATGCAATAAAATATATAGATTCCCCCCAAAAGCATTTTACACAATTGAATAAATCTGTAGACTCAGCAGACTCGTGTGTAGATGTAACCAAGCGTAAAGTTTTATTAACAAAAGCAATCATTTTTACACCTGATTTAAAAAAAGGATGCACAAATAAAACTGTATCGATTAAAACACTTCGGTTTTGCCAATCGATGCATATGCCAATCACATAAACCATAAAGGAAGAGGAAAATTGCAACGTTCCAATCAATTTTTCAATGAACAATTTCACTAACAGATGTCACTTAAATTGTTTTAATATGGACATTATTTTGCTTATAATAAATGTACACATTGTCAGCACATATTTATTTTAATTTATCTAATTGAATTCTTCATAAAAATGACTACAACATGTGAGTAGTATTTCACAGTTTGCTTAAACAATTAGCCACGATTTTATGTAATTTTTCCAAGCATTTTAGTGACAATTGCCTTTTTTTGTGTCACTTTAATCCCCGACAAACTACGAACAAATCTTTGAAATAAATCAATTCGAATAGTATACTTTCTTGAATATACTGTAAATAGTATTTTATAGAACAGTTACTTTGATACTATACTAAACAGCTCTGCATCACAGAAGTTCCAATAAGCTTCAGTATGCTTTTACAGCGCCTTTTGAAACATCAGTATTCTCTCTTTCTTGCGAACAAACCACGCTCGAGCATAAAAGCTATTTCCAACAGACTCAACCAGAGTTGTTAATTAACCTTGCAGTGCACAGGTTGGGTCTGCGGGATCCACAAAAAATGTGCACATTCTTTGATCCCGTTTGCCTGTCTTGGAGTTCTTTAACAAGCTAAAACACTCTTTTTCAACAATAGTTGTTATTTATTGTTGAACAGAATGGGCGGCGTTCTGCCAGTCACGATTTTCTAAAGTCAAAATTCAAGACAAAGCTTCCGATATTTTCACAGTTTCATGTTTCATCTAATAATTTTTCCCATAAATGAGTAGGTGCAATTTAAAATAGTGGAAAGATTCAGAGACTCTAAGAGTATTGATATATTAATTTCGCTGCATTAAAATATAACTGTATATTTAGCTCCTGTGCCTTGCAGTTGATAAACAAACTCTTCATTTTGCATAAAGATCCGTAGTCGTTATGTCTCTGTCTTGCATATGTCACAAAAGAGGATACCTCTTTCCCCTTAATTCGAGCTTCCTCCCCTCGTCTGACGACTGCATGCACTCAATAGGACAAGACAACCACTTAATGCGAAATTTTGATGAACGACTGTAAACGTCTTTGGAACACAAAGACCGTGGACGGAGCGTGGACCATTCGTAATTGCCTTTAAGAACGGGAACGTTCGAGAATCAATCTTCTGTAATCTTTTGCGCATCGTGTACAGCTGTCATACAGCGGACGGGATTCAGAAAACGGTTCGAGAGACCCTGCCCCGGGCGCACGTGTGTCGTGCATTACCGCGCGAAGACACATTACATGGTTCCGATGAATCCGGCCGCGCCGTGCCGCGCCGGTTGCTTATAATTACCGAGATCTCCGGAACATTCACGGATAATTGTATCGCGTCACCTAATTGCATCCCGTTATCAATTCACCGCCGGCGGAATAATCTGCCGCGGTTTGCTCGTGCTCGGCTTCGCCTACTTTCGCTTGTCAAAAGGTAATTTGATTACGTCGTTCTGCTAGACCAGTCCATTTTCAGTTGTTAATATTCGTAATGGCAGGCAGGAATGCGGGCCGGCGTAATCCGGCGTAATGCAACTCTCGAAACGTTAATTTACGTTAATGTGTCCGAGGCACGTGAGAAGCGCTACGACGCGTTGCGATGCGCATCGTCCAACTACGTCGATTCGAACTCGCCCAAGGCGGATGTACACTTCCTCACTTCGGGTCCTTCCCTCGGATGTCCTCACGCGGATAAAGGCTGAAAAAGTGAAGTACGTATTTATACAGGATCGTCGTGGTAAATCCGAAGAGGTCATTGGATGAAGAAAAGAAGTTTAAATTTCAAGGAAATGTCTATATACCCTTTCGCCATTTTCTGAGTCACTCGAAGTAGCCTTCACTAGCTACCTGGACCTTCTTGAGCTAGCACCTGAACCCGCTAAAGGCTTGCTCACTTCCTCCTTGTCCATTTTCGTCATCACCTCCATGTGTTGCGATACTCTGCGTTTACCTTTACCTCGACTACACCCCACGTGGAATAGTCAAGAGGATTTCAGTCGGCCTACAGAAAGGCTACAAGTCGGAGATCAGTGAAGACAGAGGTCCTCGTGAAGCCTGATCAATCCTTTCTTTCAATTTCATCATGAATTCGACTGGAACGCAGTTACCTCCAACTGCTTGTCAGAATTTCGGGATTTCTTGGCTAGGTCGTAAACTTGCGACTTCCTGTAGCCAAATCCCGCTATGATTTCCGCGGGCGATTTTCCGGCACAAAGCGATTCGACTATAGTCGTTGTTCGGTCGTATTCTTGGCTCATGGCTGACAGTTTCCCACTTGTTCACTGGTTCGTGGCTTACATAGTGAGTTCCCTTATCAACAATTGCTTTGTTTATATGTGCCTCATCTACATCTTATTTGTGGGACTGTCCGAAAACATTCTCGACTTATCTCGACGTTCCTGTATTTCTTCAATGATTGAATGCGACGCACTTCGCTGGCATAAATATGGTAGGGGGGGGGGGGGCTTCTTCCCTTGCTCCAACAATTTACACTCCTGTAGCCCCAAGGTTTAGGCTTTTGACGTCACAAGCTATGTATATGTGCGACCATTTTAGCCAATAGTTCGCTCTAGCCGAAAGTGCGTGTGAAACCAGGCGTGCCCCTTTCACTGCGGCCAATCAGCCTCGCATTCCCTTCACGGGACTTCTTGCGAGGCACGCACAGTATGTACGTCAAAACGGAGCATTGAAACTGAACCATGGAAATCAACACCATTCATTTGCATCGACAGGTTTAGACTCGTCACTGCCGTTTCACTATTTCATTGGGGGTGAATCATGCGGTCTAATCACTAGACTGCGGATGTTATGCATTTAGAGCATAACAATTGAATGTTACTGGTACACTATTTATAATCTATTAAAAGAACTAAGAGACATAATCAATTTGTATTTTACTCCCTTTTCTTGTAATCGATGCAAACAATTTTTATTTTGCGTAACGATCCACAGTCTACTGATTACTAAACTGCGGATCTTTATGCAAAATAAAAATGTTTTGCGTTGATTGTAGGAAGCAGGATTAACATAAGAATTTATTTCATCCCTTAGCAACTTTGTTATATTCAAAGGAACAACACAACACACTTGAATTTTTTAAATCTTTTACTGTTTTATATTTCACCCAACCAATTTCTTCGTAAATGCATAAAGATCCGCAATCTACCACTTTGAATGATCATTTTAAAACGCAGATGAAAACAATTTTCATTGTGAATGGTAATCGTTCTAACGTCTCAAAGAAATGCACGTCATATGGTCCAATATTAAAAAGGTGATCGTGTTTTTTAGAAGTGTCTGAATATTGATGGCAGCCACGGTATATCAAGAATAGAAGGTCTAAATTCCCCTTTAGCTTCCCGTTTGGTATCGCGATTGCGATTGCGGAATTTCTACGGGCCGCGAAAACGCGCGTGAACATGAAACCAGGTGGGCAGTGGGGTGGGAAGAAAAATTCACGGCCCCTAAAATTTGATAGGCCGTGGGCCGATCCATAAATCCTCCGCGCGGCAGTTAAAGCGTACGTTCGACGAGGCCGTAAGGCGGAGCGGAATCGAGTAGTAAAATGTAAATTCCGGGCGATCGCCGACCAAAGGTGCGGTTCGTAAATCCCGGATGTGAATTCCATGGTACAAGGGCTATTTTCGGGACCACGAATTGTAAGGAGACCCTTGCTCTATATGCGATGCAATCACCGTTTTGTTTTTAGGAGCCGTTTAACACGTTAAGCGCGGCGTCAGTCCCGGTGACTGACGATGGACTTTTCTGGTTGAGGCGCCGTCAGTCACTAGACTGCGGTTTTTATGAAAAATAACAAATTTTATCATTTATTGCGAGAAATGAGAACGAATAGAATGTTCGTTCAATCCTCAATTACTTTATCACTATTATTTTTGTTGGATTGGAATGACATCTGTCACACAGGACGACTACTCGTGGTCTGACGATTTTATTTGGTCAGGGTTTTACGTATTGAAATTATACATGTAATATCCAAAGGTTCCAATAACCCCAGCAAAATTCTAGTACACCATTATGTCCGTAACTGTAGCAGAGGACTCGTCTCATGTTTTAAATAAAAATGACACCGAACACGATATAATTACAGTTTCTGGTGCGAGTGAGAGTGCAGTTACAGCTGTGCTACGGCCCACGTTTAGCGAATTTTCTCAAGGATAAAAAACATTCGTACCAAAATCTCCCTATTTTTTCCCATACTCTGCAAAGCTTCAGCTTTAATTTAGAAAAAATTTCATCGCTCTACCTCATTTCTATAGAAAGTTCTTTGATTTTGAAGCGGGTTTCGTTCAAATTGCCCACTGTGCGGCCTACCCCCCCTGCACTGAGTCACGTGCCCCTGGCTTTGCCCCTACTAGTGCTGACAGACATGTTGAGCCTACTTTAACTGACGCTCAGCAAACCCAACGATGCGACAGTTACGAAGATACTGTCTAAACATTCATACATAGTTGTAATTCCGCTATGAAATCAGTTAGGTTGCTTACCTTTCGATTCGACTCGCCCCGGCACAGTTCCCACAGGAGACACAAGGCCAGGGCGCATATTCCAGTTTCTTTGGCGAGGGTGGCCAGCGTGGAGGATACGATGGCCAGCAGCAGAGGTAACGGCGATCTGGATTGGTCGCAGTGAGCGCAATACGCCAGGAAGGCCGACAAGGTCAGCAAGCATGCGAGGAGGTCAGCTCGGCCGACAACGCCAGCCACAGCCTCACTATGAATCGGGTGTACCGCGAAGAGGAACCCGGCGATCGCGTGTCCGAGGTTGTTTCTCCCTGGTAGAACCTGCAACGTGAGAAATATGCTCTATGTACATATACAGTGCGGTGCAATAAGGGGGACAATGGCTGAGAGAGCGAGAGGACCGTGTGTTTTTCGGTCATTGTTACCGGGGACGGAAAAGCCGTCGCGTGCTACGGACGAGTCTACAATCGGGGACAATGAACCGAGGATTCCGAGGGAACCGGAATAGCTAGGCGATCTAATTCGGAGCACAATTTCCGCTCATCATAAATGCAGCACGATGGACAAAAATTTTATCCAAGGTATGCGCGCTCTGTGCTCCGCTCGCGGCAAGGCTTGCGGTAAAAGCTGGCAAAGGGCTCGACGAAACCCGATGGACAGAAAATTATGGAAAGGAGGATGGTTGAAAATGGCCACTTTTGGCTCCGCATGGGAACGAAAAATTCATGCAGAACGACGCGGGACAGTGGTTTTCTACCGCTGACCCGTCGACCATTCCGCAGACAGTTTTTAACACCTGATACATATATCTGGATCATGATGGACACAAAAAATATTTATACGGAGACGAATATTAGATATACAGGTGTTTCTTTTTAAGGAGAACATCTAAATTATTTCAGTTATTATTAAAGGTAGAGAATAGTCTAATTTAAAACATTAAAAACATTAGAAGAATATAAAGACACTGTTATATTATTTTCGACCCATCAAATATATTAAAGAAAATTTTTATTTTGCATAAAGGTTCACTGTCTAGTAATAAGAATAAGATAAGATACTTCGTCTCTATACTCTTGGAATATCACTTCACTTTTTCATCTTCAAGGTCACTTCAAGGTTTATAGGCCTTTCAACTCGTCTTCGTGGCAACTACAACGGTTAATCCACGAAAAGTGTCGATGACTTTGAAAAGACCATCAATATGACCATGAATGAAGTTTTTCTTACGACCAGCACACACACACCTTGAAACTACTTCGTCACTTTCTTCTACATTTAATAGCGACGGAAATAATTTAGATGCTCCACTTAAAATGGAAACCCTGTCTATGGAGACAGAAGGTCCGCGTATATCCTTTAAAATAGAATAACTCTTTTAAAAGTAGACCGAATTCATTGAGTCTTTTTAAAATTAAATTTTGGAGATTCTCAATTTATATAGTTTCCTAAAAGTGGCCTAGTGATTGAATTGATCTATAATCGTCACATTTGTATTTCACCATCATGAGATAGTAAACACTTTTAAAAATAGTTCGCGAGAATATCTGTATGCAAACGAACGCAAGATTGAACTCGAAACCCGAAACGCTATTGCGACTAAATTGTTCCAACATAGGAACCACGACTGACTGTACTCCTCGCTGTTTTGCATGAATTTTTCATCCAATCCGAAGTTGAAAATTTTTCCATCATCTTCTAATAAAGAGCGTGCAGCACACGCCAATATTTTTTTCAAAAGAGTTCCCAGCGTAAAGGGATATTCTAGTCTGAAAAATCGATGCTTTTGCATTTTATTAATAGTCTGCTGTTCGTTCCGTGCGAACTCATCGCGTGTGTTATTTGCCAATATTTGCCATATTGGAAGCAAAACAGGATTTGACGTAAATATTCTATGTCTTTTGTTAGAAATACAATAGAATCTCTAATCATTTCTTTCGCTGAGAAAATCCTATTTTTCTGTGTTTGTGAACATTGCACATTTTAATGTTTGCATATGTTATTTACCTTCGCGAGCAGACGTTACAGCTATTTAAAATTGAACAGAACGTTCTGCGTGTGGGATACTCGAAACTTCAGTCGCGTATTGATCGAACTATGCTTGTTAAATTAGCAACCGCGATATCTCAACATCTACTCGACCGATTACCATCAAACTTTACGTGCGCCTCCAGTGCACTTGTCGGTGTAGTTGAAGCCACAATTAAGACAAGACAATGCTCCATTCTCATGTTATAGCTCGTCAAACTCGAAACGTCGAACTTGATTGTGGATCTTTAACACAGTGTCTTTTTTCCATTCCTATACGTTGTACGTTGTTTTGTACACATTTAAAACACCAAAGTTGACCTCAAAATGTCCTAAACGCCTCCAATTATACAGAAGTTGCGAACGCCACATCATGTCCTCTTTGATAATTAAATGTTATTCGAGGTGATCGATTTAGGTACCTCAGCCTGTATAAATGATACATGTTATGGTCCCGAAGTTTTCACATATATCGAGACTAGATTGCGGATGTTAATGCAATTCTCAATCATTTGAATATGTTGATTGTAATGTATTGACACTATTCAACGTTTTAAATTTTCCCCTGTTTCAAATTCCAAGCACCCATTATTGTAATAAATGTATAAAAATCGTACTAAATTCTGTTGAATTTAATACTGAATCTTTTGAAAGTTTTCGTAAGCATAATTTTCACATCCGCGGTCTAATAGAAACATTACTGTAGTTCTCATTATCAGCGACTGCCATGCGAGTTCGAACGATACAGCCGTATTCTAAGCTATTTATGGCACAATGGCCGCAGACGCGTCGCTAGCGTTATTTGGAGGACTAAACGTGAAGCAGGCGAGAACGCGAACGGAACCGAAGCTTTTGAAACGGAACAACGGATTTCCTCCAGTAATCCCGTTTCCATTACGATCACCGTGGCAGGTAGCAGGTGACACGAGTGACTGTCCGGGCGGAGGAGGTGCGTCGAGCCCGAGCCGCATCGCGCCAGTTATTAACGTAATATTCCGGAATTAAATGGACCAGTAAAATTTTATTTCGAACAGCCGTCATAACGTCTGCTATTATCAACTCCGCTTGACATGCGCTCTACAGGTGTCACTATTACCTCGTTTTCTATCGCGACGTAAAATTCGTCCGGCAAACGAGCTGCGGCGTTCGGCGACAACTCCGATCTAGAGATTTCGAAAAATCGAATTTTTTCTTGCACTTTGTCGACTACTTCAACGTTTTGAACGCGGTAGTTCAATACATATTTTCAAATTTAAGACAGCTTCGATCGTTCTTGAGGAATACAGGGTGAGGCAATAACTTTGTCCACCTTGAATATTTCCGTTACCTGTAATAATATAAGACAATTATACAGGGTGGTTCACCAGATATTACCACCTCGGTTTTCGTCATTATTATTATTCGTAGCGAAGAATGTTTATATAAGGTTGAATGGTTTCGAGAGATGCATACTATGGTGTTGTGAGTGTTTTTGTAGGTGGACGCGTAGAAGAGATATGAAGATCGTCAAAACTTTTTTTTAATGGGATCGTATATGTCTTTTCCTGCACCAATCGATGAAGCTTCATATTCTCTACAAAAAAGCATTAACCTATTAATATCGAAAAACCATTAGTTAAGGAGATATTTCAATTTTAGTGTTGGTACGAAATCAGAACTCTCTTGATAATGTTACGAATTCAATGTGGCAACTATTTACATTTTACAAGAATAATAGAAATGCATTAAATGAAATATTTCAGAATCGTTGGATAGGAGAGTATCCAATTCTACGTGAAAATGCTATTATATTATTGAAATAATTTTCTATATTCAGAGAAGCGTGAATAATTTTTGAAGAATATATTCACTGTTCCCGGATGATCTATTCAAAAGGTATACAATGTAACAATGTATGATTAATGTTGATAACAAGTTACAACACATCAATGTAGGACACAAGTTCCAATGAAATACCTATGTATGTTGCGAAACT
This sequence comes from Lasioglossum oenotherae, assembly GCA_028455765.1. Lineage (NCBI taxonomy): Eukaryota > Metazoa > Arthropoda > Insecta > Hymenoptera > Halictidae > Lasioglossum > Lasioglossum oenotherae. The sequence goes on from CM052296.1 coordinate 733,588, forward strand.
GAAGTAGTAGAAAGCGCAACATATTTGGCTGCTTGCATGTACGACGGTTACGTATTGTTATTAGTAATTATGAACGTGCTGGGAGTAATTGTAAGCCAACAAACAGCAATGTTTGCAGAGAGTTCGGACCACAAGCGTATTAGCACCACCGCGAATTGAACGTCAGCAATGTAGGAAATTATCAAAAATGCAAGTAAATAGAATGTAAAATGGCAATGACACTTTTCCTGAAAAACAACATGAAAATCTGCTGTCTACTTATGATAATGTAAACCAGAAGAAATATGGTCCTTAAATTTGAGGACTGGTCACCAACATTGACCTATTTTCTATTCTAGGTAATGCAAAACCTTTTATTTCTTACTAAGACGTTACACTAGTAAGTAAACGCTAACTTCTTATTGTTAGTACGACAGTAATGGTGTTCTAGAATTATTTAAATTGAAATATCGCCTGAACTACTAACTTTTCGACATACATACATAGGTTAGTATTGGGTTGGCAAGAAAGTAATTTCGGTATTTTAAGGTGAAATAGAGCCCAATTTTTGTATTCAAGCAATGAATTTTAATGAATAAGATATTTTCCCTTTTGTTCAATGATCTTTTGCCAAAGAGAATAAATAAAAAAATGTTTTATTGATTGATGTTCATCGCTTGAATAAAAAAATTCGGTTTTATTTCACCTTGAAATACCGAAATTACTATCTTACCAACCCAATACTTTTTTATAACGAATGTTTAGCTGCATCGATTGATGTAATAAAAAATACCTCATTCCATTTAGAAAAATGAAGTTGACCTTCATATGTCCATTACGCGTCCACCTACAAAAAAGCTACTAACATCAGGTTAATGCCCCCTCGAAACCGAGCAATTTCCATCGGATGCATTTTTGCCTAACACCAATAGCAGCCGAGTGATTCAGGTGGCCTGTTTGAGGTGTCTCACTCTGTATATCGTTATTATTTGCCAAAAGTATGATTTACCTTCCTGGCGACCCTGACCACGAGAACGGTGCATGCCGCGTGCAACGCAACGTTCAGCAAATGGTAACCCCACGGCTCCAGGCCACCAAACAGATGATTCAGTCGGAACGTCGCCACGCAAAGAGGCCTGTAGCTGCCGTGGGACCCTTTGTCGGTCAAGGGTGTGCCCCAGAAATCATTCTCCAGCAGCCGGTGCCACGGCGTGCTGGACAGCAGGTCTGGATTCGTCAGGATGGCCCTCCTGCAATAGGAATTCGAGATTGCGTTAGCTTTGTGTACATAGAATGCAATTGTGTAGTAATTTTTAAATTTCCAGGATTATGTTATTAACCCTTCTCTGTATAATAACAACGTGGTGAAGACCTTGAACAGAATGTACTAAATATTCATCGTTTTTAAACTGAATTGAAATTTCATTTGCATATTACTAAATGTAGAAACATGATAAATATAAATATTCTTTTTCTACTAGAAACCTATTGAGGACAAAGAAGTTATAGTCGTTGTAGCTGCGAGAAGAATAATACAGAAAGGGGTTAATTAGAATTGGTTATCAGTAGACTGTGGCTCTTTAGGGGAAATCAAAAGCTTATATATTAATTACAAAAAAAACAAGAGACAAATACAAAAAGAGTCTGGTTTCATTTGAGAAAATGGGTATGTAAAACGTTCACTCTACATTCAGAAATGTCTGAAATAGATGGCTAAACTATGAGAAACAAATCGTTATTTAAAAATCAGTCCAAGACAGAGACAATAAAAGCAATAATGCGAAAGTGAATCGAATATGTGGATTCAAAGTTTGTCCATACAAACACCGCTCTTCAAGAAAATCGAGTTTCAGAATTCTGCTTATTGTATGCTCGACCATGTATAGCTATCTCACATAAACGAAGTCAATTTCTCGTGAAGCGAGTATTCTTTGCAAAACATCGCATTCTCTTTTTCCGATTCACTTTTAAATTATTCATTGTTTTCCGGATGCACCATCTGTAGAATGTTCGTATGTACGTACATACTTCTATGTATTCACATTCTGATGCATAGCTCCACCACTTAATTTATACATTATTTGTTAATGCTTTAAATCAAATGATTTATTTAGCAGTTTATTGATAAGAGCTCAGATTTGTTCTTATTCTTTTTAACAAAATTAGATCGGTTTACAATCTTTCAAAAAGCGGAAATGTAATGTTCGAATACATTGTGGATCCAGCACACGTATGCTTAATTGAAATTAATAAAACGCGGCCATCTGTAACCAGAATATACCGCGAATAGTACTTAATTAATTCATGAATTTGTGTCACAAATAAAAGTAATGGAAGATTACGGTTTGGCTGCACGGTGGATTGAACTCGCCAGCTCCCGCGGATTGAATTATATTCTCCCAGCTTCCGCAGTGTACGAGCGAAAAAAATGCAATGCGGTGCGGATACACAGATTAACGTAATTCCGCATCCCGCTTACGGGAAGTAAAAAACCGCGGACGCTGCAACGGTCGCTGTCTAAGGATTCTTATTTCCCCGGTTCCCGGTTGGAACTTATAAGAACAGAGGCAAAATGGACTTCGTTCGCTGCAATGTTGAATGGGAAACTTCGCAGCCATTGAAGTTAGCGTCGAAGTTTCCTTCTAGAACTGATACACAGCTGGCTATCGACCAATTAAACAGTCTGTCACTCGAAACCTGAGTCGCCAGATCGGGGGAATTGATCGGAATTGAGGAGAAAAAGTTACCCTCTTTTTGCCAGTACCGGATTAGTCACGTGATCGGGCCGTGGCGGAAACGTGGGGGAATACTGTCGTAGAAGGGGAAGATATATTGGGGATACAAGTGTTAACCCAAAATATTCAAAATATTGTTTACACAGCGGATCTTTATGCAAAATAAACATTTTCTACCTGATTTGCAATAAACTTGAGTGAAATGGAAGTTTATTTTCTTTCTGAATATGTTTAATAGGTCGAAAATAATATAAGAGTACTTTTAAATTCTTCTAATTGTTTCATTCAAGAAATAGAAATATTCTAGCTAGGAAGAAATGTTTAACTTTCGAGTTAAAACAGCTCGGAACCAGTGTAAAGACTCGTGGTGTTTGCGTCCTAACTCCACCTTTCTCTCCTACAACGCTTTGTATCCTTACGCTTCCACCACTGGCCGGCCACGTGACGCGGTTCATCTCCGTCGTGCATGTGTCCGGTACTGACGGAGAGAGAATGACTTTGTCCCCTGAATTCGTGCTCCCTCCCCTCATCTGGCGACACTGTTCGGTACGTGCACAAGGACCGACAATCTTGCCTCTATCCCCTCTCCCGGTGGACATAGATCGCACATCCATCAAAATCATCCACGCGCCAGCAGTTAAAGGACTCGATAGAGCATCGCGAGCAATCGCGCGAAAACAAAGTCCGCGGCGCACCGTCGGATGCGTAACGACTTGGGTAACGATTTAACGAGCGCTCGTTCCCGCAAGAGCCCTTCATTCCGGCCACAAAGCGATGTAATAGGGCGTTCTTCGGCCTCGTGCCGCGTTAAACCCATTTTTACCTACTTCCCATTACCGACAGTCATAATTCCTCGGCATAAATACGCTGCCCTCCCAAACGGTGGGATCCTTCTTCCATGTCGAACAGAGTGTGGGGCCCTTCAACCCTTTCACTGCCTTGTCATATATGAACATCCGTTTTCAATACAATCTATTAAGTAAAACGAAATGAGGTGTTAGAAATCTACAAAAACAATTGCTGTAATTAAACTGCGGATTTTTATGCATTTATTTAATTGTCTGGGTGAAATGTAAAACAGTAAAAGATTAGAAAAGTCTAAGGATATTATTGTCAATGTTTTCAATATAAAATATCTACGAAATGAACTTTTATTTCACTCCTGTTGCACATAATCGTTGCAGAACATTTTTATTTTGCATACATATCCGCAGTCTAATTATGACGAAACTGAGTACGTCGGATACAAAACTGAAAAGGTACTAGATAATAATATTCTTAAATTATTTTCGATATCTTAAGATGATTGAAATCTAGTTATAATCAATATTTAACGCATTTATATCTACTAATCATTTCTTCGATGAAAAAGAGGTTATGTGTTCCTTTAATAACGTTCATATAGTAATTCGTTTAAGCAATTCTGATCGGAAAAATCTTTTCGAAAGTGGGCCAAACGAATTCAATTCTTCATCGAAGCTAAACGGATTATTATAATAAAATTTCGGAACAATAGAATCTACTGTGGTAATGTATTTAGTTAATTAAACGGTGCATGCTTCTAATCTTACTGACACCGTTTTGAAACTTTATTGTATGCAATTTATACTTCTTTTTAACATGGGAGGATGGTCATTTATTGCGATTGTTACTGATCAAAAATACTCACAGAACATTACTATTCGATGTACAATTGACATTCATATCTCCAGGAAAAATTAAGAGAAAGTATCTTGTTTAATAAATGTTAGACAGATTTAAACGCACCGTGACGAGATGTTGTGTATGTTTCCCCGCGCATGCGCGTCCGAAAGCAGTTAACGAACTTGTTTAAATTGGGAGACTATTATTGGCGGGAAAGTGCCCTACGCTTTCGCTGACGCCATTTTGAAGCATCTTTTTATGCAGTTTATACAACTTATGATTGTGACTGATCAAAAATACTTACAGAACACAGAATATTACTATTCGATGTACAATTAATATTCATGTCTCCAAGGAAAATTAAGAGAAAGTATATTGTTTAATAAATATTATACAGACTTCAAGAACAAACTTCAAGAATACTGTCTGATGTACAATTATCATTTTCACTTCAAATAACTGTTTTGTAAAACCTGAGACGAACGTAAATTAAAGCTATCGAATACTTTTGCGAGTTACTGTATGTGAATACGAATAAATATATGTATATCTTAACAATTTTGCTACTAGAGTCATATATTTCTGACGAAAACGATTCAGTTTCTTGCCTAACGTTATAGCGGTTGCCATCTGAATTTATGGCAGGTACGTGAGCTGCTTTTTTGACGACATTTAAGCTTTGCCCATTTCGAATTTATTGCTCTTTATTCGTGTTTAATGCTCGTTCGTAAAAAGATGAGCAAATATAAAGTTCAGAAGTTTCCCGAAGGAATTATTATTCTTTAATATTTTCAAGGACTGCTCTCGAAAAAATTAGACAAACTAATTACCTCATTTTCAAAGTGAGCTTCCGAGATATTTGCAAAACACTGTCGCTACTGCGTAGAGTCCGTTTTCTAACCTACAACAAGACATGTGTACATACCTTTCGTATGCTTCATATTATTCTCTTTGCTATCATCACGAGTCACTGCCTTGTACCAATTGTTGTTCATATATGTTGTTTAAATAATCACTTGCATTTCATTAGAACGATCTAACACTTCGTACACCGTAGTTCATAGTACATATAACAATAATATACGAATCCTAAACAGTCTCTCAATACTTCCGTGTGAAGGCGCATTCGTCGCAGGCCGTTATACTTATGGAAACGGCTTGAGATAACATGCTCTGTTCCAAGATTACATCACCATGTAAATACCAGAGTGTCACACATTCGAACCCGGATATTTGAATGTATAAACCCGGAGATGTAAACAGCAAAAAGAAAGGTTTGTTCTCGAATGTCCAAAAAACAAAAAAAAAGTGTGGAAATCTTTTAAACAATCAATTGAAAATTTCAAAATATCAGTTTCTAAAGCTAAGAACTTTTATAGTATATGTATAAATATTCAATCATAAACCTACAACAAACAAAAGAGTTTACGAAATTTCATGACTTGAAGGAATTTTCGCGATCATGCAAAATCTTCCAAATTGTTTATTTCTGAAGTGGAAGAAATAATTAGATTACTTAGAAATTTGAAAAACAATTCTTAGTATAACAAATTATTATTATGTAATTTTTTCTAGAACTTCGGAAATTTGTTTCAAAACCCAGAGAAGTGGCAACCCTGATATGTACCAACAGTGGTGTACATATACGCGTTAAACAATTACGTCAGCAATTACGACCGTTAGTTTGTCTCTAAAGGATGCAGTATTCTTGGCAACCGCCATCAACACTTGTCAATAAATTACAGAGGAGGATCGTAGGACAGTGGGGTCATACGATCATTGCAGGAATGCAGGAAATTATTTCAAGTTCAAGGTATGCCAAAATGTCTTTTAAATTAGTCCTAAAAGACAAAGCCTAACCTAATTCCAACTTAACCAAGATTCTTTTCAAATAGCTACACGAATATAACCCTTTGTGGTATTGGCAAGAAAAATTAAAATAACTCATAACATAACTCACCTACAGTTTGTATAGTCATTTTGAACGAATTTTGGTTAGAAATAGCAGTAAAATAATTCCGGACATCTATTAACGAAAAAGAATGTAATTACCGAAACTGTGATATAAATCTTGCGGCAAATGGTCGTCAACTTGCATATCAATAATTCGGAATATATTTATAGTTAACACGTACAGTGATCAAATTATTAGAATCGTTTATATAAGTTGGAAATTTTACAATAAAGAGTGAATTTTTAAATGAAAGTCTAGCTATATTGAACTCTTGACATTTTTGTTTGAATGATTCGAAATTACAAAAGTGCATTCAGCAGCAGTGTAGCCAATATTGAACAATGAGGAAGCGTTGAAAAATATATTTTTCGTATTTGATTACTATATAATTTGAACTGTTTAAAACAAGGCGAATACTAAAATCATTATAATCGAGAACATAAACGGTTAACAGACGCCGTCACCATAAAATATAATTTATAAACGCGTCATCAATAGCGTATAATATTCGCGACTAATTTAGTGTCCCCGTTTCGCCTCGGTTTCCCACACATTTTGCTCCCGAGCGACTGGCTCGGGGGGGGGGGGCAGGCTGCAATTAACAATTACGTTGGGATTAATACCGCGGCCGGGTAAAAGTGATCTGGCATCGCGCGGTTCGCGACCCATTTTTCTTCCTCGTTCCTTCTCGTCGCTCGTCATTTTCGTCTTTTGCAGGGAATATGGTAACAGAGAAGCCAGAAGGCAGTAGTGATGGGCATGATCCACCTCAATTAGTATCGATTCCTAATTGGAAAGTATGATTGTATCTGAGGTACGTATCAATACATAAGTATCAAAGAGTATCGATTCCCAAGTGATACCTACACAAAAACATCGACTCTTCACAGGTACAGTCGGGGACAAAATCAAGTGGACAACATTTAACAACTTTTTCAAAATTCGTCGAAACGACTGGTGATTTTTTGAGACGTCAGAAGAATCACAAGGTAATGAATTTAAAGTTTTTTTTTTGAAATTGCATTTGCTCGGAATTTGGAAGAGAAAAGCGGAGGTCACAATTTTTAACTTTTCTATGTGTGTCTGTAATGAGAATTTAGAATATGCTTCCTGTAGATCTAAGTATGATATTATATAAATGTGCACAAAGTTTCATCAAACTTGGCTGATACATAAAAAAAAGTTACATAAAAGATACTGAAAGATAGAAGTAGACTGTGGATATTTATGCAAAATTCAAATTTTATGCGTTTGTTGCAAGAAACAGGAGTCACTTTAGTTTATTTCGTGATTTAATCATTTTAGTAGGTCAAAAGTATATTGATACTCTTCAATCTTTTAAGTCTTTACGTTTTTTCAAATTGCAACTACACATTTTTGTCATGAATGCAAAAAATCCGCAGCCTATACATAAGAATGATTGAATTTTGAGCTTATGATTGATCTAAATCACAGTTTCTTTTTACACACTTGTAAAACAGATTTTATAAAGCAGATTGCAATGTGCTAGTAAGAAAGTTTTTTGCAAACATCTCGTTGACATGTAATTTCCGTCAGAAACGAAAGTCGTACAGTAGCATCTACGTAACCATCGTATCCTCGTGTCGGTTGCAGTAGCGGTGCTACACTCTTTGTAGTGTGCCGAACTCATTGTCAGAGAAAGATAGCGATAGCAAGGAAGAGAGACCGCGATTCGAGCGTTCGGTAAACATTAAAGGACTCGTGCTAGCACTGCCTTATAACTTCAAATTGTATCAAAGTTCCTTCTCTTTGGTTTTTCGTTAATGAAACTTTTACCATCGCATTTACCTCGTTCTTCTGATTAAAACAACATCAAACATAATTAAACGATATACATAATTACTTGTGCAACAAGCGATTAAAGTTTCAGGCTTGACATTTAGAGATACTCTCCGTGCCTCACAAGTTGTCTTCTGGCAGAAATTCAAAATAAATGCGACAGCTAGCCGTCCGATTGATCATTCCACACGGACTTTCGATTCTAGCCGAATTATTGGCTAAAGTGTGTGACGTCAAAGCCTAACTGTGCCGTCTCGAGGACTTCTTGTGAACCACGTGGAGTACATAAATCCTTAGCTTCTCCTTCACAAGTAATTATGATCGTAACTATATCGTGTTTGGTACCATGTTATTAAGACAAACGAGTCGAATACTATAGTAACAGTTTTTTAAAAGAAAATCAGATAATTTACAATCTCCTGCTTCGCTATATGACTGTGATTATCGCTTGATTGGTACCAAGGGGGAGCCCCCAGTGGTGGGGATAAACTTTAGCGGTTATGGTGTAGACAGACAGTTACGGAGACAATACTGTATTCAGCACATAAAAACGAGAAGAGTGATGTATAACATGTGACAAAAAGCTTTACGGATGCAGTTCGAAAGTCTCACTCCGCATTACTCGCTAATTATGAGAAAGAATTGGATCATTCCCATCACTACAGAGCGACGAGACGCGGCGCGGCGTGCCCGCGGCATTTTAATCGGCGAACGATCGATATTCATGAGCATCGGGCGGAACGCGATGTTTTGGCTCGTCTCGAGACTCTGATACCGGAGGCGACGCACCTGAGCCATCGTCGAGGGAAATGGAACCGGGGCTCGATGAACACCCGGCCAATAATTTCGAATTCCACAGGCCTCCAATAAGCCGCGCCCAACCCCGCGCCTATACCCACCCACGTCCCGCGCCCGAATCGTGTCGCATTTTCTACGTGAGCCCGTGCAATCGACATCGGAAACAAGACCCCGCTGGATTCTTCTTACGGGGAATTTAAATCGGGCACCTGTTTCGCGGAATACTGGCAGGACGAATCGGATCGATGAAATAACGTGTTTCTGATGAGAAAAGATATTCTCCGGTCGGTCGCTCCGCTCTGCTCTGCAAGCAGGCTTCCATTTCGAATTCATTCAACGACTGCACCACGCTCCGGGAAACAGCCGATTGTATTTACAATGACAAATGTGAAGTATGCAATGGCTGTTTTGTTCGAGATTGCCGGGAGGGAAAATCGAATTTTACATTGATGGTGAAAGCTGACGTGCTCTGCTTGTTTATCAACCTATTTAGGATTCGTACTAATTCTGTCGAATTTTTGGTATTAACACTTCACCTACCACAAGCCTGTTGCACTATATTATCGAGCCCGACTTGTGTCGATGGATAATTTACGTCTGGTACGGCTTTTAGTTATTTTACCATTTTTGTTTGCTTTTATATTATGCGTTAGAGCAAGTTACACTTTGTAATTCCATGCGTATCGAATAGAGAAGAAGAATCGATATTTAACAGTTGAATATTTTCAGAAGTGTGAGATAATCTTTCAATTCGAAATAACTTAGAAAATTGCAGATTCTTCGAATCCTGCTTATACATGATGTCCCCAATCAAAGCCTGCTGAGTGTGGCGTTGGGATTGGCCGAGCCAGGATCCCTCCGTTGTATTCGCGCTGTGATTGGCTTGTGTTTTTCTTCAATAACTCTTTAACAAAGCCGCGGAGAACATGTTCGCAACGGAAAAAGATCCTTCAAATAACTGCAGGAATCAGCCTTTTTTAAAGGAAGTACATACAACATTTTTAGGACACCCTGCAGATTGCAGATTTCTATGTAGAACAAATTCTCGATTAATTCTAGGAAACAGAAACTGAAATAGCAATGTAGTTTTAACCATTTTACTACGTTAAAAATAGTATAATACATAATATGCCTAGGTTCTTCTGATGTTTACACAGTGTTGTATTTTTCTTGTTTATCATATTCGCTATAAAAGCATTTTTAAAGAAATGGAGATAATGCAACAGTATTTCAAAATGGATAGCACATGATGTTTCATATTCGATTTATTCATTTTGACCACACATGCATAGAATCCGCGGTCTATTCACAAAAATGGTCTGCGACATGTACGCGGCGCATCGGCGGCAGTAAATCGGGTGAAAAAGTCGCGGTTTAAATATTCGCAATAGTTTATCCGAGCCAAAAAATATCGTTAAAGTACAGTTGGCTGGCCAGAGTTTCACTCGGCCGCAGACTACTGCGTGGGTAATCGATTTCCATGAACAGAAAATGGCAGAGGCCGCGTGCAAATGAATTACGGCGACGCTTCTTCGGACCGCTCTCGCTGATTTTTCTCCTGGTCTTATTAAGTCGCCGCGCCGCTCGCTGCGTCGAAGCGACGCGGTTCGCAAAGCATGGATAATAAAAACTTGTAAAATCGTGGCCGCGGACGGGGCGGGGGGCTAACAATTAATCTCCATTCATGCCGATTGCAGCATTCTGAGTTTTTCGTCCGCACTTTGCAGTCGCCGCTGCAGCTACTGCTGCCTCGTTCGGGAGTTATAACCCTTGGAATAGGTCCACGGGAAAGACAACTCCGTGTCTAGGCTTTTTATCGAACGTTCCCGCGATTTCATTCGCCGCCGTGATTCGTATTCACTCGGGCTGAATTATTTTGCGCGTCGCTCTATCCGGCCCAGATAGTTAATTTGATTTCAATGGTGAAACGGTGGATTTTCAAAGGGTGAAATGCTTTACTGTCGTTGTGTGAATGGGGAAGTTTAGTTCGATACTAGCCGGCGTTTTTCTTGCAACTGATAAATATTAGAACAAAATTAAGGGGGAAAAAGTGATACTGTTTTTGGTTGCAGTATTTTTACAGAAACGATAGTAATCTTGAATTCTTTAAATGCTTTTTATATACCACATGAAAGCTTGCGTCAAGATATATTAATTTGTGTACGATATAATGAACTTCAAGGTCAGGCAATTAATATTTCAGTCGCAGTTATCGAATTGAATTTCTTGTATTTCAGATCAACTATTTTTCGTACCATAAACCTCGGACAAAAATAGCTGTTAGAATGTGTTCAATAATAAGATGAACATTGATCCCGTAAGGACACAAAACATGAGCCTAGTAAGCTAATCACTGGACAGTGGATCTTCATGCAAAATAAAGATTTTTGAGTTGCAACAAACTGGAGTGAAATAGAAATTTATTTTCTTTCATAATATGTTTAATGGCTTGAAAATAACATACGATATTTTTAAGATCTTCTAAAATCCTTTAAAACAATATTTTAAAATATTTATTGGCTCAAACATAGACAAGACTGTGAATTGTAATGTATTAGTATCAAGCATGAGTAGATTTCATACAAGACAGTCAAATATTTACAGAATTTAAACACGGTTATATTCTGTCGAATTAAAATTATTTAGAAATACAAGTGTCTATAGTTTCCGCATCTTGCAATATGAATATGTACTTCCTATTCGCTGAGAAGTCTCATAACGAAATGCATTCCAAGTTTTATAATAAAAACAGTTTCACCGTTTCCGAGTAGAACGCGTGCACAATGCAACGAAGACTCGCGACTCCGCGGAATTCATTAGAATCAGGATATTCGCATCGGAACAATCTAGTTTCGCGGAACGCGAGAGACCCGTTCTCGCGATTTCCCGAAAGCGTAGAGAGGCACGACACTCGACATATTTATACGAGCGAAGCAGATGGCACGTAAACTTTTCCGGCGCGCAGTTTATTCCTATTTCCGGGTCTCTCTCTCTCTCTCTCTCTCTCTCTCTCTCTCTCTCTCGCTTTCTCTTTGGAGTGGCGTCGAGGACGCGTGCGAAAATTTATGAAAGAAATATAACAATATTTCTCCGCGTCTCTCGACTTCGTCCAGTCGCCTCTTTGAGTGCTGACTCTCGTTAATATTTATCGATTATTAACGTTAAACATCAACGACTACCTGAAAATTGAATATTTCATGAAAATCTACTACTAGTGAAAATAAATACCCTCGCGGACTCGCAAGTCAAATTTGCCATACATATCAGGGATAGATGCGAAAGTTTCGTGGAGAAAAGCTACCTCACAAGGGAAGGGCCCCAAGAGTCCGACCTCGATATTGTAAAATATTAGGTGTAGTTACTCAATAGTTTTAACAACAAGTTAAAAATAACAAGTTTAAAAATAATTGTTAACCAAACTCCAAGGTACCTAATGGATGTTAAATTGCCAATAAATTATATTGTTACAGGGCCATGTTCAATATAAAGTAGTCGTAATGCGAACCTACAAACTTGCAACGAGTAACCCCTAAACAAATAGTAAGCGAAAGGGTTTGTCAAACACAGTTCCAGAAAAATTTCCAGAATAATGCAGCATTAAAAATGAACAACTTTTCATCGACAATTCGCGCGCCGGTGTGGTCGACAGGTTATGCCAGAGTGTCGCTAAATTCTCGAATGCGGACCAGCATAGGTCGTACCGCTTCGCTTTTCACCGGACTCGGAGAATTACCGATTAAACCGGCGGAAGGACGCGATTCGTTTCGCGAACCGTTGGCGTTCGCGTCTCTAACGTTGCGTAATCCACGGTATTAGTCGGTGGCATCGGTGATATTAAGCATCTGTCAGAACTGTCGCGAAACGGGGGATGTTCTCCTCCGCCTCTCTCGTTCTGTTCCCGAGTTGTCTCGCTCGCTCAGCGTCGTCTCACTGTGTACACCAGTTCGCGGTATTCCCCGAGGACTATTTCTGACAGTACACGTGACATTAATGAAACTTGGTCCCCGATCTAACAGAGCAGCCCCGAGACGTGACTGCACGCTGAGGGTTCAGCCCTGCGGGAAGGTGCCTTGCTGCCTTGCCGGGGGGATAGAAGGTGGTAGCTAATACCGGTCCAACCCCTTTAAGCTTCTGGCGCGGCCGACTTACGTAAGGCCACGGACGTCGATTCAATTTTCCGGCGGGTTCTTTGGGCTGCAACCCGAATCGGAAAGCGCTTAGCGGCTGGTCAAATTAGAATTATTGGACGGTTCCACCGGCGTAGAAATGAATTAATAAATTACACCACGCTGCCTCGTAGACCATGTCCCAGCCCGCCGGGGGTTCCTGATATAGATATCGCGGCGATATTAAAATCGACCGATGATTAATCTCCGTGGCCGCGCGCTCTGCTCGCATGCCACGCGAAAGAGTGGAAAAGAGCGAGAGAGAGTTGCCTCGGACAAGTGGGCGAGGGAACGCAGCCAGGGATGACTGTCCTATCGATTCCACCCAGCCTGTGTGGCGAATCAACGCGCGAAACAGGCCTGCGTCCAGGTTTCTGCTCCCGCAGCCCACAAGCTGCATTTTGGTTAGTCTCATAATTAATGACGTACACTTTAAATCAGGCATGGCCAATTCGTAGCTCGATCGGAGGCATTCTCAAGGAATACCCCCACTTCAACTACGGCCGCCAAGGGGAGCGCGACGCGCGGTCGGGAGAAGTGGGGATATTCTTCGAGTATGCCTCCGATCGAGCTGCGAGTTGGCCATGCCTGGTTTAAATCACAATAACGATTCCTCATCGATTTTATTAAACGTTTAAACGTTCCGTCAGTGTGGAGTTTGTTAAATCAGTAGTTTAAAAATATAATATATTTACATAATAGTCAGCAAGGAGCCAATTTCGTTAATAATTATTTACACGTGTAACCTCGTATTTATTCCGGCGTGATTGTTTACAAGACCTGGCAGGGACCGACTGACTGTCATTAAATATAACGAGTTTCTCTAACCACCACTTCTTGTTTCGACTTTATCTTGGCCGTAAGGGTTCTTTCCGATATCGTTGTACAGGGGGTTTTCCATATCGTTGCAACACTATACATGTCATGTGAAGCATGGTAGACATGTAACGAGTAGACTGCGGATCATTATGCAAATTTATGTCTCTTGTAGGTAGTTTTATGAGAGCCGGAACAAGAAAAAACTTAGTACATACACAAAGTGTTTGGGGAAAGGGTATCGATTCGATAATTACATTACTCAACCTTTGTTACTTCTAAACTGCAAATTTTCGTGCGATTAGGACTCATAAAAATTTCACACATAGAGAACTTTCACACTTCACTCTGTTTTATGTTGTTTATACATCATTAAAAGTATTAATACGAAAAATTAAATTCCATTAGGATATGTAACTATAATAAATTCGTTCAGTTATAAATCTAAATATGTTCATACTTTCACGATTATAGCTATGACTTATTATAAATGTACACAACAACTGTGCTTGAGAGAAAGCTACTTCAGGATTTATACAAATGGTTGAATATAATTCTGTACTTTAATAAATACTTTCAAATACTTCAAATAATTACTTTTAATAAATGGAAAGAGATATTCAAGACTTACTATCTAATATTTATTATCTCAGTTTCGATATACAGTTTCAACTATACAAAATAAAAATTGTCTGCATCCGTTGCAAGAGATAGAAGTCACTTGGGAATGTTTTTCTCTTTAATTATTTTAATAGTAGAATGTAGCGTGTCACTAGTTTTCAATCCATTTGATCTTGTTACTGTTTCAAACTGCAGCTACTCGTTTTTACCATAAACGCGTAAAATCCGCAGTCTAGTTATTAGTATTATTGTTATTGAATTAACAGATTGGAGTACCTTGGACAAATATGAATTCCATTCAATTATTCTTGCTCTGTGTACCAGTAATAGTTATAGAGTTCTAAATAAAATCTAACAACAGCAAATATATGGGAAAATGAAAATTCTGTGATGGTCGACTATTGTTAAAATTGAAACAGGGGTGAATAAAAATTGTCAGTGGTGTCTCATTTATAGCTCCCTGCTCCTGGGTTCTCCTCACCAAATTTCTGTAGAGTGTAGGAGGGGGTTGGGGAGATTAGGGTACAGGAGAGAATATTGATAGTTGACAGTGAGGGAACCGATATACACTGATTTATAATACTTCAAAGTTAAACTTGCCTAATGTTCCCGCAGTTTTATATTTGACATAAAATCAAACGCGGCGGTGCGGCGGCTGTACGTCATAAATATTCATGCGTAATTTCGCGACAGATGACAATTTAATTTCGCGAAACGGCATATTTAATCTCGATTCGAGGGGAATTATTTATCGGCGGGCACATGGGCGATTGGGGGGACACGCCGGGAGAAAGAGAGTGACAGTGGGAGAATTGAAGAGAGAAGGAGAGTAGTCGCGCTAAATTCTTCCCGGCAGCGGTCGACACAGCGATTCGTTTATCCTCCGTGAAACAATATTTCACGCGGTCGGCAGCCGTGCAGGTGAAATTCGATAACGGGCCGGAGGCGTTTCGACGGGCTCGACATTTTTGCGCGGCTGCGAGACGTCCTTCCGCTCGACTCCGCTCCTGAATACGGGGAGCTACGCTCCTCGGCAATGTGATAGCTCTGCTATCTTTAATTTCGTGGAAACTACAGCGAATTTAAAAGAAACACCCCGGGGCGAAACTATGACACATGTAAGGACGTTGTTTATCGAGTACGTACAACTCGGGATGTAAAAAATAAGATTATCCTTGAAAAAATTATTGACCCTTTGTCCGTGAATCTCAAGGTCAAGGTTAATTCTGCGGCATCTCACATCCATTTCCACTAAACTGAGGATGTAGAATCACATATTTACAGCCTGTACAGTGATTTGTGGTCGCCATTTTTAATCGCGTGTAACTCGTAATCCATTTGATCAACAATATATCATTATGTCAGTACAATATATCAATCTACAAAATGCATTTTTCAAATTTTCTACTTTAAAAAGCAATTCTAAAAAATTTCTATTCTCATTCAGACTGGACGCACTTTTTCCAAAAATTTCATTTCATATCGTCCGGTAAACTAACCCATCTAGCTTGCCAAAAAAATTGAGGCCGTTCGGTTCAAAAATATTTGTATTCTTATTCTGTAAACCTACCACTGCCGGTCAAATAACCGGTTTCATATTTTTCATTTCACAGTTATTGAAATGACGAAGTTGCTTACATGGAAATTGATTCGATAAATTTTTTTATCCAAGCAGATATAGCAATATAAATTGACACAATCTAAATAAACAGAGCATCGTCATTTTTCTTAAAACATTTTAATCGCTTTTAGTGGTCGGTAGGTTTAGTGTTAAACTGTGTGCCATCAATTATGAGGCTGACTGTACTTATTTTATTTCAAGGTCATGGATTCATTAGATGCTTTTCTACGTTTGTTCATACGAAGATTAATGTCCTTATTGTCAGCATACCCTATCGTTTCAGTTTTACGGAGGCCTTTAAAACTTTAAACGTTTAAACATTTCCTGTCTTCTGTATACTGAGTGGTATATTAGAACTTGTACGTTTTTGTAATGTGTTTGTAATGCACTATACGTATTTACACGACACCAGAGACCTGCAGTAGTACTTTTAACCTGCTCAGCGACGAGCTAGAACGCGCGAGACCCACCAGCGTGGGTGCAAATCCTGAAAAATTAAAGACGGCATACACGCGCCATCATTTTGTCCAGGGGAGAGTATTGCGGGAAATTCGAATGCCGTGAGGATTCCGGGCGGGTTGCGAAACCGAGTCGCGACCCGCTCGTAAATTCCCTCGTTACGATCGGTTCGTTGTTGGCGGGTGCGGAGACGTGACTCGTCGCGCGACCGGAATAAATAGAAATCCGCGAGGCGACGAAACGCGAAGGGTGGCTCTCTCTCCTCTGCGATGGAGGAGTTGCCGCGAGATCTCGGGGGATGATGCGACACCTGGCAATTTGCACGACATCCCCTCGCGTCACCGGCTGCCTTCAAGCCGGAGCCGAGCCTCTGCCTCGGTCTCCATCCGTCCCATCAGAGCGGATCCCATTCCTGGGGAACGTAACGACCGGGGGACGCGGAGAAAACCAGTTAGAAGGGTGCGTGGAAGGGGTGGCCCGAGTAAAGGAAGAACAATAAAACGGGGAGGAGAGCAGTAGGGGATGGAAAGAGCACGGGGAGGCTCGACGACGCTACATTATGTCGGGCATTTCCCAGAAGATGGTCTCCGGAGCGAGAACCGCGAAGATGTCGGCGAGGGAGGACCAAATAAATACCTGACTAAATCGCCCGGAAAACTCATTCCATGCTACGAGCTCCTTTGGAAGCCAGCCTCTGCCTGCTAGCCTCTCTGCCTGCCTGCCTGCCTTCCTTCCTTACACACCCCCGCAGAAGAGCGGGTTCGTTGAAGCGGCACACCGCGCGCCATTGATGCCCCTCCGCCCACGCCGCTGTTCTCTGCCCCGTGCAATTTCGAAAGTGAAGCTTAAGTCACGCCCGCTAGGTGTGACGCCGGGAAAAAGTGGCCGTCGTAAGTTAAGTCGTAAAGACGACGAGCCGGCCGCTCGGCTCGAAGCCCGACCCGGATACCCCAGCTCTGTCCCACACCGCTTCCGTCGAAGTCGAAGAAGAATGTTGCTAGGGAATATATTTTATTCGCAGTTGTCGAGCGTGAATCCGTGGAAACGATTGCTTCTGCTCGCCGATCGGACGAGGTTGCGGCTGATTTCGGGAACCTGGACTGGTAACGTATGGCGGTTGCTCGATAAGTACTAAAGTTCGGGCTTGCGGGCAGATCGTTATGGACCTGGCGTTGGGATATCCAGGTTCTCGGTGGCTATGTTCGGGCATGTTTGTGGAGGGCGACATTGTTGCATAATCACAATTATTCGCACGACTACTTACAGTAAGGAGCATAACTGATTCCACACACTTTTTTATGAATGGACCAAACGACTTCAACATCTCTGTAAGGCTAGAAGAATTAGTTTAGTAAATGATGTGTTAAAAGTATGTTGAAAAAATGCATTTGGACGGAATTGTGAAAAACAATAGTAAAAATTGATTTGTTCTATACTTCTTTAGCTAGGCGAATCACGAAAATTCGAAAGATGTGTCTGGTCAACTGGTATAGATTATATCTGAAAATTTCATTGAAATTGGTTAAATGGTTTACGAGTTATAAACGATCAAAAGTGGTAATTTGTAATGTACCATAAAGTGGCAAGTTTTACCATTTTTAAATTAAATGTTTAAATAATTTGGAACCACTGTTCAAAATTTCATTGAGAACCTCCAAGTTGTACGAAACAACCCGATATTAAGTCATCTATCTGATTTCTATTTTCACCAATCGATCTTGCTGTTTAATTGAATAATACATCAGATAAACAACTGTCCGGTTACAATATTTATCGCAACTTCTGTATAAGGTCCGCGTATGGCAATTCGAAATCTGAAATTTCGTGGGCCAGTAAATTCTGTTTACGTTCACCTGCGACAACATAACGGCATGTTGGCTTGTAAATAATGAATCAAATAAATTTGGCTCAGAATGGAAAGTGTGTAATCGGACTGAAATGTGATTCCACAAAAATGATAAGCAGGATGGACCACGTAAATATCTCCCATAAATACGGATAAAGGGTAATGCGTATAGTTTTGTTTCGATCAAAGATATTAACACAATTTAAACTAATGAATAAAATGGGTCCGATTTGATTAAAAATACATTGAAACAATACGACATTTTTGAAAAATCATAGGGCATTGTCCTCTACTTTTCGAATGTTCGCATATTGTTCTTCTATTATTATTATACAGGGTGTTTCAGCTAACGAAGACCACCTAAATATCTCCTTCATTTTTAGTGACACAAAAAATAACTATGACACAATTTAAATGGTATCGAAGGAGGAATACCACATAGAAGAAAAAAATTTTGTTTGTTCGGTCTGCCATAAATATTTTTTATGTCATTAAAAATATGGGAGATATGATAACAAGAATGTGATAAAATTGTAGAATAATATTAGGATAATTAATTTAGGAATATTAGGACAATTTTGTAAGCATGCCATAAATATTAGATGAAGTAAAAATATGGGATACATTTAGGGAGCGTCTCCTTCAACTCTCTCCCCCCCTCTCTCTCCCTCTCTCTCTCTCTCTCTCTCTCTCTCTCTCTCTCTCTGAGACACCCTCTGTATATAATTTCTTCTCCATTCCAGTGTGACCAAAAAGGATTTGCTATTTGGTTTAATTTACCTTTCGAGTGCTATGCGTCGGCGTGACTTCTCGTTTTATACTAGCGGAACGAATAATTCTCCAAGGTAGAATTTCGGTGTATTTTGATTTTTGTTTATTGTTGGTTCTTCAAAGCCACGAGGATAGTTTTTCTTTTTAAATTGTCTCGCTGTATATCGGTGGGATATACTGTCTGTGCTGTTTTGTTCGGATGGTGTTTTGTTCTCGTGCTGTATTTTAGCGTGCATGTTGCGATCTGTTTTTTCTGCTGCGGTTGAAATTTTTAGATCCTCCCGTGTTTCTTTCTTTCTAACGTACCATGGTGCGTTGGATATGGCTCACAAGCTATCATTTATGTTACAGTTTCTATCTAATGAATGTGTGATTTTTTTTCTACATCTGTTCTCTGTTATTGTGTTACAGGCGAAATGTATTCGAATGCATTTTTATAACACATTTTTGCCGTCTATTATTTTAATTCTGCACGTATTAGTAGATTGTGTGTAACTCACACAATGTAACGTGTGTAAAAAGATTGTGTAACTCACTTGTTTAAACAAAAGTGAATCTCCTCTTTCAATAATTTTAACAAATCCAAGACAATGTAACATCATTCCATTCTTTGAATGTCTGTGCAATTTTGTATTCGACCAATTAATTTTGTCACAAATGCATAAAATCATGATAAATCATCTGCTCCAACCGTGAACAATTATTGAGCAACAACTGTATTAATTTATTACAATTTCATTGATATAAGTACTATTTTGGATGAATATTTTTATATTATTTTATACAAGATTATCCAATCTTGTTACAAAAAGATGAAAATCATTTCTGACATTCTTTATGGAATATATTTTTTGATTGTTATTTAGGTTCTCTGTCACTAGTTTATGGAAAATGGAATTTTTCTAAGGCAACTGTAACGTATCGAAACAAAATAAAGTATTTCTTGTTTTAATGATTCGTCAATTCTGAAGTATTCTGAAATTCATCTTGAGGGTTTTGAATTTGACCTACTTGTGTCGAAGATGCATAATATCCGCAGTCTAGTTATTATCATTCAAGAAGTTTAAATGCCTTTAGAAATTCTGAGAAATTATCACGAAGAAAAGCAGGTCATGGACCACAATATTTATCGTTCTGTTAATACAGTTAACCCTCGGAGAACGGACGATTTTTATAGCTGCATAATTGGCAATGCTTAAGATCGTTCACAGCTCTCTAATGAATAATTGAAAAAAATTTACTTTTGATGATATCTCGTGTAGACACTTTGGTCTTCCGATATCCTCAATGAAACAGCTATTTAGTTAGTTTAATTGCCATAAATTGAGTACTTAAGTGACAATTTGGATGTTCCCAGTTAAAAATGACTCCGATAGAAATGTCATTAAGTTTATTTATTCGAAAATAAAATTTTGTCCTGAATAATAGGAAAACAAATTGATCCCATAATATTCCACAAGCATCGCAACGATTCTACCCGCCCTAAAGCAAAAATCATAAGCCTGTCCGAGCTATCCGGAAGTTCATGAAGATGTTTACGAAGATCATCACGGAGACCCAATAATTCGCGAATACTCTCGCGTCCGCGTATCACCGATTGCCCTTGAACCAGACTGCTGATATTTCGAAAGGGATTCCCGTACTGTTCGACGGAACGTTTCCGGCGATAAGATGGAGGATCACTCGAATACTGACGATAAAGTCGTGAAATAGGTAACGGTATAACGCGCGTAATCGAGCGATCACGGATCGAGGAGGTTCCGGCGGAACCGTAAAATCGTTACACGGGGTAATCTCGCTTATTGAATATTTTACGAGCGAAGGCAACATCTTACCCGCGCGCCTCTGCAGTAGTATAACCGCGAAATGGGTCGGACACGGTAATCAGAGGGCCGAAACTTCGGCGGTGGCTAGCGTCGTAAAACGACGTCCATAGCGCTGCGGACGGATGCAGAAACAATAAGCTATATGGGGAATTATCCCCTCCTTCCCGTGTACCTACGACGCGACGATAACCAATAGTCCCTCCGCTTTACGTGCTTGCATGGCAGATTCAGTGGTGGGCACACACAGTACACGCAGTGGGTATTTGACCCGAGAAGTCGGAAAAAAATCGGTTTCTAAATTTTGCGTAAGTCGTACAATTTTCTGTCGGTCGTACAATTTTTTCTGTTGGTCGTACAATTTTTTCTGTCGGTCGTACAATTTTTTCTGTCGGTCGTACAATTTTTTCTGTCGGTCGTACAATTTTGTGGAAGTCGTAAATTTTTGTTGTTTGACGTATTAAAGGTGCGAAGAGTAAGGTTTTTCAGGGTTGTTTTCTTTTTATTTGTACTCCCGTGAAGTACTTCACTTCATCGAAAGTCAAGATATATTCTCAAAAAAAAATATCGTCCATTCATTAGCGATTTATTCTATTGGCTTGGCAAGAAAGTAATTTCGGTATTTCAAGGTGAAATAAAACCGAATTTCTATATTCAAGCGATGAACTTTAATCAGTAACGTATTTTCTTATTTATTCTTTTTGGCAAAAGATTATCGAACTAAAGGGAAAATATCTTATTCATTCAAATTCATTGCTCGAATAAAAAAATTGGGCTCTATTTCACCTTGAAATACCGAGATTATTTCCTTGCCAACCCAATACAATTAATATAAATTAAAGTAATATAAATTACATTACAACGCTGACAACTGACTGCGTAAAAACAAACTTTAACGACAATTTTCTTTGGTATAAACAGTTTCTTTGGTAGAAATATCACAGGTGTAGATTCACTCCTTGATGACCCTTACTTTTTGTACACCCTGTACAAATTTGTGTGCTGTCTCACTCGTAAACGTGACAACGAGACTGAAAATCTAACACTCATTGTCAGTCAGTCTGGTATCGATTGTTCCCGCATTTTTTTAATATTCAGTATGTGCCACGCAACTGGAACGACGAGTGGCTTTAAAACGACAAAAACGGGTGAAAATTTTATTAGTAAAAATCAATTGGCTTCAAACGGCTCATCACAATGGGCACGCGTTCGTTTCAAACATGAGGTGCTTTAATGGTTCAAAAGTCACCATTGTTTAAGCGGACTTTTATAGTTTTTTGTAGAAGGTTATTGGTAAATCGATCAAGTCGGAAGGTATTTGAATTTTGACATTATTTAGAACATCCAAAATAATGATTTAGAACAGATATTCTAACTTGAACATTATTTAGAACATCTGCGAATAAAATAACCCTCGCTTTTGTAAATGTACAGTTATTCAATTTGCAAAACAATTAAATTTTCAGAAACTTTACAATAGTCGTCGTCCTCTGTGTGATAAATATTACTCTCGAAACCAATCAATTCTTGCAAGGTTAAAGTCTTATTGAACGAGTTAGAATACTTGAAAAGGTTAATAAATCGTTAATAATAAAATCCCGACAAAGCCATTGCTATTAATGTTTTATATTTGCCCATAATTCTTAATTATTGTTACTAATGTTTTAATTATTTCAATTGTGTTGATCATTTTTTAGAGGAACGATTAGAGCGGTGATTGTGCTAATATTTCAGTGAAAATGATCCAATTCTGCCAATTTATCTTTCCGATCTTAAAATCGTTCGAATAATTTATGAGTGGTACTGTATTATCTCCACGTGAAAGCAGCGAATATCGCGTCAAAGCCATCGATGACCTGTCGCACACTGCACGAACGTAGCATGAATAGAACGAAATTCGGGAATAGCCTGATGTGCTATAATAACTTCTAGAGACCGCGAACATATTAATCGTACTGCCATTTCACACAGACACAAACAAAACTACAATATTAATCGCACCGGCTTCGGAATTCAAGTAGTTGTTTCAGTTCTATGATTCCGGTAGTTTATGTACGCTACCGTTTTATTACTTCATTATGGCAGTTAATTTTCATTGACATTGAGCTCGGATGCAATTAAATCTTCTTGGTCTCCGTCGCTACTTTTACTTAAACTATTTTATTATTATTGCTATCACATCTTTCTTATTTCGCGGTCCTCAATTTCATTGATATTTTAAAATTATCTATCTACATATATTTTCAAATTCCTATTATAATAGTTTCAAAATAATACGCAAAAGAAATTTTCTCATTTCAAGAGACACACAAACAAATTTTTGGGGCGATTCTTCAGGGCCAAATTAATATAAATTAAACTAAACAGACACTTTTTATCTGTGCATTTTATTTATTTCTACTATTTTTAAATAGCTTATCTGTATGCATTTTATATGTTCTGCTACCTGTGTATATTCCAAAGATGATAAAAGTCTTATCAGGAATTGTTTAAATAATCTTCTACACTAAGTTTGCGAAAGCGAAAAGTTTTATAAATGCGTAAAACCCACAATGAAATTATAATACTTCTTCCTGTTAGAACTTTTTGACATCAACAACAAATAGATATTAAAACGGTACATATTGATTTTAGTAAAATTTACACGAGACACAGATCTTTAAAAAAAGGAAATGGACAAGTATATGTTCTGAATCTCCATGTCGTATTTTGCGTGCGGCTACATTGTTTCGTTAACCCGAAGAAACACATTTGTTCCGAACAATCTGTTTCACTTTGCCTGCAAAATGATCGAGTGCTCGTAAACTGTTCGGAGTTCTGATTCTTATGCGTGAAATACCAGCGGCGCACGGAAATGTAAACTTTTGCGAGTGACTATATCTCCGGGAGAGCATTGAGGAAATATCGAGTGTAAAGAAGAATAATGGATCACGCGTCGGTAGGCATAATGCATTCTTATCCCGGCATTAAACGTGCAAACCGAAGGTAATATCCTGGCAGCGAGGAGCAGCGAAATCCCCGGCATAAATATGTCCTCCCCGCAGGTCCTTAACAACAGGCGGGCACGATCTTTCCGACTGTTCGATATGCATCATCGACCGCGATAAGATCCACAGACTTTCGTATACTTCGAAATAACGGAAGTTATCCAATCTCGGTGAGACGAGCGCCGCGCCGCGAAGTTGATAAAGGGAAATACACCCCGGCCCTTGTATGCGCGGAGAATATGTATGCGCGCCGAACTGTGTCGTCCGCGTAAAACTGAATCATCCTTCATTGCTGCTACATTGTCGAAATAAAGTTCTGATTCCAGACTGGAATATACGAGCACTTTCGTAGATCGAGATACCATAGGCCAGGGGTGACCAACTTCTCTGCCGAGAGCACGAGAACCCCCACTCAGAATCGCCTGGTGGGGGGAGGGAGCACGAGAGAGTTCAGGGGAAAAGTTACCCTCCCTCCCTTCCTCTACCAGTACTGAGAATGTGAAACGTGGAGGATTTCTTTCAATGTGTTTATCATATATGTTTTTTATCTTGTATATAAATATGAAATTAGATATACTTGCTCATATCACAATTACATTTCAATATACAGACAAATTCTGTAACGAAAAAATTGT
The DNA here is from genome assembly GCA_028455765.1 of Lasioglossum oenotherae. Lineage (NCBI taxonomy): Eukaryota > Metazoa > Arthropoda > Insecta > Hymenoptera > Halictidae > Lasioglossum > Lasioglossum oenotherae. The sequence continues at coordinate 758,243 of CM052296.1, forward strand.
TTTGCATCACGACATGGTAATTTTTATTTAGCGGAGGTTGAACGTAACGTTAAATGTTTAACTAATTTGGAACACCTGTTTAAAATTTCATTGAAAACCTCCTCGTTGTACGAAAGAACCTGAGAATAGCGTCGTAGAAGGGGAAGATGAAGGGGGGACACGAGTCTTAATCAGGTTTGTAAAGAATTATAATTGAATTACATTGTAATTTTTACTTCAGATCTTCATTCAATTAAATTATAATGGACATAACTCGTAATTGCAATTGTAATTAAATTACAATGTAATTCGTAATTGCGATTGGAGTAAAATTATAAAATAGCGTTACGTATTATGAACGAGAACGAGGAATAGAAACTATGCCGCGTAGACAGCAAACAAATATATGAAAGAAAAACATAAAAATATATCGCACTTCTTCAAAGTTCTGGGCTATTTGGAGATCTGTATTTTAATTATATTGTATTTCAATTATACATCTGATTAAAATACTTAGTACTTGAATTAATTGAAAGGTTTGAATTATATAATTCAGTTACGACGTAGTTGAAATACAATATATATATATATATATTGAAATAATTATATATTAAATATATATTGAATAATTATATATTGAATATATGTATATTGATATAAAAAATTGAAATACAATGTAATTCAATTGTGTAATTGAATTACAATGTAATTGAATTAGCACAACACAAGGTTATTATATCAATTTCATATCCATAAAATTTAAAAAATCATAGAGATTGGAAATATTCTAGGTCGGAAGAAATAAAATAGCTCCATCGTCATACATAAGAATACTAATCCTACATTATAAAACACTAATGTGAAGTATACGTACAAATATTTCAGAATATCCTGTTCCTCTGTCGAATCCACAGCACTCTATTATTTTCTCGCGCGAATACGTCCGAATAATCGTGCCCATAATTATATGAAAGTGGTCCAAGTTAAAATAAAAAAAAAATTAGTTAAACTGAATTAATTCAATGTAATTTTTACGATTTTTATAACATATTTACTTTACAGACGCGATTCAAATAAATCTTGAAAAAGATCCAAACTAGGATCGAAACGTTGATTTTGTTTGACAATTAGCAAAATTGCTCTATAATTCGTAACAAACGATCGAACCGTTGCGCCGAAAGCATTAAAAAATTTATTAATTTTTATGATATTGTGAAAAATGAACCATTAGATCGAATTCATTTAGTGTTAATATCCTTTTCCTTTAAATGTTCTCGAAACAAGAAATATATGACACAATTAGATCACTGTCAAAATTATGGGCACAATTGTGCTCGTCTTCCGGTCTCAATTTGGCACATTTTCCGACACACTGTGTCACACACGTCCACTTTATTTCTAACCACTTCAAAGGTGTTTCTAATCTCGTCTTTATATCGTCTATTTAAGACTGTAAACTTGAAAGACTCGAATGTCTGAATTGACAAGAATCGATATTTCCAGACGATTCTCGAAAAATCAATATCCTCTTGGAAACGATTTCTTTTGTTTAAATTAATCATAATCCAGCGGATTACGCGAGATTTAGCGAGGAATTTAGAACGTCTGTCAGTCACTTTAGCTACGCGCAAAATCACTTGTAACTTTATTTAAATACTATAACGCGACGCTCGGTATAAACGTGTTTTCGTTCGTACGTCCTCGAAGGATCGAAATCAACTGAACCGTTCAATAACACGCGACGATCGTCTCGGCGGTGGTTGTGACGTCACACTTTTTGCGTCCAGTGCCATCGCTACAGATATACCTGAAAAGGACATTATGGCAGACAAAAAACGCGCGCGGATCGGCTCCGAACGATTGTTTACAACCACCGCGCTCCGACAACTTGAACCCACACAGAGAAGCGACGAGCGGGTATATGTACACTTGTAAATCACGCCATTGACGACCGAAGACAATACAAAAGGAATTCCTTGACAGTTTCCCACTCCTCAACCTAAAGTCCTTTCGACACCCGCGACCAATTAACAAACGCTACGAGTCCCCACCCTTAACCATTCACGAAAAAACTAAGGTGATGATTGCAGTACTATTTTGATCGCGGTCGGAGTAACTTCTTCTCGATCTATGTCACGATTTTGGAAAGTGTGTTCTGTAGTATTTAGTGATTGTGTAGATTCTACACTGTAGAAGTGTGGTGGTTTGTTCCACGCAGTTATTAAGACGTATTCACGTAAATGGCAGTGTCCTGTGGATCCGATGAAGGAACAGTAGATTCTGAAAAATTTGTAAGTACCTATACTTTACGTTAGTATTTTATAATGTAGGATTAGCGAATTTTGCGAATCTTTATGCAAAATAAATTGTTTTGCATTGATTGTGGGAGGCAGTAGTAAAATAACATTCATTTCATCCCTTAATAGTCTGATTACGTTGAAAACAACATAACAATATTCTCAGATCTTTTATTTTCTCCACTGTTTTATATTTCACTCGGTTAATTTCTTCGTAAATGCATAAAAATCCGCAGTCTAGTTATAAGGTTTTGTTAACTTTATTGTCTAGCTGCCAAGTCGCATTTGTCTGGGTTTTGTGTAGGTCAGATGCAAATAAAAAACGTCAAGTCAAAAGGGTTCTTTTAAGGGTTCTAATAACAAAAATGACATAATTATCATTTACTTCAATATTATATTCTGTCTAACAATAGAGGAATTAGAAACAGTTTTTTTATGTTTATTTCTATGTTAGAAGCAGTGTTGGGCAAAGTTTATTTTAAATAATAAATAAACGTGTGATTTTAATTGCAAATAGTAACTAAACTTTTTTATTTAAATAAGTTATTCTTTCTTATTTACAAATAAAAGATTATTTATTCTTTGGATTGAGGTGGAAATCAAATAAAAATAGTTTTTGGTCTTCTCTTATTTCTTGTATTTTTGTTTATACAATGAATACGTGCGCGTTTTTTATCTGCTATCTGCTATTGTTATAGCAACCTTTTCAGGTATACCGCCAGTGGTCGGGCCCGTCCGAAGGGCCTAGCTGCCTATAAAAACATACAATTTAATTTATTATTTTAAATAATTCATTTAGACTTGCTCAAATAATAAATAACTTTTACTTTGTTCAATTATACGAAAACCGCAATTATTTTTCGCACCAACTCAACACCTAGATTGCGGACGTCCACGCATTTATATATGGCTTCCGAAAATTGTTAAGAAAAGCTAGAATACAAAATTCGTTAAGAAATGCCAGAATACAAAATTCATAGAATTAAGTACGACATTTATTTACTCCAGAACTACAAAGACTAGCACACCACTGAAAAAAATATTCTGTTAAATTCCACTTCCTTAAAGTTCGTTTACAAACATTGTAAATTGCATGAACAGTCTACTAGTAACCCAACGAAATTCCAAAGCGCAACATTAGAACGACCAAGCAGCGGAACTGGAAGATCCGCGACACAACCGCGCTCGCATTAGTCTCGTTCGCCGGCGCAGCTGGCTACTCGTGTGCGTGTTGACCGCAGAATGCCCAACGACCCCACGGGGTTCCATCGAAAATCAATGACCGGGCACATTCCGCCCCCGAGGCCGGAGTAATCAAAGACTCGATTAACGGGGAGTCGCGCAAGAAACCGCATTAAACTTCAAGGATCCGAGGCGAGTCGGTGGCCCGTGTATTCCGTCTAGAACCGGTCTCTTTTACGCGTCTACTAGGAGGTTTTTTCGTTCACCATGGGAGTCCAGCAGAGTGCATGGGGTCGGCTTCACGGTAGGGGGGCGTGAAAATCGACGAGCGTGAATGGAACCGGCGCCTTCTTTCATCCGCGATGGGGGTAGAAAATGGAAGAAGAAGAAGAAGGGTAGCGCAATGAAAGAATGACGCTCGCCAGACGCGCCTACGTACCTTTTATACGGCGGGCTCGAAGAACGACGTAATAGAAACCCCTGACAGGGGTCAATCTCCAACCGGTAGATCCCGGAAAGCCAACCCAGCTACCATTCATCGATCACCCGTCTTCAATTCCGACCTCGATCCAAACCTATCCCATTTCCCGAATAAGCTGCTCCGCTCTCTACGAAATCATCCCGATTCCCCTCTTCCATGTTCTGCATGCTAGTCCCCCACTCTCTATCCACGGCTAACCTCTCGCACAAAACCTCCCCCTCACTCCTCGAGGTCTTCCACTCTTAACTCGACTGGAAATACTTTGAAAATGATAAGTGATTTCACGGAAATTGGCTGCGCGAGCGAAGCCTCTTCCGCCCTAGGGCCCCATGATCCGGCTTCCCTCTAAATAAGGGGAATTTCCAGCAGTCGAGTCTTTCGAGCCGGAGGATTCTTGACGAACGCGAGACGCACCGCCGCGAAATTACTCGGTAATCATCGACGCCCGAGTCCGACAACTCGGAAGTTCGGCGTGCATCCGGTATCCGCAAACCGGTATTCAACGATCCCACCAGCGCGGATTCGCCGAGAGCGAATTAGCCCGCGAACCGACGACGTCGCAACTACCACGCGAGTTTGTTTGCCCCAGGCTACCGGAAGGGGATCAGCAGTTTAAGGGTCACTTCACCACGATTCGATCACTCGCTGCTGAAGATGCCCGGGTTTTCTTCGACATGAAGTACGGCGGGGCGCGCCGGAAGTTGCGGTCGGAGTTGATTCGGGAAATGTGCACCCTCGAGCTTGACAGTTTTAATGCTTTACAGCCGGAGCTGTTTTCACTTGGAAATCAAACATCCCTTCCGACCTAGAATTTTATGCATATGAAATTGATATTATACCGCGTATCATGCTTAAATGTGTAGTAATTGATTAGATACCAAACATATTTAATTATTGTAACCTATATTGCGAATAGTGGTACAGAAATTTTGACTGGCACTCTGATTTACCAGTCGAGTGCTAATAAGAGCGAATATTATAAATAGACATTCTGTGCATTTATAACAAAAATTAGCAACTGCTATTAAAAACAGTGAAAATGTTAAAGACTTTGAGACTATTAATATATTATTTTTACCACATCAAAATTATCAATGAAGAAAGTAAATTTATATTCAGCTCCTGCATCTTGCAATTGATATATAAACTTTTTATTTTGCATAAACGTCCGGAGTCTAATTATAAATATTGTAGAAATTATATTAATATTATATTGATATTGTACCTCATACAATATATCAGGTTGTTGCATATGAAATTTATAGTTTAGTATACGGGACCTGACGAACAAGCATGTCCCTAAACTTTCCATTCGCATACTCTCTTTTAGTATTTCCTTACGTGAGATCGAAAAAAGTTTATGATACTTGCCGAACTCTTCTCAATATCGGCCAAAAGATGCACGTAAAAAATTATAGGTTCATCTATAAAAAAACTGAAGATGACCTTTGAAAACTTCGTAAAAAAGAAAAGAGCGTGATCATCTCGAAGACCTCTCCGAGCTGTGTTATTAGAGAAATGAAATTTTCAATCAGTTCACTGACAACAAAGTTATTTTATTTAATGGAATATTCACTCTCAAGCAGTCCTTTCTGCTTTCTGACAATATCATGTACTATAATAATATTGTACAATATATTATATTTACTGCAGTAACATTGTACAATATATCATATTTACAACAATAATATTCTACAATACCAGGTACTACAATAATCTAGAATATCATGTACTATAATAATATTGTACAATGTCATGTACTACAATAATATTGTACAATATCATGTGCTACAATAATATTGTATAATATCATGTGCTATAATAATATTGTACAATGTCATGTACTACAATAATATTGTACAATGTCATGTACTACAATAATATTGTACAATGTCATGTACTACAATAATATTGTACAATATATTATATTTACTAGAATAATATTGTACAATATATTATATTTACTGGAATAATATTGTACAATATATTATATTTACTGGAATAATATTGTGCAATATCACGTACAACAATAATATTGTACAATATATTGTATTTACTGCAATAATATTGTACAAGATATCATATTTACTACAATAATATTCTACAATATCATGTACTACAATAATATTGTATAATATCATGTGCTATAATAATATTGTACAATATCACGTGCTACAATAATATTGTACAATATATTGTATTTACTGCAATAATATTGTACAAGATATCATATTTACTACAATAATATTCTACAATATCATGTACTACAATAATATTGTACAATATCATGTGCTATAATAATATTGTACAATATCATGTGCTACAATAATATTGTACAATATATTACATTTACTGGAATAATATTGTACAATGTCATGTACTACAATAATATTGTACAATATATTCAAGGTAATATGAAATTAATAATAATAACAGTCTGGCAATGAGCTCATAAATAATACGCATCTGTCAAAGTTACGACAAGGTCAAAAATCCTTTATATCATGATCGTCGATTCTGGGAATCTCGGACGAGCTCGGTCCGAAGTTCTCCAGGGTGGTCCTCTAAAAAACCGATCATCCCAGAAAATTCCGAGATTTATGCTCGGTATGCAACGAGGAGTCCAGCAGTCGCACTATCTGGGTAAAGCGTCCATCGTTCGACGTTGGATCTTATTTTCTAGAACGGCGGCCCTCAGGCGATAGAGTGAGTCGATGTAATAACGCAAAGAGCATCCGCGAAGAGAGAGAGAGCGGGTCTCCAGGTGCTCAGTCTCTCTCCCTCTCCCTCTCACTCACTCTCTTTCTCTCATCCCTTCTCCCGTGTTCTCCCTCCGCGCATTGATTTTCCGGACTGGCTGGCGTTGATCCTTATTGCGGCTGGGGCTCGTAAATCGGAAGAGCGAAGGTCACACGGCGAATTTTCCGGATCCATGCAATAATTCTCGAACGAACAATCCGGCCGGGGGACCGTTTCAATGAAAACCACCCCTGCCCTTTAATTCCATTAGCGGGGTCGAGCTGCCCTTTAATAAGCCGTCCATTTACGGAGGAATCGAAAGGTGGGAAACCGGCCGGTCCAAACAGCCGAGCAATCGCGGCGCCTTGCGGACTCGATAATAGAGAAGAACCACCAGGAATGGTGGAAAACGAGCTTGGCCCCAGGGATGGTGAAGGGGTGGTTTGTAGGCGCAGAAACGACTCGCGGGCTCGCGGCGTGTTGGTCCAGCAGGCATACAGTGGGGCAAAGTGATGAATTTTGTATAAAAACCTAAGAACTTTTCATAGAAATGAGATAGAGCGATGATTTATTAAAAATTGAAGCTGAAACATTGCAGAATATGGGAAAAATAGACAGAAACGGTAGGAACGTTTTTTATCATTGAAAATCTACGTTAAACTTGCAGCATTACAGGAAAATTGTAATCGACATGCTGCACATCATTTCTAGGATTTTGAAAAAAATCAATTCGTCTCAAAAAACTGATGAAATTATAATTTTTTCGTTGAAATGATTATTTTCTCCATATTCTGAAATATTTCAGCTTTAATTTTTAAAAATCATCGCTCTATCGCATCTCGATCGAAAGTTCTGAGATTTTGACACGAAATTCATCACTTTGGCCCGCTGTAAGAGACGACTCGCGAACCCGCGGCGTGTTGGTCCGGTAGGCGCGGTAACAGCCGTAAATGGACGGTCGTTCGCGACGGATAGGTCCAGGGGTAAAAGACGGAAAGAGGAAACGAGCAGACAGATAGAGACACGGCGAGGAGGCACCGGGATACCTTTATTACTGAACGAACCGCCGCGCCGGGAAAATAGAAGGGACTCTCGTGCGCTCCTCCCGGTCTTCTTTGTCGTCTTGGAGGATGGCAGGTTGCCAGCGGGTCCGCGGATAAAAGGGAAAATACCTTGGATACGCGAAAAAACCTATGGGGACACGGGTGCCACGGGGGTTTTCCTCGTGAAACGACACACTGGCTGCAGGCCATTCTCGATGCGAAATAAAATATTACGAACGGCGCAGCGGAGCGACACACCGCGTTTTTTCCTTATTTCGCAGAGAACGACGAGGCTCTCTCCGGTAAAAACGAGCACGCCGTTTTGCACTCCGGCACCGGAGCCGGTCAGTATCGTGAGCTCAATATTTCCCGGGAGCTGTGACTGTCGCTATCAAAGGTTTCCCCGGCTTTCGTCACCGGTTCGCGAACGCTCGTCGCTGAAATCACGCGGAGCGACGCGGAGCCCCGGCCGTAGCCACCGGTGGCCACTGTTCGCGAACAATGGAATTGTTTCGAATCCAGGAACCATGACTGAAAACTGTCGTCGTGGAAAACTGCAGATAGCTGTAACGGTATACCGCCGATACCGTGCTCTGTATCGCGTAGTCGCTCCGGATTCTACCACCGGACAAAAATTGATCGTGCCGCGAAGCAGCCCGCGGCGCAACGATTTCCCCGAATTCAATTTGCCCTTTACGCGTCGCGGTGTGTCGTCAAATCCATTGGATGCCTTGCATTTTGTGTCGATCCTGTGCATTAGGCGTTCAGGATCATCAGGTGTTAAGAGGTTAGGTAGAAGAGGCTGACTACCGGAACAATACGCCAGAAGTTGTATTAAATGCTGTGCGTTTTTACTTCCTTTTGGAAAAGTCTACGTTTCCTGTAGTTAATGTCTTTAAAAAATATTTTGAATCGTTGTTTTAATTATATATATTTAAACAATTCGGTTCCCAATGCAAGGTAGTAATGAACATTGCGTAGAACGAAGAGAAACATCCTTTTTCAGTGATTTCCTACCTTTCTCTTTAAATGATTTAAACCAATTCTTTCTTCACTTGTATTATACATATTTCTTTTGCAATCAAGTAACAACCTGACTTCAAGCAGTACATGGTATTGTTTAATATGATTGTAGTACATAATATTATACACTTTAATACTTAGAGATATATATTATATACAATATATATACAATAGGATTGTTCTCCGCTCGCCACATTCCTCCGTAAAAAAGCGAATTTCTCAAAATTATCGTTCCTCAAGTGATAAAGCGTTGTTTCGCAATGCTATATATTTTCACCGAAATAAGAACATCATAGAAGCATTTCGGTCGCGCGAGGAAACAAATTGAAATTACGAATTCCCTTTATTCGCCCTTTTTTGCGACCAGTGCTTTTACGAAATTAAAATCCCGCGACAGATTCTACTACGAATGACTATAACACGCGTTCCGTGACATTTCAATCTGCCTCACACTGATATTTCCTTTTCGGGTTTTCCCTATTCGCTCCAGGCTGCGATTTTCTTCTCGCCCTTTCGCCGCACCGTTTTAATGCAATTTTCGCGTACGTGTAACCCTTAATTCTAATTTCTATCAGGATCACAGATTTATTCCTGTAGTCTAATGTACAAGGCGAGTATTGTATTCGATTTTATAAGGTGTCAGAATCGGGAATGTTGACTTTCGAAAGGTAATCTGCATTGCAAAATGTCGAAAAATGTGTAAAAGGATACCCGGATATTCAGCGTATTAAAAAGAAACTACTGTGTTCGGTAATTTCAATATTCGAATGAAAATGGAGCACCCGTGGTGAATATCGTACGTCTTCGTTTTATGAATTATTCGATATGAAAGATGTTTTGCATTTAACAATAAAATGTACAAACAGAAAATGTTTTAACGGTCTGCTTCTTAAAAAGTGTATTCATTCGTACATACACTGTTTTCAAGAAGTATTTCTATAATTTTTTAAATAATTTCTAAGAATGTATATTCTACAATGAAGGAACATATTTTTTACAACATAAATTTTTCTGGAACAATATGGTATCCAGAATATTTTGTAAACTAACGAACACTTTAAATAACATTTCTTAAATATTCTTTAGATAGCATTTCTTAAATATTCTTTACATAGAATTATTTGTTAATTTTCGTAACACTTTGTTTATTTGTCACAGTACTGCATGAACACAAAGTTGCCAGATTAAGAGAGAGTTGCGTTTATAGTTCTTTGTCTCTCGTAGTTCTTTAGCATGAATACTCTTTGAGTGAATAGTTATTATTCTATAAATTATATTATACTTCCTGATAGGAACCAAATGGAAATGTTCTTTCTTGAACAATTCAAATATGTTAAAAGTAATAAATATATCGATGCTTTCAAATTGTTTTAATTTCATAGAGACTCCTATTCGACCAATCTTAAACATTTAAAACAAACAAGCTCTTTAACGAAGACCAAAGGGTAAACTTCCCCAAAATTTTTTCCCAATCTATTTCACTGCAACAGCAAATATACCACATACAATCCTTGACATTCAATTTCCACAAAACTCTCCATTCTCCAAATAACTAATGACGTTTACAACCAAAGAGAAGCACCGAAAGAGGCAGGCAGCAAAAACAGTATCGTTCAGCAAGACAATGAAAGTCGCGATCTTCAGGAAAATGCGATTCCGCGTTATTAAATCTGAATCCCGAGCTGGAATTTAATAAAGAAGAATAACAATAATAATGGAATTCAAGACCGAGAAGCGTGCGAACGGTCCTCTGAAAATAAATCTCACGAGGGAAGAAAGGGAAGAAGGGGGGATGTCCCAGTTGCTCGCGGACAGATCTCATTAACCCGCGACGGTAATTATCGTTAGCCGGAATCAATTGTACGTCTCTGGTCGTAGGAATTCCGCGCGCACGACACGCCGAATGGGTCGACGTTACAAGCTCTCCGGTGAATTATTTGCAGTGCATGGCGAGGGTGGGTCTCTCTCCCGGGGTGGTATTCCATAGACGATAAACGCCGTAAGAAATGGATACCGGCGCCTCCCAGCGACAGGTAAATCCGGGAGCACACCGGTTGTCGTCCGCCGCTGGTCGCATTATACAGGCAAAGTACGTAGTCGTCGTCGATATTGGCGACACGGTCGGCAGTCGTAAAAGATTCTCTAGTCCGAGCGAAGGAGCGAAATCCTCCGGCGTGATCGGAATAACGAGTGCCATCCGAGCAAGGCCGATCGAGTGTGCGTAAATGGGACCCGCGAGGCCGGAGGAAAACTTTCCGGCGACGCCGAACGCGAGGAGAGCCCGGTCCGATTTCCTGGCGATGCTATGAATTTTATTATGAACTTAACCGGGGCCGACGACTGCATTACCTTTCCCATCGACTAATCAAACCAAAGACAACGAGCCTTTTGGGACACCGGAACGATTCGTCGGGTCCTCGGGTCTAACCGCCAGACTCGGTCTAGGAGACTCGGGACCGTCTTTCGTCGTATTGCGGATGAGGGTAACTATTGGCTTGACTGAAGCAGATCTAGTGATTAAACTGGATTTCATTTCTCCAGATTCTATTTTCTGATGGACCAACGACCATTGCCTCGCTACAAAAACCGGTTCTCGTCCGATCACCGAAGTTAAACAGCGTTGCGCAAGTACTGTCCGTCCAACAAGAATTGGCACAGAGACTCTCGTAGATACCACGTGGTATTCCGAGACGAGAATTGTTTAACAGGTCATTCTAGATTGGTTTACTAGTATACAGGCTGAGTCTCGTAACGTGATGATCTCAAATAACTTGTAAGGTATTTGTTGTACAAAAAAAATGTTCAAACAATGTTGCATGGTTACTAGGGGCACATACAGTGCTGCAATCTAATTCTAATTACTTCGATTTTTTATCAAGATATAGAAATCACCTTCAGTTTATTAAATAGAATGCCTAATATTTTTGATTGATCTCCGATGAAGCACAAAATTCTGCGTAAAAATGTATTGATCTTCATATATCACAAATCTAATAGTTAACGAGATATTATCGAAATAATTTTCCATATGTACCTACAGCTTTTCTGAATGAATTTGGGTTAGAGTTCTTCGAGAGGAGGTATAGGGAGAGGGGTAAAGCCCCTCCTCAGCCCTAAAGATCGAATTGAAAGAGTTCTCCAGATTGGGACTCGTGTTCTCACTCTACCTTTCCCCTCCACGACGCTACTCCCCACGCTTCCGCCGCGACCGATCACGTGATGCGTTCTGTATCTGTCGTGCATGCGTCACAATGTCGCGAGACTAATCTGGTACTGGTAGAGACAGAGAGGGTGATTTTTTCTACAATTTTTATTTCACAGTAATAATAACTATGATGGTTTATTTTATTTATAACGCTATCACGAGACGATTTTCTTATCGAACGGTTTCTATTCTAATCGATTACTAAACATTTAGGTATTGTATGAAGTAGTATACCAATTTCATATCCATAAAATTTCAAAAATCACAGGGAGTGGAAATATTCTAGATTCGAATAAGTCCGTAATTTTCCAGTGAAAATAGCTCCGAGTGTAAGGGGTTAACATTTCCGGAAGGTTGAGAATTACAATATGCTCCGTTCGATCTCGTTCCATCTCGCAAGCAAATTTAAACTCATAAACGGTGGATTCATTTCAAGTTTTAATAATCATACTCTTCGAAGCCGACATTGATTCTTTCATTAGATCTAATATATTCTTCTTCGCCCAATATTGAAGTGTTCGGAAAATTCCAAAATAAGCTGCCCTCATTCCAAGATGTCTAAATACTCGTTCCGATTCTCTCCAAATTTAATAAACCGACGGGAAAGGTGACGCCAAAATTAAATGATTTAAAAATATTTTGAAATTTCTAGAATAGACATTTTTTTTCGTCCCCGCTCTACCTTCCCCTTCTGCGACGCTATTTCCCCACGTTTCCGCCTGATCACGTGACCCGTTGCGTCTCTGTCATGCGTGTGTCACAATGTCATGCGTCTAATCCTTTTCGGCAGAGAGAGGGGGTACATTTCCTCCATTCACACTATGGGGGTTAATTGGACTCGAAGGCATTTTTGGCTTGTTCCTCCCCCATATGCTCCTACTCCAAGCTGCGTGTTGGCATCGCAGCATGCAGAATGCCGACAAGGACGAGTAGAGCGTGCGAAAAGGATTGGAGAGAGAGTGAGAGAGGGACGGTGAAAGGGGTGGAGAGGGAAAGAGAACAGGCAAGAGAATCGCGTCCCGAAGATACGAAGGCGATGCAGGGCGCGCGTTGTCGTCGTGGGAAGCCAGCCCGGGGGGGGGGGGGGGGGGTTTTTAAAACTTTTGGAGGAGCAAGGATTTTGGTGTAGAGGGGGGGGGGTTGGGGGCAGGCTACCCCGGCCAGGAGAGACAAGCCTCTTCCGAGAGCGAGGCAGGAAGGCCGAGCCGAGCGTACGCGTCTATGCTGTTCGTTCGTGCCATAGTTTCCCGTTGTAACCGCGATCGAACGTCCGCCGACCCTCCCTCTGCTTTTCCCTGCTGCCGCCCCCTATTTCGCCACCCCCTTCGAGGAGCATTGTGGCTCGTGCAATTTGTCTTCGCGTCGATGAATGGAATTACGCTGCCCTCGAATCGCCGGTACCGCGATTAAAGGCCGGAATGGGGAGGGGGTGGATGGGATTGACGACGAGTACCGGGGACCGCAACTTTATTCACCGGACGAAGACAATGCTTGTCGCGACGCGGAGCGTGTTCTGAAGCGTGTACCGGTCCACGGATCTCCGTAGCGAATAAAGGGAGCGCTCGTTATTGGCCGTTCGGGCCGGGATCGGTCCCTAATGAAAAATTAAGGGCGCCGGTAGCCCCCGTTTACACCGGCCCTGATCGTCCATTCGTTTTTACGAGTATTCGGAATTACCCGACCGTTCCCGTGCTGCAGCGTGTACCGCTGTTTCAACGACGAGGGCTCCGATCGCCGTCATTAGCGTATACGAAATTCAACGAGCGTCTCCGTTTGAAAATGGAAAGATACGGCCGGGATCCTTTTTTCCCCCATCATTGAAACGGGGACAGGCTATTTGCATGCCGTGGCTGCTGGGTCATGGGGCATGTCTATCGACCTACGTTCCGAACGAAGGCAATCGCGTGCTCAAGATTGCTACCATTCGGTATTGTTTTCTCGGTGTTATGCTGGATGCTTGATCAGACGCGAGACACTCGAGGCGCACCGTCGTTCGGTCAATGTCGAGCTGGAAGTGGATTGAGGATGCAAATGTCTTGCGTTGTTCAACGGTGCATCAGCTGGTCCGACGAATCCGCGGAATGGAAATAATTTATGGAGAAATGGAACTGGCTATCCAGTGGTTAATTTGCTGAGAGCTGGACGAGGCCTGGAAAGTCGTGACGACAGTTATGCGGAACAACTTGTATATTTTACCACGTTTTTATTAGCTCGCTTTCTTGTTTGTTTGTTTGTCTGTCTGTCTGTCTGTCTGTTCGGTGGCAAATTTTGCAATTGATTTTAAACTAACTTCCCGATGAGCTAGAGGCTTGAAATTTTAAACATAGCTCAGAACTGGATGACAATGCAATATTAAAAAAGAATTTTTTTAAAAGCCTATGCGTTTAGGAGATATAAATTATTAAAAATTTAACCGTTACCCCACGTTTTTCGTTTTAAATCTTACAAGTATTTGCGTAGCTGTTAAAAATTCACAATCACAATTTTTCAGGATTATCTGTACGTGGTTAGGAGTCTGTAGGGGCTAGGAAAAATTATTTTATACTTTTTAGTCCATTTTAAAAACGTGGTGTTTTCTAAAAATTTATTTTTATTTAAATAATTATTCTGAACTAGATGAAACTATCATTTGGTCCGAGACTGTATAATTTCCCCCATCAATGTAAGATAACCGAAACGTTGGAGATTAGAGGAGATCCTCGATTTTCCCGTAGGTTCGATTGAGAAGGTGGTACCCTTCGGGGAACTATTCGAGGGGCAGCAGGGTGTCCCCAGGACCGAAGGATCCTGGTCGATTGCCTTTATCCGGTCGGTTAATCAAGCCGTAGCGGGCCGACGGTACGCGACGCGACGCGTGCAATTGCGCGTAATGAGTGAAGCGGGTAATGTTGTTCGAATGTCGTGCGCGTATCAGGCAATCGAATGGTTCATGGAGCGAGAACGGTAGACGATCGCGTGCGGCACAAAGCGAGCATTCAAATTAATCCGTAATAACGTCCGATAAATGTAACCGATCCGCCGGTGCGCTCGAATTCAAAATCGGGCATTTTTTCGAAACAAAATGTCTGATCAGCCTGTTACACGATACCGCATACATCGACGGGGCTATGTTTATAACGAAGCCGGATCGTACGGTGCCGCGCGCATAAAATAACCGTAACCGTGTTTGCTAAACACCGGCCGGTGGCCCGGCCCGCTAAGTTAAACGATCTATAATTACTAATTTCCGATAATCCCATGCGCCGCGAAAAACGCGCCCCCGTACACAGGGATATTTCGCGGACGGCGACGCATTACTTTCCGACGACCGCCAACCCGACAGAAATCAAATAAAAAATAAAGCCCGGCTTCCGTATGATTAATTTTATGCCGCGTTCAATGCCTGAAACGGGAGTTTGATGATCGAACGAATTCGCGTGATTGATAAAACGCGAAATCTGAACGAAATACCGGCTGATTAAATGCTTCATTTGCCGAAGCTGACCGATCCGGTGTCGATTTCTGCGGGCAGTCGACCTCGAAGCTTTTTCGTACGACCCCTGCGATTTATTCCACGGTTTCAGTGATTTCGTGATTTCCTGGAATGGAGGAAATTTATGTTCATTGTATGCCTATACATATTCTCCAGTAGCCACCTAAGTAGTGGTCCACCTAAATGTAGCCACCAAAGGTCAGAGGTAACTTCAAGGTCGTGTTATAAATATTTCTTTATAGAAATGTATAACTCCGTGTAGGTGAAGGTTATTTGAAGGTCATTTTTTTCGAAATAGAGTATCAAATTCTGCGTACAATTGTGTTGACCTTCATGTGGCTTGACATGACCCCCTTCAAATACTATAACATTTTGTGTAACTGTATAAATAACAGAGTTATTAGGGGCGGACGAGTGAAATGAGACACCCTGAATGTGTACACAGACAAAAAATTAATTTGTTTGCTTTGAGAACACTATAAAATCGAGTTTCAAGTTTAAAATCAATATTTGATTTTTCCCAGCCCTAACGGACGTCTGTCCCACTGTGTTACTCGCGATCGTTACAAGCCACCGTGTCTACAGTGTTCTAGATTTTCCTGTGAAGTAGTGCTTTGCATCGGAATTCGTCAGTATCGGAGCGCAGATGGTTCTAGGGCGTGGGCGGTGGGAAGACGAGCGCGTCGAAGTCGCGGGGCTGAACGTCGAAACCGATATTCCAGGCCGATTTAGCAGCGTATGGTTTATTGGCACAGGCGGAACATTCGATGTGTGTTCGACGTTGGTCGCCGTAGCTGGTGAAAAATATCCCAGAGCCCTTTCTCGCGTCTTTCATCCGGGTCTCGCGTTTCAAAGGGAACCGGTCTCGGAAAAGGATCCGAGAGAAAGAAGGAAAAAGGTGAAACGGCACCGGGAAAAGTTCGGCCTGACGGTGCATCCGAGACCCAGAGGCTCTTTATGCCGATCCACGTCGTCTCCTGGGTTCTCAGAAGCCTCCCCGCTCCCTTCGCAATTCTCGGAGCCGCGAGCTCTCGCTGGCAGCCAGGTTAGACGTTGTCGAATCAGCCCGTGTTCCGTTTTGTATTCAATCGCAGCTCCAGCTCGCGGAGAACGGGCATGCCGCTGCAGCTGCAGTCGATTTCGCGAGTATGCTCGCAACAGCGACGCCTACGGTTAAATTTACATCAGTTCCGGAGCGAACAGTTAAATCCTCGCGAGAAGGACATCTCTTTTCTTGTTCCAAGAACTGAATAGTACGTCGAGACACGGGCGTTATAAGACTATGAAAGCGAGAGGTAACAATCAAATTAACAATCCTATTCCAATAACACGCGATAATGGAAACTTAATTGTCGTTGTACCTTCATAATTGTGACATTAACGGATAGCCGAGATTCTTCCGATTAAAATGAGTCCAAACACGATGTTAATCGGACTATTCTTTTACAGTTAAGCACATCAAGCCGTAGAACGGGCCTGGGCAACTGCTTGTTCACGAGCTGCCGCCGCTACCCCCACTACCGCGCGGTAGTAAGGGCAGTGGTGGGGGTAGCGGCAGCTACTGACGGCCCAGGTAAGACGTACATATCGCGATCCACATAAAATCGGTAAAATTAGTCCGAATCACATCGTGTTTGGACTCATTTTAATCGGGAGAATGTCAACTATCCACCGGTGCTACAATTAGCACGAAGCTAAGACGATAATTACTGAAAATAGACTCTTCTTTATTCCATGTTCTTTTTTCCAATCACGACACTGCATATATTGTATTCATTCTCTATTATAAATTTAACCGTGCAGATTTTATGTAAATAGATTTCACGATGTCCTGCTCGTAAGAATTTAATTGCTGGCTCCCCTAAACTGATGTAAATTTAACCGTGCACCACTGTACACGGAATCACTGTCACTCTATGCAATACTGTCGCGCAGAGAATCGATTCGCGAGTACGTCCCGCTGGCTAAGTCGAGGATTACCATTGCTCCGGGAAACGATGTCTGGGACTCGCTGAGAGGATTCGGTCGGCTGATGTCTGTCGCGGCGCTCTTTGCTAACGTCTACCCGAATCGCGATCTAATTGTCACTAACGCGATAGTTCGAGCACTCTGCTTTCCTTCCCTCTTTCCAATGTCGAGCAACTCGTCGACACGATGCAGAGGAAAGTTCGCCCTCGATTGATTAATCGACAACTTACTGCCGTGATAGTGCTGCCTAATCCTGATGTCCTACGGTGGTCCGAAAGTGACTTTCTGTGGATGAAATTCGGGATTTTATTCGAACCTCCCGAAACTTTGCTATCGACTGACACTCTTCGAAGTTGTTGACTATTACACAACCGGATTTCTGACAAAACTAAGCAGTTTGAAAATACTATTATATTACTGTAAATTTGTTAAAATTATTAACGAAAGAATTATAACTTCTATTATTTTGTACAAATGACGAGAATGTGTTTAATCAGATTTTCAGCACACTTTTGACAGTGATGTATTAATTATTGAATAATTCTAATTGGTTTTGTTAGTAATGTCCTCTTTTAGTACCGATTTATGAATAACTTTTATTTTAGCTGCGGTTTATTAGAATTGCAATTATTATTGTGAGTAATATCTATTTTGTAATATCCCTTAGCGTTTTTCTTTTAACTATTATATTATATATCATGAGTTGGATTCGGATGGAAGAGGCATTTTTAAATTGTATGCTGTGTATATCACATTTACTCTCAATTGCGATGAAAATGGGGAGGTAAATTCAATTGTTTAGCCCCTTCATTCCAATTTTTCGAAATCTTTAAAGTAGACTTTTACATCAACTATTCCATCAATGAATAGTTCCCCTAGCTCAGATGAAGATATATACTCCCTACATAGACTCGACCGACTCCATATTTCATCGTTGGTTGGACATTCTTGAAATCTATTTCCGCATTACGTCTTCTCCATACTAACATCCAGTTATCTGATTAGAATATATTAAATTCACCCTCATCTGAGAACAGAACTTGGTGTTCAAATCCAATTAGGTATTATTAGGAAATTTCGTCCGATATTCTAATTGCTTATTTTTAGTTGCTTCATATGAAAAGACTAATTTATTAAATACTAGGATATCAAGCTGTTCTTTTTGTGCTAAACTTATCAATTTAACATACATAACATTGTTCTTATATACAGGGAGTTTCAAGTATGACCCCCAGAATATTTCCTTTAATTTTGACAAGGTAAAGAATGTTGGTTTTTCTTGTAGTTTTCAAAGTCATCGATGTTTTTTTTTTAAATAACTATATTTTCGTGCTACATTGTGTAGCTCATGAAAAAATAAATGAAACACCCTGTAGTTAGCAACGATTGTATCTTTAAAATTATTTATTAAGTTCATATATTATATACTATATCAAATTCATTGAAGTTTCATGTTTTAACTTGAAATATATTTAGTAGTTTAAACGACAATATTTCAGAAACATGTCGCATTTTACCACAACAAAAATGAATAGAGAAATGTGTACATCTCGTTGACAGATGTTTTTTCAAATGAAGTCACAGTTAAGTGAAATCCAATTCACGGCGTTCTTCAAACGATCACGAATATATCTCGCGAATCTAAAACATTTTATTTCGCTCGATCGTTTGTACCTAAAGCAATGAACACGTTCAATATGTTTCAAAGAAAGAAACCAATGTTGCATCTTCCGGAAAGCGATTCACTGAAATCAATTGATGTTTCTGCTTTAATAAAAATGAAAGGGGGAACACTCAGTGCACGTCTCGCTGGAGGATGCTTTCCGAGATGTTTCTCAATTAGCACCGTACTTCAAGCATTGGAAGCTAGTCGGTAGACTGTTTGTAGCTGTACTGCATCTGAAAAAGGGGTTCAATAATTTGCTGCATACTCAGGCCAAAAGGAACTACTAACACTGAACGTATTACAGTTATTTATTTTATAAAAATGTTGAGATTGCCAGAAAGAGCATCGGACATTGCTCAATAGTTAAACAAAATCGTCGATAAAGTTTTGTAATCGTAAAACAACTTACTACCGGATAATGCGTTTCGTACAAATCTGAATTTATTATATTTATTACTGTTTACATTTCACTTTGTGCTTTATACAGGTACCATAGATTGTGAATTTATAAGGATCAGATCAATTTTCTCCGGAGGCTTTGTAAAATTAAGAAACAAATTTTATTCAAATAGCGATTTCTCAAAAATTTAGAAGAATAATATACTGACTAAGCTGAATGTATTCCGTTCCAAAAAAATTTGCTAAAAGTTGTTAAATTTGTAAATATGTTTAAAAAACAGTAAAAAAAAGCTATCAAATAAACGAAAAGTATACCACATTATACATTGTTAAAAAACATTACACGTTAATATCCTACACCACAAATTTCACGTCGATATCTTTAATAGCTTAGAAGTTATACCAAAATGTCACTGAATTTCGCGTTTTAGACCACTGTGCGGCGGCACCCTTTTGACTTTATGAAGTAGGGTACGTCACGGATGTACGAATAAAACAAACAATACTGAAACCATGTTCTTCATACGCTTTAACTACGTCGGACAGCAAAAATTGTACGACTTGCACGTAATTTTGAAGTCGACTTTTCTCCGACTTTCCGGGCCAAATTCCCCACTGTGCACCGATGTGCAAAGCGTTAAGCGAACTCTGATTTTTAGTTTTCCTCGAGGCGATCACGAATGCGTGTCGCGGACCAGAGACATTTTATGTTGCTCTTTCGATCGTGTTTGTCCCGTCACGTATTCAATCGTGACCACGCAGAGCTCAGCGTAATCCCTCGATCCCGTTGATACAAAGTTCGTATTTGCCGGCGCGGCGACGCGTCTTCGATCGCGGATGCTAGCAGAAGATGCGCTCCCCGGGATCTCTCTGCCGAGGGGATATCTCTGTCAAACGACGACGGAATGCACATACCTTCCGGCGCTCTCGCATCGATCTCCAAAACGTCTAAGTCTCCCGCGATCCCGTAACCGGTCGAGAAATTCTCTGACGTCTCGATGACGGAAGTTCGTGCTGCGGTTTAAGCGGAAAAGTTTCCCGAACCCCGTGACGTTTGATCGATGTCGCTCCGTATCTAATTTCGTAGAATTAGAGGCAAACGCCGGTCATATTAAGGAAAAGGAAATCCATCAACGGTATACATAGTTGCCGGAGTTCCTCGGAGAAACCTGACCCTACCCCAATTTCATCCCTTCTAGCGGCAAGTTCCGTGCATTTACATTTCCGCGGAAGAATTTGACAAATACTGGCTATGGATCCCCACTTGTTTACCGCGGGATCCGTCCTTTTTCAAGAATAACAGTAAATCTCTGTCTGCGAGGGGAACTATGGGGTTGAACGAGCAGTTCGTTTCGTTTTTGTGTCTTGCACGTAAGTCACGGAAATCTGCATTTCTAATTTAACAATTTCGTAAATTCGTTCAACTTTCTCCAAGAACTTCGTATGTAAGTTTTACGAAAATTTTTCGTAAACGCTTTATACTATACGTTAAATTTTCTTAAAAATCTATGTGTAGCTTGCGTATGTAAGTTTTACAACAAAGTTTACCGAGGTCTTTATACTTCTATTAATTCATTAAATTCTGTTGTAACGTTAGTTCTGCATATAAATTTTATTGTATAAACGTACTAATTTTAAGAAGATTTTTTTTATTTGAAATTTTAAGTAGATCAATTAAATTCTGTATAAATTGCATTAATTTCTTTCTGATATGCTGATTATGCAGACTGGGCTAAGGTTACTGGTTGTAGAACCGATTGGGGGTGATTCTACCAAAAAAGTCAAAATTGTAGAATTAAATATTTTTATATGAGCCTCTCTCTGTTTTTTCAAGAAAGTCGACTTTGAAAATTTATGAAGATCGTGTGCTTTGTATTTGTACGAAGTAGAAACGGTAGATCATGAACAGACACGTCAAAGGATTCCTATTCGATTTGATATACTTGGATACTAAAGTATTTATACAATATTTTATTATATTATTGTATTATATTCTTTATATTACAATATATTTTAGAATATTGTATTATATTCTTTATATTCTACAATATATTTTAGAATATTGTATTATATTCTTTATATTCTACAATATATTTTAGAATATTGTATTATATTCTTTATATCACAATATATTTTAGAATATTGTATTATATTCTTTATATTACAATATATTTTAGAATATTGTATTATATTCTTTATATTCTACAATATATTTTAGAATATTGTATTATATTCTTTATATCACAATATATTTTAGAATATTGTATTATATTCTTTATATTACAACATATTTTAGAATATTGTAGTATATTCTTTATATTCTACAATATATTTGAGAATATTGTATTATATTCTTTATATCACAATATATTTTAGAATATTGTATTATATGCTTTACATCACAATATATTTTAGAATATTGTATTATATTATTTATATTCTAGAATATATTTTAGAATATTGTATTATATTCTTTATATTACAATATATTTTAGAATATTGTATTTTATTCTTTATATCACAATATATTTTAGAATATTGCATTATATTCTTTATATCATATTTTAGAATGATGCAAGTAGACAGGTACACACACATATACAATTAATATTTAACAGAGTTTGAAGAATGTCCTTACATTTGTTTACATTTTGGTATCATTTAAAAAATACAGGCTGTTGCTCGTCGCTGAAACCACAAATAGAAACATTTTCATTCACACTTATTCACTTAAATAATAGCCAGTTTAAAATTGATGTAATTTTTTAATGATTCGACAGTGCACCCAGATTTGTTGGTGATAATTCACATTGACATTGTTCATCTATGCTCAGATCTTCAAGGGCAAAGGAACACAAATAATGGATGCGTTTCGTGGAGATGAAGTTAGTCAAAATACTTATAAATAGCGAGTGGGTAAACAATGAATGATTAATGCTTTATTTAATTTTGCGGGAATATTATGAGTTATTTAAAGCATCTCCTCGGATCGTTGGCAAATCTATCACGACCGATGACAGCTAAACTGTTCCCCGAACTATTCCCGACGAGGAATTCCAAGTGCTGACAAATTTGGGGATACTCCGCACTCGCTCTAGGAGGATAGCAAGTCCTGAGCCTCGAAAGAACGAGCATGGCATTAAATTTAGAAAGCTTGCATCGTGCATTATTAATCCCTTCCGATTCGCCCAACAGTTCATCGGCTTCCGTTCTCTCTCCAGGAACTTCAGGAGTCGAAGTTAGCTTCTTGCCAGTTTGGATTATCTGTGGCAAGTGTCTTGAATGATTTTCACGAATTATTCCGATAATTATTCAGAGTTGAACATGCTTGACAGATTCTCGAGTTCGGTGTGATTTGGTAATTTTTGGTAATTTGGAAGTCTTGGAATTATTCATGTGACGAATACAACTATAGGGAGACTCTAATATTAAGTTTATTATTTATAATATTCTCAAACATTTAGAAGACTGTCAAGTTGATCATGATTGACGATTTTTATGAGAAATGAAATATTTTTAAATCAACTGTAAACTAAAAATGTATTTTATCTTGCGATAAATTTCCAGAGCTTTAGTTTTGATTAAAAAATGCATAAAATTCGCAGTGTACTGTATCACTACACAATTATTTAACCCTTAATTGGAATTGGATTTCTTGAGATTTTTTTTTTAAATAAATTTGTGTGTTTATTTACAGCAATTTTTTTCAATATAGCATTAACTTTATTACAAGAAAAAGAAGCTGCATAATAAAAATACATATAAAGAGGTTATCGGAATTTTAATCACGTATATGTACTGTCAATAATGTCCAATTAATGTACTCTATATCGAATAAGGTTCTCACAATGTTTGAGATGGATATACATATTGTTCTTAAAAATAAATCATTTAAATTAGAGAAGTCGTGTTGCGTCAACAACCTAGATGGATATAATTAAATTTAGATAATAATTCAAGTATACATATAACACGACATTATAAATCAATAACAGGATGATATCTGTTTCTCCAGAGAATACAAAACATTATTCTCAAAAACAGTTTGCGATGATAACAATGTGTAATATACTTCACGTACTCCTGTGAACGTGTATTATCTATAGAATATTATTATCTGTAGACTCACATGAAAAAGTTGTAAAGGACAACAGAAGAATTCCTCTAAAATTTAATTTATCACAAGTTTCTCTCTAAATTAAATTCTTCGATTCTTTTCAAATTAATTTAAACTTGAAAATTCCTCTCAGATTAAGTTTGTAATGAATTTATTATTAGACTTCCTCTAAGATTTAATTGATTATAAGAATCTGTCTAACTTAAATTCTTCGGTTCTTTTCAAATTAGTTTAAACTTGAAAATTCCTCTCAACTTAAAGTTACAACGAACTTATTATTAGAATTCCTTCTAAATTCAATTTTTCAATTCTTTCAAAATTAATTTGCACTTGAAATCCTCCTCAAATGAAGTTTAAAATTCAATTATTACATATTAGACTTCCTCTAATTCTCTATTCCTTATTAGAATTCCTCTAAATTCATTATAAGAATTTCTCTAAATTAAATTCCTCTTTTAAAATTAATTTAAACTTGAAATCCCCAAATTAAGTTTAAATTAATTTTTTTCCGAAAGTTCTTGTATACCAAGTAAACTAATCCCTCTAAAATTCCAAGAAAGCTCAACCTGTTTGACCACATATTAAAAAACTTATTCGTTTTCAGAGTGTGTACGAAGACCTGCGAGTGTCCTACCAGCTGCAGCCAAGAAATCACGAAAATAGTCCGCGTCGCAAAGGTAAGACGTTCTCCATAGAAATTACAATAGCCCCGCAAAAAAGATAAAAACGTTTAGCCCCGTCCTTCGGCAGAACAGAAACGAGCTTTCGAAGAAGTTGAAACGATGTTCTCTTTCGCGAAAAGCCTTCTTGCACAGCGGATTCGCCAGACAAAAGGACGGTTCCGATACAAATCGTGCCTGTGACGTCAAACAATATTATTCAAGCTGTTTGAGGAATTCCGTCGCTGGGATCGCAATTCCACGGTTCGGTTGACAACGGTCTCTCGATCGACGTCGCCCGATTGCGTTCCCAGTGACGTCGAATTGCTCGCTTGACCAACAACGCTCCACTTTTTGTTCAGGCTTAAGACAACGGGGAGGGAAATTACAGCGTTGACTGGAGCCCGCGTAATACAGGTAGCAGTGAGACGAATAAACCAACGGGTGAAGGGAGAGAGAGAGAGAGAGAGATCGAAAGGCGAAAGAGAGAGCGAGAGGTGATACCGAAACGGTCGTGGTCTGACAAATGAAAGACCGGACGCGGTAACCTTCTGCGGTCGCGCGGCTTTACGTCGACGAGACGGTGCCCCGGCCCGGAAGCGTCCGGCAATCTCATTGCTAACGATTCAAATGAAAGGGACGGGGTCCCAGTAGCGGAGTCGTGCACGAACAAATCGGACGAATCCCATTTTATTTGCGGGCAGGGCCTTAAATTGCGAACGAGATCCTGTGGCGGCGCGTCGCATATGATTGCTCAAAGCTCTCCTCCGTTCCGGCGCGCCCGTCCTGCGATCCCGTATATCTTCATCCCTGTCCCACCTGGACGGGACCGGGATCTGCTCCTACTCCGATATATCCCCGTCTTTCAACTTCGACTAGGTCTTTCCTTGGCCGAGATGGGGGCGGTGGCGTAATCGTTGCCGGTAGGAATCGACGACGATGCCACACCGCCTTTTCTATACGACCACCTATAGAATCCGGCTCGTCGAACGGATGAAATCTTGTATACAGGGTGTCTGGATCGATCGTCTTAACCCTTTGCACTCGGACCTATTTTAACTGGAAAATTAAACATTTCTTTCGACCTAGAATAATTCCATTCTGTATTAATTCTTTTCTTTGTATGGACATGAAATTGATATAATACCTCACACATTACTTAAGTGTTTAGTAATTGATTAGATACTAACATGTTTAGTAATGCAAGCAATATTTTGAATAATGGTACAGCAATTTTTAGTGGCGCCTCATCAGCATAATCGCCAGATTAGGAGAACTGATTCGAACGGAGCGGAAAGGACCCTCTCTCTGCTAGAACAGATTAGTCACGTGACATTGTGGCCAATACACAACAGAGACGCATCGTGTCATGTGACCAGGCGGAAGCGTGGGGGAATAGCGTCGTAGACGGGGGAAGTAGAGACGCTTAGTGGGACGAATGTCCACTCTAGGTGAAAGAAAAATCAGAAATTGTTTTACGTCGCTTAAAGTACGTTCAAATATTATTTTAACCTCTGAAGTGACATAATAAAGTGACATACATGATCGTCATCGCTACACTGCGGATCTTTAGGCAAAATATAAATTTTCTTCGTTAATTACAAGACGCAGGAACCATATAAAAGTTTCTTTATATCCTTAATAATTTTAATAAGTTGAAGATTACATATGGACCTTATTAAATCGTCTTAATGCTTTTTCTGTTTTAATTAACATCCACCCATTCTTCTCATAAATGGCTGATTATACGACGAAAGCTAGTTTTGAAGATTTGCCTTATAGCGGATAAGACTGTACCGAGATCGGTGTCCGATGTTTCTCGCTATACGGTGCGTCGGAAAAGATATTTGAACTTTCCGAGTACAGTAATAATTTTGTACTCGTTTTAGAGCCTCTACTACATGGAACATAACAGTTCATGTAGACAATAAATAATACGCTCTGCGCTATAAATTTTAATAAAAGCGTGCATAAAATTAATTTGACACTCCTCGTGCAAAATACGAGATTTTGTGGATCATAGATGAGCGACACTAATTAGAAACACACTAATCCTGCGTTTATTGCACCATACATCACTGTTTTCACAAAGATTAGCTTCGGTCTGATTAACTTTCCAGCTTATATCTCATTTGTATATCAAATAAAACGAATGAACTTAGCTTAATTTGAACTTGATCGAATATGATGAACAGGGTCTGTGCCATTAAGAAGTGTTTTATTAAATAGTTATTTTAAATTATAAAAGACATGCAAAATTATATAAATTTTACACTTTACACACACAATTTTACTAACCACGTGTCGAAGAGAAATTTTAAATGACACCCGCTAATGGAAGAAACAATTGATACCAAAATGCTGAATTTATCAGAAATCTAGTTTCATTAAAGGTATTCCGGTAAAGGATTAAAAAGTTTACCGCCACGTTCCTCGCAACAGAAATTGCAATGAAAAATTGAGGTCACCATGGAATCAACGGAAGTCACATTAAAAATATTAAAAATTGTCACATTGATGCAATTGACTGGGATTTCGAGCTTTCCACTGGTACCCATT
The DNA here is from genome assembly GCA_028455765.1 of Lasioglossum oenotherae. NCBI lineage: Eukaryota > Metazoa > Arthropoda > Insecta > Hymenoptera > Halictidae > Lasioglossum > Lasioglossum oenotherae. The sequence goes on from CM052296.1 coordinate 785,032, forward strand.
CGTTACATTTTATAAAGTTCAAACCGAATAAAATTTTAACATTGGGATTTCCAGCTTTCCTGCAACCAGTTACTAGTTTTCATAAAGTTCGAACAAAATAAAATTTGGAAACTGGCATTTCCAGCTTATGATTGATACCGCACGATGTTACATTTCATGAAATTCAAAAGGTATAAATAAATTGGCAGAATTAAAATTTGTATTCAATATTTAATGCTTCCAATGGATCAGCCATGGAGTTTAATCACATTGACTTTTTTCATAACATTTTTATTGTCAAACTTAGAGAAAAAATTCTTGGGTTACAAAAAACCACAACTAAGAGTTTTAATTGCAGAAACATTATCATCGATCATAGTAGTTCCCTTAAGAAATAAAAGAAAATCAACAATTTTTTGTATACATCAAAGCTCATTAAAAAATCAATGCATAGATCTTTAAAATTTATAGAATTTACACCAAAAAATATTCTTTTTAAATTTTCAATATAGGCCAATATAAAAAAGTTGTAAAAAAACAACAATTTTAGTATTTTCTCTGCAATTGCTACCGATTGCAATTTTATCAAAATTCCTTGTACACATCATGTAGTAAACAAATTGATCTAACTTCTGAAAAAACCAACATTAAAATAGTCATCGTCTTTTTAAAACCGTTCCAATGTTACTATGTCTGCGACACCCAGTAGACTCGGAATCAGAAGGTTGGGGGTAGGGCATTGTTGATTGGGGGTCGATGCCGAGTCTCGATTCCGCCGTCTATTGTCGAGTGGAAAGCTCGAGCTGGAGATCAGAGACCGCAAAGGGCTGAACGAAGAAACGGTGCTACCGGTGGATGCTGGTCGAGGGGGTAGCCGGGGTACAGCGAGCACGTCGAAGAAAAGGGGGTTTAGGTAGCGGGCGAACGAGTAGAACCCGGCGTAAGAAGGCTTTCACGCGGCGATCGTTCTTGGAATAAAGAAGACGGAACTGGGACAACGATTCCGTTTGCGAGGCGGATGAAAGATGCGGATGTATCCCTACCCGCGGGCTCTGTACTCCTGTCCATGGACCAGGCGTGTTTGTCTTCCGTAATTTCCGCGTCGCTTGCGGGCGAAGCCACGGGTTGCTTCATGCCAATATGAATTGTAGTATCTCCGTAACTGTCGCATCATCGGGACTTCCTCCGAACAACAGTTATAGCAACGGTGCTGCATTCCTCGTATTGTGCTGAGCGTGGAGGAGGATAACGATTGAAAAAGAAAGGTGGACTGCGAAGACTCGTGCCAGCCTTTTAAATTCAAAAATCAAAATGTATTATTTTTGTTTTTGCGTCAACGGAACGTTTACCATCGCGTTCGCCTTGTATTTCTGACTGGAGTCACACCAGACACGATATAGTTACGATCATAATTACCTGTATAACAAGCGATTTACAGTTACGGTAGAGGTATTCTTAACGTCGCTTGTGACACAAGCAACATCTCTAATTTTGGATTTTCTTAATGAAACTTTTGCCATCGTATTCGTCTCGTTTTTCTAATTAAAACGACAACAAACATGATATAGTTACGATCATAATTACCTGTATAACAAGCGATTTACAGTTACGGTAGAGGTACGCGAATTCTTAACGTCGTTTGTGACACGAGCAATTATGTTCGTAACTATATCGTGTTTGGTGTCGTTTGAATTAGAAAAACGAGACGAATCCGATGGCAAAAGTTTCATTAACAAAAACCAAAATTAAAAATCTTTTGGTTCGGTCGTCGAGCGTGTTTACTGCTTGACTGGTTTCCAAGGGGGATCCCCCCAGTAGTGGGGATGAAATTTTTGCAGTTACTTAGTAGAGACCTCTGCGACAGTTACGCAGCCAACCGTATAACGAAATTTTACCATACTGTTCCATACCAACTTGGAAAGTTCCTGCAATGTAAGAATCTACAGAATTTCTTTAAAACACTTGAAAATCGCTACTGAATGAACGCTGTTTCAGAGACTGTTTAAGACCGCAAAGAGTGCTACGTCTAAATCCCTTGACTTTCGATGAGGTAGGCTACTAGTACAAATTAAAAAAAAAATACTGAAACCTTATTCTTCAGACCTCTAACTACGTCGAACAGCAAAAATTGTTACGCATGATTTTGAAATCGACTTTTTTCCGACTCTTCGGGCCAAATAGTCCACGTCCGTACGTCCCGAGAATAAGGTGGCTGGTTGTCGTAGGAAATGAAGATTCCCGCGAAACGAACGAACGAACGAACGGAGAAACCGAAGAAGACGGGCGCGCATCGTTGCTTCCTCCTATCCGCGCTCCACCCCCCCACCCCCCACCCGGTTTGGTATATCTGACTCTTCCGGTAGGGTGACGCGGGACCGGAGGCGATGAAACCACGGATCGACTTGACGAAATGAAACGTGGAAGCCGATAGACGCGATGCCGGGCTAAAACGGGGTCGATCGCGGCTCCTGGGGAAATAAGGAGCTCCCGAAGAGCGAACAGCGAACACGGTAGCAAAGAGGGCTGGAGAGGAAGGGGGCGACGCCTGCGGCACGTAGATAAGATTCATGCGGGGGAGAGCCGAGAACTTCGACGGGCTGTGAACGAGGCCTAAACCCGGTTCGGCCTGACGACGACAGTGGGGCGGTGGCGGCTACGCGAAAAATCCCTGCGAAGCGACGCATTCTCTCTTTCCGATATTGGCCCCCGGGATGGATTCGATGGGCACACTGATGCTCCTCCTTCTTCTATTCCTCTACTCCCGCTACCACCGACTCGCGGGCTTTCCCCTGCCCGGGGATACTTTTGTTCGGATGATGTATAAGGAAGTTTTAGCTTAAGGTATTCAGAAACCTGAACACTGCGGCTGGCGAATAGACTAAGGGTGCTTATGGAAATTTACGTTTTTGCGCAGGAATTGGTAGGGGTTGCGTAGCCTGTTTTTGACGGTCGTAGGTGGAGGTGGAGGCGGGATGGAAGGTGCTAGTGTGTTTGAACGAGTTTTGGAATTTTTTTTATTTTAAAGTGGGAGAGCCATCTACTAAAGAGAAGACTGAGAATTTGGTATATTTATTGCATTTTTGTGCTACTAAAACTCAGTACAGTAATTCTTAAATCGAAGTCCAGTGCCAACTCACTCCACTGCCAGCCAACGCTGCGCCGCGCCATAGGGCGGCGATGATTGATCTCGGCTCGGGTATATCGGTGTGAACATTGACCACAACATTGACTCGAGTGAATCGAATTTTTAAACTTCTTAATTCTCATTATTTTTTTTATGGGACTCTCACTAACTTAGTTCTGGCATTTCTCTGATTAAAATCACAACAAACACGATATAATTTCAACTGTATTTGGGTGGTTTAATCGACGGTGAGAGTTTCGAAGAACAGCGACAACGCGGGCCTTTGAACTATGCCGGCGACGGCGCTTGTTTGCTTCTCTTTCTTTTCAATACGCTCTTCTTCGTTGCGTTCGAAAGTTTCATCGTCGATTAAACCACTAAATACAGTTGAAATTATATCGTGTTTGGTATCATTTTGCATTAGAAAAATGCCACGAATATGCCGGTGTAAGTTTCACTAAAAAATAATGAAAAATAAAGGAGATTAAATATTGGTGTTACATTGTTATACATTGGTGTTGCATTGTGATGACGCACGGGCCTTTAAACGATCTTATTTCATTCTGTCCTTCTCTATGTTCGGCTCGTCGATTGAAGTCTCGGCGCGGTAGACACGGTCATAAAAAAATAGCCTCTACTACGCTACTGATGTCTGGCTACGGCTGTTGGGACTTCGATTGAAGAATTACTGTGATACTTAATCCTCATTCGTTGCCAGTTTCACGAACTGAATCTGTCCCTCATTGTCAAATTGACACAATGATAAAAAATCGATAAAATAACAAGGTAAACAGCTACTGTTCTTTTTATTCAAATGGATGAGTTAACATTTACATCTTTTTTACATTTACATATCTGGCGGCGGCCGGAGAATTACTACCCATCTATCACAGTTTTCTGAGGGAAGTCGGCACACCTGTATAATGCACCGTGGTTGGGTGTTAAAAAGTTTTGGTGAGAGAGAGAGAGAGAGAGAGAGAGAGAGAGAGATTGTCGATTTTTTAAAAATATAATTGAACCTATTACAGAAGGAATGAACTATTTTACGAATATTCGCGTCAAGGACTTTTGAAAGTCAACCCTGATTTTTTAAACGGTATATTTTCTGTGCATCAATCGATTGATTGATCTATGTATGTCGAAAAATGATTTAGGAGTTATTTTAATCTAAATATTGCTAAGAAGAATACTCTAAGGCACACATAGTAGGTTAATATTTTTTATAGAGAATGAGGAGCTTCATCGATTGGTGCATAAAAAGATATGCCGTTTAGATATTCAAAGTTGACCTTCATAAGTCCTTGACGCGTCCATCTACGAAAAGACGAATAACACCAAATAGTTCGGATAATAGACGCCCTACTGTATTTCCAAAATCCATTTTATTTGTTTACCAAATATGTATACGTAGACTCGTAACATAGACTATGCTTGCCCCCAATCCATCAACGCAGAAGCTTTGTCATGCGGTGTGAGAGAAACATTTTCAGGCGAGAGATAAAGCAAGTGTGCCGCGCTTCTTTCAGTTTTCGTCAATGGAAAATCTTCGACCTTTCACTTATGCATCCATTTATTAACCCGGGGGGGGGGGGCGGTCCATTCACGGAGGCTGCTTTGTGGTAGTGGACCACTCCAACACTGTGGCCCGATTCTTCAACAGAGTTCAGCCCTTGATGCTACCTCCAGACTACAAAAATCGGATCACAGGTCGCTATTCTTCTCTGATGCGCTCCAAGAATGGAAGCGGCTATTTCGATGTTTCTAAGGCGAGCCGCTAAAGTGAACGGACAGTGAGAGACGTCTAATATGTAGACTGCGGTTTTTCATGCTAAATAAAACCTGTCTCCATTGAATGCAAGATACAGAAGCCAAATAAAAATTTCTTTCTTCGTTTTTAGCTTCTCATCAAGCTAAAATTAATACAGTGATGTCTTTAACCTTCTCTCTGTGTATCGGGTGCAAATGCACTCCGGGCTAACAAAGAAGGAAATAAACAGTTGACTAATGGAAAAATTCCAAAAATTTTCTAGGAATGCTATCTGTGATATGTAGACAGCGAATTTTATGCATTTATGACAAAAATAAATCAGCGTGATTGAAAACAGTCGAAACATTCGAAGAATTTAAACATGTTCTTGTATTATTTTCAATCTATAAAACGTATTAAGGATGAAAATGATTTTCTATTTCACGTAATTTGGTGTAAAACAATTTTACAACATTCTATTCATGCTCATATTAAAGAATCTACTTTTATTCCCTCGAACTTATTGTTAGTTTGCCAAACATTCCATTTAACAGCCACCAACTTAAAATCAGGGATGATTGAATCCGGTTTGAGTATATTTTCATTTCCGTGTGACTCTGCACAATACTTGATTTGAATAAAATTACGTTCCAGGATCTGTTAATTAAATTTTATAACGTATTTTTATAGAAATTAGCAAACTTATTTATACATATCTACACTTTACAAATAGTTTTACCATCAAAGCTGCGGTAAATATTGACGAAGAAAGTAGGTCGGATGGCAAAATTCCTCGGATAGCTCGCAAGGCAAAGTGCCGTCGAAATAATTCAAAATTAATTTTAAATTAAATGCATCTGAAAACAATTTTTAATTAGTGGTATACTGTTTAACTTTTGGTTTGCGGGTGTAAAGATTATTTCGATTAAAATGCGATGGTATATCGAGTTTTTAATAATATATTTAAACATTCAAAACAATTATAAATTCAATATAGTAATAATGTGATAAACAGAGAAGAGGTCGAGGTAACCGAATATTACGTCATACTTAATGATTTCGGATAATGGTATGTACGAAATCATTATTATCTTTGCGTGAAGTGCGAGAATTTGTTCGTCATACAAATGCACCATGCTCCCTCGTCAAATTGCTTTCATTCGAATTCGTGAAAACTAAAGAGCAATACAAACACACATGTGGGTGTTATATTTGTTTACAATTTAATATGCGTATATTTAGACATATTGACTAACCCACATGAGCTTAATGCATCTTTCGGTTCTATTACCACATTCGCGTGTATTCATAGTTTGCATTAATTCGATGTTGCATGTTTACCAAAATGTGCGCGTACAACAGTCCAACCACTAACAAATTATTCTAAAATTAGGAACTATTAATTTCTCTGCACATATCATATTATTTTTGTATAATTGTTACTTTTCTTAATGTTATTAGGTTGGCAACCAAGTCCGCGACCTCCACATTTTCTCAAACAAAGTCATTTATATATACATATATATATATATATATATATATCTTTGAAGCACGTGTATTTTATATTAAAAGTAGTCGAAAAATTCAAAGCTGTCGGATGATACACAGTTCAGAAGGAATGGTAACTGAATGAGGTTATAATGATACAATGAAAGAATTACGAAACAAAAGGTCGCGAATTTAGTCGTCAACCTAATATTTATAAACAATAATAACTAAAGGGTTAACCTTTTGAGGTCCAACATGGTTCCTCTCTTTTACTTCGGAACTTGTTACAAACTTATGTACGTTAAAACCTTGATCTAGGAAAGACCGTCCGTTTCTCTTAGATCCTGTGGTTCTCATTTTACTGTAGTTCTCATAAATTTACTGTAGTTCGATTATATTCCCATTGGTATACCATTGGCAGCTCTATTTTTATTTACGACAAATAACGAAGACTACAAATTGAACTTATGTAGCATGTAGTTAGCATTGATGCATGTTGCTGCAAAAGTCATTGTCAAGTCTGGCTCTACACTGTTCACCTTTCGCGACGCTATTCCCCCACGCTTCCGCCACAGCCCGGTCACGTGACGCATTTCGTTCGCGTCATGCATGTGTCACAAGGTCACGTGACTAATGCAGTGCAGGCAGAGAGAGCGTAACGAGACAATCCCCCGTATCTGGCGACTCTGACTCTACGTACACCCGGAAATGGTTAACGAGGTAACTCCATTTCAAAGAGTGTATGAATATCTATCTATTCTTGGGCCTACTGTACATCTAGCGTCCATTGAGATATAACTAATGAAAGAGGCGTTCGTCTAATCCACCGTATTTTTCTTGATCGCTTCTTCGACAAGCTAGTAGTTGATAGACAGTGGGTGGCTCCGTATCTGGGACGCAGGTGGGCGAAAGAAGGGCAAGCCGCAAAGGGAAGAAGCGTAGCCAGTCGCCTGTGACCAGGGGAAATTATTTATCGGGCTCGGGCTCGGCCCCCGAGGGATTTTGGAAACGCTCCATCTTCCGTCTCTCGAAAAACTCGAGCTGCCATTAACACGCCTTATCCCTTCTCGCGGCGCGGAGGAGCGGACGGTTGGCAGGCCGGGATAAAAATTCGTCCGTCAACGGCAGATACGATCCTTCTATTTTTTAATCTCGCGAGACCGGCCGAATGAGCGCGCGGTTTCCCGCCGAGCTGAGCCGAGCCGGCGACGGTGGCTAAAAAGAAAGTGGAAATGGGTTCGTTAGAGAAAGAATGGAACGAAACGAGGAGGTTTCTGCCGGGCACCGGGGCTAACGAGAACCGATAAAATAGAAACGACCGCCGCCGCGCGCCGGTATGCCTGCAATTACTATCTCCTGCAGTCGTACCATATCGTTTTATATCAGTCTTAAGGCAAGCTTCTGAAAGACGCATCAATCTCGGCGATCGGATAAGATAGCCGCGAAAATAACATCGAGTCCTCGGCTCCAGCGTCAAAGAGGATTCATCCCGTCCCGCGATACTCTTAATGTTCAATCTTTCCTCCATCTTCTGCCAGAGACACGTACTACTAAAGTCGAGTCGAGATAATTACACTACCAGGCATGCGTCTCTGTTGCGATCGCTGGACTAGATTTTATGCACTAATGGCGGAAATGAACAGGTGAAATAAAATCGTCAGATGAAATTAAAAATGTTGGTGTATTGATAGTGGGTTCTTATTGAAGTTATTTAGAGAGGAAATAAATTTTTTAACTTCTTTTAAATGTAGTCCTGTAGAGGTTGACAAGACAATGCCGAAAATCCAAGTTTCAATGAGAGGAAACCACTGGTTCAGAAGTTATGCGTGTTTAAAGTTGAGCGATTTCCACCGGTAAGGGCGCAGCCATAATCGCTTAACTTTAAATACCCATAACTTTTAAACCAATGGACTCCGAAGAATGAACTTGGATTTTCGACATTCTTTTGCCAAAATGTACAAGATGCCATAGAAAATGTTAACAGTTCCTGGTTTCCTCAGGTGAAGTTTAACTAAATCATTTTACCAAATGTGTAAAGTTGAGCAATTTTAAACGTTTCTGGCTGGTAAGGGCGCCGCCATGTTGGTATGTAGACCTTGACAGTTTTTACAAAGTTTCATCATTGTTTCAGTCAGACATTGTGTTTTCAAAAGTAAGGACCTTAGAAAAATTTTTAAAAGTGTGAATAACGACTAAAATGGCGCTCGAATAAAGAAAGAGACTATAATTGTAGGTGTTTAAGAGGGTTCCATGGAAATCATCGACTCAGATTTATTCGACACGGTTTTCATCGACAACATTTAATTAATTTTTTATTAATTGATTAATTAATTAATGTGGATTGAATGAAAATCAGTGGAAAAACAAAATATGAAACCGAGTGTTCTTGAATTAATTTATTAATAAATAAATCAATGAAATGTCGGTGAAAACCGTGTCGATCATTTCCATGGGACCCGTTTAAGAAGGAGTGGTCCTGTTTGCACAAAGTGAGAGTAACCTTTTGAGATCCCTAGAAAAATAAATAATATAAAAACAAATATTTTTAGGCATCGTATCTTTAAGAACATCAAATACATTTGAATGGCAAACATTAGGTGACTCGCCCCGTATAATGTTGTGAAAATCTCCGTCTTTAGGGATGGCACACGACAAAATGCTATAAATATTACAAAAGTATGCATCATTCTATCCAGGACACTCCACAGAACCGCAGTCAGTCTTTTTAGAAGAAAAACTCGGGGAGCTTTTACAGTTAAATAACGAATAACAGTAACAGTTAAAGGCACGACTCTCCCGAACAAAATCCCCCAAAAACCGGGGGAAGATAAAGAGAAACAGTTTCCCGGTTGGCATTCGGCGGCGCTGGAAATCTATAAAGATCGACTATTGAACGTCGTACCATAAAAAAGCAGTGAAAATTTGTCGGACAGCGTTATCAAAGCGGAAACGGAACGTCACCGGGTTTACCATCCGCTACACGGTTTCGCTCGAATTTCGTTATTGTCCCCCCCGGAAGCTCTAATCGCGTACCAATACAATGCCAGCCGTTGATTTGGAATCAGTTTGATCTAGACGACTATTGAACAAGGTGGGTCGCGATGCCGGCCGCGGGGGATGGTAGCTAGATTTCCAGGTGGATCGATGCGTTATCAGGGGACGCCTCACGCTCGCAGGCGATCAAAAATAGAGTTTCGTAATATTGCAAATTACAAACAAAATTGTGTTGCTTAAGAGAGAATTAATTGTAGTTCGCATGGTGAACTCCCTTTTCTTTTTCTTCTGTAGAAAATCATAACTAGACAGCGAATCTTTATGCAAAATAAAAATGTTTTGCATTGATTGTGGGAAGCAGGAATAACACAAAAATTGCTTTCATCCCCTAACGACTTTGTTACATTAAAAGCAACATTGCAACATTCTCGAATTTTGAAAGTCTTTTACTGTTTTATATCCCATCCAATCAATTTCTTCATAAATTCGTAAACATCCGCAGTCTAATCATAATTGTCAACACAAGGTTTCATGATTCCATAACTTTAATGGTCCTGAGAAATGTTAAGAAAATTATATACAAATTATTTTCAGGCTTTCTGTATCAATTGTAAAATACTTTCAGGCTTTCTGTATCGACTATTAATTATTTTCAAGCTTTCTATATCGACTATTAATTATTTTCAAGCTTGCTATGTCAATTATATGTAGAATATTTTTAGTCTTTAGTAATACAAACAGGGAAGAAATTAATAATATGATAATAAACAGAATGTCTGAATACTCAGTCCATTAATACTAATGATGAAACCTAACCTAACCGAATTCAGTTTTGTTCGGATATACGGGGAAGGATCGGGGTTTGCCGTATCTCGGATCAGTGTACCTAAACCTAAGCATTTGGGTGCTTGTGCTGTAGCACAGACGCGCAAATACTGGCAGAATTTAGAGAATTCACTGTGGTGGTACATGGTTCACGATAGTTCTTCGCGAGTATCTCGAAATTTCCAAATTTTGTGATATTTTACTGTAACCCTTGAACCATACGCGACACGGGGATGAAATTCGCACTCAAATTCATGAAAAAATGAGATCTACCTATGTTTTAATTAATTGAAAATTAAAAGGCTTATTTGTTACCTTACTCAGTACCTTTTCAGATCATTTAAATCACACATGTAGCAAAATGTTCTCTCGAATTGTGCACTCGATTTTCCGCTAATATGCAACCGGAAAAATGTTCAAAATATCGATCTGTACGACATTAAAATATCGAAATCGGAGCAACTGTTCTGTAGATTCGCCAAGAAAAAGAGTGAGAGTGAGAGAGAGAGTGATAAAGGTGGGAGGGGGGGGGGGTGAGCAGAGTAGAGAAAGTGGGCGGAGTAGTTTCGGCTATTATTCGGGTAAAATAACTTGACCCCGATAGGGGGACGCCTCGATTTAATGGCTTTCGTGGCGGAGGCATCCTCGAGCCGAACGATGCCATTATTAGGATCATTGACGATTCATTTCCGGCATATGATAGAGGGTGTTTGACAGGACGGAACCGGGTCAAGCCTTACGCGTCACGCCGCGCGTCGTTTTGTCATCGTCACGGGGATCGATCGATCCGAGAGGGTTCTGCTCCGAAAGACCAACACACAGCACCACCGCTCCCTAGTTCGATCGCCAGGAAAATATTGACTGTACATTACGCGGAACCTACAAATTATTCCTGCGCTCTCCACCTCCCCACCGCTACAAATATAATACAATGCCGCGACCGATCGAAGCGCGACTCGGCCGGAAAAAAATATCAGAAACACTCGTCACGGTTCAACGGACCCATCGTGGATCAGCGATCGTTACACCATGGCTTGCGCCGAACGTTTTCGACGCGATTACTTTGCCAGCTGAAGTATACTGTCGCTTGCAAGTCGATTGGCTTGTCAACACAAGTTTTCCAAACCTTTTTCAACTGTTGATCGAGGAGTTTATTTTTTGATGCGCTTGCGATGGGATGGTATGGTGAAGGGATGCTGGTCTGTAACTGCGATCGAAATCGACAAGTGTGTCTAATTTTGCAACCCCCAAATAACATCGATTTCTCAGGTCTTATTCATATAGAGTCTTCCATTAAGTGTCATTTTAAATTATTAAAGAAAATTATTTTTTCAATTATTAAACAAAGCGATAGAGAAACTTTACATTTTCCGTCAACTTTATAGCGACAAAATCACTTCATCCGGTATCATTATATTTTTAAATAATCCTTAGGGCTGGCGGTGAATATATCGATGAAAGACAAATTAAAAAAAAAATTGTTGTCCAAGACACTATTAGCGAATTCGTTTTATTTTTAAAATGCAACATTTTATCTTTGAATTTCGAAGCGAATCGCATAATTTATAAATGGAATATAACAATTGGACTGGGGATTTTTATTCAAAATGAAAATTGTTTGCATCCACTGATCCACGATCCTTCAAATTACGTTCAAAAACTAAAACTAATACATTAATATAATAATAACTAAATTATAAATAAAAATAACAATACTGTGTGTGTTGCTCTAAATTGCATACATATATGCCTTCTGTCATAAGTGCAAAAAATCCAAAGTCCACTTATACAGGGTAACCCAGAAATCACTGGACCATTAAATATTCGAATTTGTTTATAGAAAAATAATCGTAAAGTAAAAAAAAAAAGTAAAAACCTCTGAGGATTTTCAAGTAATAAAATTCGCACTGGTGACACAAAAGCTGGCGAAATTTGAAAAAATTTGAGTTACAAATTTGTTTTGCCGTTCGAACTCAATTCGACGCGTTAATTCCACTCGTTTGGTCACAACGCTTTGATCAAGGGCAGCGGAGCGAACTGTCCGAGAACACATCGTGCAAATGTCGCGCAAAAATAACGAAAGTCGGTGCATTAATCTAGACAGACGGGTTCGTTGAATCCATCGTACGGCAAAGTGTCAAACTTCGAGTACCAATTTGTACCCGGCGATCGTCAAACCCGATACGTCGTAATCTTTGATCGAAGCTGATCTCACGATTGAAAGAGGAGCCTCTGACGATTCGTCCTCAGTCGACCGTGTAATTATGCAGTGGATAGTGATCGAAAATCATGGCAGCTCAATTTTAGGGTGTCGTACCCCGTATGAGAATGTCCTAGTACAGTAGAACCTCACTCGTGGCCACTGGGACAGAAAACGTGTGCAACGAAAGTGGTGACCAATCATAGTGATTTTGTTTCTGCGTAGACTACATCCCCACCACCAGTTCCATAACCTTCAACACCTCGTGGTGGCAGCAGCGGATCCAATCATGGGCTTTAGTAAGAAAAAATCAAGTACATCTAAACTTTTGGTGCTCGAGTGAATTTGGTTTAATCTGGTAGGCCCCCAAACAGTGTTAGCTCAGGGCCCCTTCGCGGTTGAAACAAATTAAATGTAAAACTCAAGAAAAAATAAATTATACACAAATTTTTGGTATTTACTTGAGTTAATTGGGCGGGGCCCCGAAATTAACGGTCCGCCGCTGCGTGGTGGGAGTCGCTAGTGTGCAATAAACGAGGTTGCTGTTAGCGAGGTCCTACTGTACTACGAAACAAAATATAACATATTCGCAAAAAGAACTACTGTATTTTAAAGTATATTAATTTTTTTAATTAGGATCTCTAAATGTTACCAAGTTATGTAGAGTGAACAATCATTTTTACATTAGTAGCATAATTTATTCGGTTCGAACGAAAGTTGGTAGCGTTTTTAAGTTAAAATTCAGTGATAAAATATGGAAAATATCTATTATGGAAAAAAGTAATAGAATTTTAATTTAAAATCGAAATTTAGAACCAAATTCTTAGGAATAATTATTACTTATCAGTGGTTGCTGAGATAAAGGGACCACAAGATGGCCGACTCACCTGTAACAGAAAAGAAATATTATTAGACCTACGTCAAAATTAATTTTCCATAACAATTAAATAATAGTTCCAGAATATCGCAATGTTTTCGCAGAATACAATATGTAATAAAGCAGTAATATAGAAGAAATGTAATTGTTATGTTCACTGCTGTGTGAAATAAATACATTTCTCAATTTATTGGATGAATCGAAGTGGAAAATTGAAAGATATTGTTATTAAAGCATTCCACTGTCGGTTCCATTCAGCTGAAAATATTGAAAGAGATCGTATACCGTTTTGGGAATATTGAAACACTGTTATTATTATATCATTAATCATTAAGTTACATGTATAATAACCATGACACGCAATTTCATGTAAAAAAAAATAAGGGAAATGATTGTTGCAGAAGCTGAATATAGAAGTATGAGAATATATTGGATGTTATTGTCATCGTGCAATATAACTATGAACATTAATATAAGACAATAGCAACAATAGTGTTGAAGTACTCGAATACACATGCGTTGCCTTTAAAATTTGAAATTTGAAATTTCATGACCAAAATAAAACTGTTTTTCATTTTCGTTGAGAAATAAAAATGTCCTCCAATTACACAAAAATGATTTTGAACAGACATGGTCTTGGATGATTTTAGTTAAAGATGAATTAAGAAAATTGAAATATTTTTGTTACGATTGTTTACATTTTAAGGATTACCAGTAGAAACAACCTATTATGCGATAGAGGACATCAAATATTAAGTTGACTGGCAAAATGTGAGGTAACGATGGGTACTAAAAAGATCAGAATTTTTTGACGTTCATCGTTATCACCGTAATAGGTCCCTAATAATCTTCAAGTAGACCTCCATAATCGCCCTGATCAATATCTAATGTAAGTTCATTAGAAGCAGCAGCATCTTCACTTAAGCTCGAGTATCCTAGACCCTCCAAATCTTGACATTTCTTATAGCTTAATCTCTGTGTCGATAAGATACCCGGTAATTCCTGGAAATGGAGCGGCTATCGCCGGGAAGCTTCCGTTTAGGACAATTATTGGTCGCTATTTCAAATCAAATAAAGACGATTATACAAACTTCCCAGCAGTTAACCGACGCAAGATCCCTGGAAGTGGCTGAACCGAAAATCCTCGTGTGATGTCGTTCATTTTTACACCACACTCTGTTTCCATCTTACATCTTACTCGTACTTATACTTCATACCATAGACAAGTACATTCACATTCACATATAATTTTATTTATATTATATTTTTTACGTCGATCGATCCATAATGGAGATATCATGACAGCCAAGAGAAGTACATACTATTAAAATCATACAATAATTTAACTTATAATGAAAAGTGAGAAGTGTACAAAATTTTGGAACACATGACCTATAACCTAACCTAGTTATTTTTGATCTCATAAATAGACTGCGGATCTTTGTGCAAATTCCCATGGTTATAGTTTACTTTACATAAATCAGGATCAGGAATGAGCTGAGTTTATTAAATAAAAAATTGTTTACAATTTTGGTAAAAACGGCATCAGAATAGAATCAGGAAATCAGGACATCAGAAATGACGTCAGGACATCAGAAATGACGTCCGGACATCAGGAATAGCATCAGGATATCAGGAATAGCATCAGGACATCAGGAATAGCATCAGGACATCAGGAATAGCATCAGGACATCAGGAATAGCATCAGGATATCAGGAATAGCATCAGGACATCGAACATAGCATCAGGACATCAGACATAGCATCAGGACATCAAACATAACATCAGGACATCAAACATAGCATCAGGACATCAGAATAGAGCTTCAGGACATCAGAATAGAGCTTCAGGACATCAGAATAGAGCTTCAGGAAATCAGTATAGAGCTTCAGGACATCAGAATAGAGCTTCAGGACATCAGTTCAGTTGCAGCTCTCGAAGACTGGGAAGAGACAGAGAAACCTAGACGGCACCAAGTGCAATGTTCGAAGGGCTCTGCTGAAGCAGCCAATTTCTCAACATCGGCAACGATTTCCGGTATCGTCCCGTTGTTGCTTCGGCATTCGAACGGTGCGACGCGGGGCGGCGGCGGTCACCGCGAGCTTTTTCCGTCGCGGAGCCTGCCCATTTGATTAATCCATTAGCCGCGCTACAAAATTACAGGCCGCCGCGCAAACTTCCCGTAATATCCTTTTAGCAATTAAACGCTAATTAGTTCCTCGAAACCCTTTGAGATTAATGTTGGCCGGCTTGTGTAGCCGCGTGTACCTGTCAGGACACGGTGTATATACGGCGGATGAACATATACACTGTGAACCAGACGGAGGGGAAGGATTGGGAGGGGTCGGGGAGGGGTGGGGGGGGAGACGAGCCTTTGTCGTCTTAATGAAACGTCACTATCCAACGTCCCTCGGTATTTCTGGCCCGGGAAGGATGTTGCATCCTAACCGTTCCGACACGTTCGATAGCCCCGCTGATGACAAGGACACGCTATTCGTTTGACCCCGTCATATGGTAAGGGGGTGGGCCGAGGGAGGGGTGGAGGAGGAGGCAGGGTTCCATCCGAAAAGATGGAACGCGGACGGAGAACGGGCTCCGGCAAAGGTGGAATCGATGAAATGGACCGCGACCACCGCAAAACGGACCGCCGAGCGGATCAAACAATCGTCGACGAATTTTTCGGTGTATAGGTATCTCGCCGGAAGAGCGGAGGATATCAAAGTTAAAGTGACGTCGGTTGAAACGGAAATCGTGTCGAACCCCGGGGTCTCGAGCTACCCTGGCTTGGAAAAATACAGAATTCGATTGAAGCGCCGCGCCGCGGCCGATAATTATAGGTTGCCGGGAGGGAGGGGGGTCGTTGAAAGGTTCGATGTCAAACTTCAGTCGTTGATTGAAATGCCGAATGCCGTCCCTTTGACGAGCCCCGGAAACGGCGACAAATCGTGAGATTTCCCGGAGCCTTTCTCCTGGTCGGATAATGTCAAACGACCTTTTTCGACGACGGATAGAAGGCACAATAAACTGTCGTGGATGGGGGTGGGGGCGTTGGGAGCCGACTTTGAAAAAGCGACGAGCATGCTAGTCGACGTCTTTCAACGGATCCTGAGGCGCGAATCGCGGAAAAACGCGGCGATATGCACTGGTACCGGCGCAATATACACGCGTCCCCGCTGCCGGCCCAGATTAAAGAGAGTTTTATGCGAGGCGCGGCGCGCGGTTATTAATCCTTGGAAAAGCCACGTCAGGACGCGACGCACGGAGAGGAAAAAGGAAGAAACGCCGTGCCGCGAGTGCGGGGATAGGTTATAAGAGCGGCGCCGCTATAAGCCAAAGGGCAAAACGGGGGTGGAGATCGACTGTTCCCTCCGGTTTCGCTCTCATCGGTCTCCCGGCTCGTTGACGGCGTCGTCATCGTCACGTCCGCGGACCAATTTTTCCTCTCTCCGACCCCGCGATCGATCTCGCGAGCGCTGCTCGCTGCATCTTAACAGGGATTCTACGATGCCAAGCTCGAGAAATCGATTTTTTAACCCTCGCACCACTGCGAGATCTGCGGTGTACCGGATTCATTTCTGACCCACCGATATTTCACTAGTGTACAGGGTGGGGAACCTAACTTGTGCACCACACAAATCACTTCTGAATTATTGTAGTATTCGGTTGTGTTATAAATTCCCGCGTTTTTTGTGTATTTTATTTTTTTTAAGTATACAAACCTATCTGCTTCAATTTTTCGAACTACTTAATTTTAATCAATTTTTAGGGTTTTTCAATAGAAGTTCCAGGAGGCAGAAGTATATGTATATTCTACTATATTCTAGTATATTGTCGTATCTTCTTGTATATTCTACTATATTGCCGTATCTTCTTGTATAAATATTCTACTATATTGTCGTATCTTCTTGTATATTCTACTATATTCTAATATATTCTATATACAACACAAAATAAGCAATAATTAGGTTTTAATGAATAGTAAATTCGCCATTAGTAGCTCGCGTACGATGAGTCATTAGGATGCTAAATGAACCATTACAATCTGTTCGCGGAGCCAGATATTATTTATCATTTAAATTGTTCCATATACATGTATTTATACAATACATTAGCAGCATAAAGCGTGCTTAAAACAAACCTCGTGGAAAAGTATGGGTGGATCACAACGTACGGTCCATAGCAACAATTTTAAGTATACTCATTTCATTTATTATTCATATATTATTCATATTTTACTTTTTGAAGCAGTACATTTTACTAAAAATACTCTTTTGCACATCTCTGAATGTACATAGATCTAACTTTATCTTAACTTATTTAAACAGTTCAACGTATATGTATATACATGTCCGAATATCTGAATAAATAACTCTGAAACGAAATCTATCAAACGAAACCCGCATCATCAAGCAATATAATACAGATTAATAAATATAATTTTCAATATGTTTGCGTATATGAAATTAAACCGCAATGATGATTACCTGTGTTCACAAAATCACTCGAGCTATTGAATTACGATTACCGAAATGGATTAACAAAATTTGCGTACCTATAAATTGCAGTGCAAAACAAATTAATTTTAAATTAATTTTAATTTTAATATTAATATATTGAAAATGAATTTCGCTGATTCTACACTGTCTTGTGACTGATCATCTAACGATGAGCTTTTCCCATTCGTCAATGATGGTCTCTTTTAATTTGGATGTACATGTTTCATAAAATGTCCATATATATTTGTACAAATATTTAGATTCGACAATCAGAAAAATAATGTACTGTCTATTTAAATATCCATTTGTATTTATTTACAGAATTTACACAATTCAGTATTTTAAATGCAAACAATATACGGGGTGTCCCATTTAAATCGATCCAGTCGAATATCTCTGAAATTTGTCCAGAGTTGTTTATAATATTAAAACAGGTTTTTCTTTTTTCTATGTAGACGCGTAGAGGTCAACTTTGTGTTTAAATGGAATCGTATATTTTTTAATGCTCGTTATTCCCTTGTTTAGTATTCTAAATAGCATTATATTGTTATCAGAAGTTAGTTAATTACAAGAACATAGTTATTTTCCGGTAGATAAAACATGAAAAGATCTACTCGTTGTTGTAACATTATACTAATTGTATCATCATGATAATGTACGTATTCAGAAATGCAAGGAAATGCATATTACGTTTTGTATAATTGTTGTTGGTTTAACATCGAAGACCTCCGGAATATTTCTTTAGCAAGCACTGCACGATTGGAAAGTTCCATTATGCGAGTATTTCTTTAAGGGCCCGCTGTTCTCAAGATATGAAGATCAGTTTTATATTTCCGGTTCCCTTCCTTTCTCTTTTTGCCGAATATAATGGTACTCGTTTCTGCGAAACGCGACAAAGGATCCCAGAACGAATACAATATAAAGGCATACGTTTCTGGCTGAGAATACCTACCAGGGATAAAATAAAATTCTCCTGTACATTGTAGATATCTGGACATGCTGGTACATGGAACATTTCACGATGGGCAGTCGTTTATTATGCCAAAATCGATCATGGAAAGGGTGGAGAAACTCGCTACGTTTTAACTTTCAGCATTGTCCTCCGAATATGCATCGTTGCTGACTTATTACGCAATATATCAATTTAAAATTGCATCTTCTGTCACGGTTAATGAGAGCACGCGAGAAAATTACAAGTGAGAAGGGAAATTGTTCATTAATATCATGTTTGGACGTGTTAGCAACAAATAAGGGGAAATTCAACGTGCAATAATTAGAAAAATAATGTATCAGTATCAATATTAATTTACGTTTGAAATCACTCGGAAATTAATTTGCGAATTACATATAAATGAAGAAAATATTCCAGAGAAAGTAGTACAGTATGTAATTATAACAGTAATATAAATTATCACATTCATAACATGGAATATTGTTAGTAATTGTTACTTTTTTGAAATATTTTAGAATTAGTAATGGACAAAATAAATTCGTAGAAATTTCGTAGAAATAATTAAGACTTTTTTTATTTATACTTTTTTCGTTTGCATTCAGCAGTTTCTAAACCAGAATGATTTATAACAAGCATGAATAGGTGGAACATTAATTAATATTAGCTATATTTAATTCATTGAAATTAATGAAACAAGAAATATAATTGACCAAGAAAATACCTATTTTGCATAAAGACAACGACGAAACCAACAAGTAATTTTATAGAATCATTTATAAAGAACAAGTGCAACAGTAATACTTCTTTCAAGTTGTTTGTTTTAACGAGTGCTTCTCGCAAGCAGAATCCACTTTCCTTCATTAATAGAAATCACGATAGCCCGTTCAATGTGAATTAATCCTTTACTGATACATAATAAATTACCAGCAATTGTTCGAATTAATCTCGTCGAACCGTTTCAATATCGTTATACATCTGTTCAATCTCCATACAAGCGCGAAATACCCATAAAATAGCACTCAAAAAATCGATACCACACACAATCGAAAAATTAATTATTCACAACAATTTTAGCATTGTTTCAAGATGTAAAGACCGCTTTATACACGTCAAATCCGTCTTGATGTCAGCTATAACATTAAGAAGTAAGAAACATATGGACAATTAAAAGATCAAGGTGACTTTCTATTTTCAAATTTTTTATATTGAAGTTCATAGAAGAGTGAAACGTTTAAAATCGTTCAACTTTGAACACACATAACTTCTCAACCAGTGAATTGCTAACACTAAAACTTGGATTTTTTAATATATAGATAATTAAAAGATCAAGGTGACTTTCTATTTTCAAATTTTTTATATTGAAGTTCGTAGAAGAGTGAAACGTTTAAAATCGTTCAACTTTGAACACACGTGTAACTTCTCAACCAGTAAATACCTAACATTGAAACTTGGATTTTTGGAATTCTCTCGTCAAAATCTACGGGAGAGAACAAAAAGAATCCAAAATGTTTGGTCCCGTAAGGTGAAGTTTTGCCAAAACGGATCACGTTCACGTTTAACCCCGTTTTCTAGCTACAATTTTCAAAAGATTCAATCGATTTCATCGTGATGTACATTTATCAATATTTTTAAAAGTCGATACGAGAAAGTTGATTATTCAACGAACATTGGAACCATTGTGGTTCCATTTCCGGCGGCGCTGTGTTTAAAAGTTCCGCGGCGTCCCGATACAGAAAAGACGCGGAGGGATAGTTCACGATCCATAAAAAACCGGGTCGGGCATTTACGGTTTCAAATACATTTATCACGCAATTAAAAAGCGATTTCGCGGCGTGTTAATTCGCGAGGATCGTTGCGGAAGAAAAGTGCCGAGGTTCCCGCGAGGTTCTTGCCTCGCCGAGGAACGGAACGGCCCACCGAAGTTTTAATTCTGTGGATCGAGCGTTTCCGCTCCGGAATCTCTTCTTTTTTTATACCCCCGTAGAAGAGAAGACCGCTGCTAAGGAATAAAAATTCTGAATCTTCCTCCGTGGAGGTCAGATTTGCACAGTGCTATCCGCCGTCTCTCACCCGACTGGATCGTTATCGACGACTATACTACTTTTCCGCGCGGCGTAGTGGTTCTACGATCACTATCGCCTGGACGGCGACTACAAATGCTGATGTTCGTGGGAACGACTCTAGCCGGCGCAAAGATCGAGATCGTTACCAAGGTATTTACCCGTCAAGGATCGACCCACAAATCGAGATCAACGGCCGACAGCTGGTTATTTTGCTCAGGACGGTTGCCGTGCATCACTAATGCATAAATATGGCGTTTTATTTGCGAATTATTTAGAGCGTCTCCTGCGATAAGTCGACGGCGTTCCTTCCAGCCCAGCAATCGATGACACGATTTTCTGCCGGTTTCTTCGAAAAGTTTACGTTTTCATAGGGCGATTCTCCTAACGTGACGACTTCATATAACTCGTAAATTATTCATTGTAAATACCATGGTTCGAATAAAAATTGTATGACTCCGAACGGAGGAGCCTTTATCGGGATAGCAAAATTATTTTAAAAATAAAATGCTCTCTCTTATTGAGTTTGGATAAAGCATGGAATTTTTAAAACTGTTAGAAGATGTACACTTTCATAAGTCATTAATAGACTGCGGTTCTTTATGCGATATAAAAATATTCTGATATAATAAGAATTCATTTCAGTCCCGAATAGTCCTCTTACGTTGAAAACAACATAACAATATTCGTAGACTTTTTATATTTCACCCAGTTAATTTTTTCATAAATGAACCACATAAAAGACCACATGTTTTAGAACTGGGTTTGACAAGAGATGAGTACAGAGTCGTCTTACTTCCTCTCTGCCAGTACCGGATTAGTCACGTGACAGCGTGACGCATGCGCGACAGATACAGAACGCATCACGTGATCGGTCGCGGCGGAAGCGTGGGGGAATAGCATCGTAGAGGGGGAAGCTAGAGTGGGGGGATAAGTCTTATTCTGGCCACTCTGGATAACTGTGATTATAAAACATAAATCTGTAAAGCATAAACAATGATTATACTAAAGAGTGTTAGTTCGTCTTCAGACAAACTTTAATGCTTTTCTAGTAATAAAGAATATAATTGAAAATTCTAACAAATTATAAATAGCCAATTATATTCCGACGGCGGATTTTATGCATTTGTAACAAAAATAAGTAGGTGAAATGTAAAACATTAAAAACATTAGAGGAATTCAAAAATACTTTTATATCAGTTTCAACCTATCGAACATGTTAAGGATGAAAATAAATTCCTATATCGCTCCGGTTTGTTGCAATTCAGGTGAAAAATTTTTATTTTGCACAAAGATCCGCTGTCTAATTATATTCTTACAATTGTTTATGAAAGAAGCAACTAAAATAAGAGAGTTTTACAGTTACACATCATTTCCTAACAAAGACGTACTCATTCGAAATAATCATATCCAAATAATTTTATGCTATTATGACATAATATTCATTAACCATATTCGTAACAGATATAATACCTTTGAAGTGCTATTTCCTCGTTTAGTTTTTAGAGCAGCACATAATTTCATAATGATTCTGCCCCGAGAGGATTATTAACGTATTATTAATACTACTGTAAAGCACATAATTATATCAATAATTCTAATTAACAATTGACGTCGCTGTTTGCGACCGCTCGTATGCCAGATTACAATAGAAAGCCCGCTACCTATTATTCGTTCTAACAGAAACTCGTATCGCGTCGCATTTTATCGGAAATCTTTATGTACATTTTGCATTGGTTATGAGTATAGCTTTTAATTAAAACAGTTCGCGCGCGAACATCGTATGCAGGCTACATAATGGCTACAAAGTATAGGTAAAACTTGCGAATAGTTTTTAAAATAGGTATCGATTATTTGAAAGCACAGAGATCAGTTTGATACCTGACTATATTCTAGAGCATATTAGAGGTAATATGGAATACGAGCTGTAGGGAACGCCGCTGTCTGTGGTAGTAAAGTATGCGGCTCAGTTACTTGAAATGAGGCACACCGGAAATTTACCAGCTCGTTACAACGTTAATTTTAAAGAGCTCATCCGGGAACTGGGGTTAGTTAGAGCATCAAATTTCGAGGGGTGGGTACGACCACCATTTTTTAATTTTTAGCCCTCGACCATGAACATGAAAACACAGCAAGAGTCCCTTTATATACAGTGTACAAATTAATTCGCAGCCTTCTCTTCTTGAATTTACGAATTATTTATGAACAATCAAAATTCATTCTATTGTTGAGAATAATCTCGACCGTTCTGTGTGTGGTTACTCCACGTTATAAATAATGACTGACTCTCGAATTGGGTGGATAAATGATTTTTTTTGATAAATGATTTCAACAGCTCAAGCGTTCGTTGATTGTACAAGTGACTATGGAAAAATAGTAAATGGGTGAATTTTCGGATCATGCGAGGGTTAGAAAAGAAAGCAGTTATTCTAAAAACTTTTACACAAGTGTCCATTAAACATATCCACGAATTTAGCCACATTTCGTGCCTGTTTTATATGTCAAGGGAGAAACTACCCTTCTCACAAATCTAAGACAACGATAGACATAAAAAGATAGTTGAAGTAAATGTTACATCCTCATCTTTCAGCCCAAAAATGTGTGGAAAATTTTTTTTTGAAAAAGTCACTTTTGCTCAAGAAAAAATATCCTTCCGTTGCAAGATGGTAAACGCTGGTGTTTCGCTATCGAATCGAGCACGAACCATCGCAAGCGTCTAACAGTTCCGCGCCTAATATGTACACACTGCGATCGCAACAGAGAATAAATGACGTGCCGCTAGATTGGTGAAACGTCACGCTGCGAGGCTCGACGAAATGAAGTCGGAGGGACAAAAGATCCTTCTTTCGTGTGGAGCAGGGCACACGAAGCTCGGGCAGGTGTTTTGCATATTTTCCCGGAGATCGATAGCCGGCGTCCGAGCGGCGCGGCGTGTCGGCGGCGGTCTCCAGTGTCTGGTTAATGTTTGATGCAAACACACGACAATAATATAACAGTGGTACCGGTGTGTCGAGCCGTTCGATTAGCTTCCCCGCCAGGCTGGAACGCGAGTTACGCGTATCTACGTTGTAATACGTAAACGCGCGGCCAACAATAAGTGGACACGCCATCCCCTTTCACCGACACGTTACCTCGCGCGAGGATAATTTCGCCGCGTTGCTTTATTACGACCGGCCAGCGGCTAGCAAAAGTTCCGACTTCGACCACCGACCACTCGTTTCACGATCCATCAACCCGAGCGCGATTAACCCTTCACCTCCTTGACCATTCGACTTTTTGCGACAATCGACGGGAAATGGTCTCCGTACGACGACGACCGGCTCGAACCCCGCCAAAGACTCGGCGAACCTTTGCATAATCGTATGGCTACGGTCGCCGTGTTTGCCGACCTGCTGCGTGGAAAATTTCTCTACTCGGCTTAATCGGAATTGCGAATCTCCCAGAGAAATATTGTCATTCGCTGCAGTAATTTATGCCTCCATTTGCATAAATTGTTTCATCGAAATCCGAATACGAGAACTATATTCTTTAGAATTTTTTGATTATGCAGGCTTGGCTTTTCCCTTGATATAATGAACGGGCACGAATCAAATGTGGCTAAATTCCTAGATATGTCTAATGAACTCTTGTGTAGAGTTTCTGGTCACTGAGGTCCCCTTGTTAGAATAACTGCTTTCTTTTTTAACCCTCATATGATTCGAACATTCATCCATTTACTATCTTTGCGTAGCGTCACCAGTCCAATCAATGAACACTTAAGCTGATGAAATGTCTATTGAAATTGGTGAAGTTTTCTTCCGACAGAGTGGGGGAAACATTGCTTTTGTAACTCTTTAATTGTTCAGAATCCCCTTACGATTTTTATTGGGAAATCAGAATGAGGGAAACATTTTTTTAATAATTTTTTATTTGTTTAAAACCCTGTTCCAGTGCAATTTTTGGTGGATCAGAGTGGGAGAAACATTTCTTTTATAACTCTTTAATTGTTTAGAATCCCCTTACGATTTTTATTGGGAAATCAGAATGAAGGAAACATTTTTTTTATAATTTTTTATTTGTTAGAACCCTACTGCAATGCAATCTTTGGCAGATTTGCTATTCTTCTTTGATGTTCGAATGATTTTTGTAGTTAATAAATTTTTAAATGTTTGTTCGAATGAATGTTCGAATGATTTCTGTAGTGTTTGAATATTATTAGTTGTACAAATTAATTCACGGCACTCCCAAAATGGATCAGTGTGCGGGAAACATTTCTTTTATAATTGTTTAATTATTCAGAATGATTAATGATTAATTACTTCTATTATAATATATGGAACTGATGTATCTATCTGGGATCCAATCGTCGAAAATAACAGAAAATTCACTTTTCGAAACTATCTGAGTAATTGGCTCAGCTGTTTCCAGCTCATTCAGATTAATCCGACCACGTTCGAAACATTCAAATTAACTTAATCATGCAAGTTTTTCAGTTCGACGGAAAATCCAATCTGAACATTCAGTTTGAAAAACAAGCTTGTAATAATGAAACACCATTGAAGCCTGCACAGTTTCGGGCTTTAAAGCTGTATTTATAATCGACAGATTCAAATCCTCGCTATCATTCCAACAATCTGGTCGAAATACGTTCTGGAATGGCTAGTAATATTGATTCCGAGAGTGATATTCAAATCCGTGAATGAATTCAATAAACATCCTTCTCTCGTCAAATATCGGTGTCTGTAGTATAATAAATAAATGGAAATACCACACGGGTGAATTGTTCACTGTTTTTTTTTTTCGAGACAGCACAAACCTATTGACTTACAAATCTTTTTACAAACAATATCTAATAATTTATAAATATAATAACGATATCTATATTACAAAATAAATAACTATAATTGTGTACGAATATCATTCAAATAGAAAATTTGAAAGACTAGAGATCTTGCTTAGCTAACAATCTGCGAAGAATTGTGTAATTTCTAAGAACATACGCGAAAGATTATTATTTAAACATTTTTTTCTGGTATAGATGATGGACTTCTGTTTTAAACGAGATGTATATTTAAAATTATACACAGGGTGGTCAACTAAGACTTTTACAGAAAATGTCTGCGTTGTTTTTAATGACATAATCATTGTTTTTTGTCTCAAGGTCATATATTCCGATATTTCAAGGTCATCGTCGTCTTTTTTAATAACACGAATAGTCTTTTCATTAGTGTAACGTTACAGCCAATGGAAAAACAAATCCAACCGTGTATAATACATATATTGACCTTCAAATGACCTTCGAAGGAATTATTCTTCAGAAACCATAACTTGAAGTACGAAGACCATGTTCACTATGTACATACTCAATGGTTTTGTTTTTAGCTCACAATGAAATTAAAATTTAAATGTTGAAGATCGCATTTCTGCATTAAACGTTATTTCGTAAAAAATTATTTTTGGAAATACCATTGCGCCTTCACGAGATAAAATCATACGTTAACAGATTACTCATGATTTTTTTTTATTGTAGATAATTCGAGAACAGTTTCTACAAGGCTTCTACTGACTGTTATTCAGGTTTTTCAAAAGAATATTATAGCAGAAAGATTGCTGCAAGTTGTGCAATACACGTACTAACTCTTGCGGTAGTCGTTTAAAAACGAGGTCGATTAATTTTTCAGAGAGAATCCTCAGAAATCACGCTCTATGGACTCTCTTAATGGAGAATTAAGGGAGATAAACAAGCAGAACCGTTTTTCTGAAAATGTCGGTCGGAGGAATGGCTTCCTTTCGGAATTCATGGCTTGAAACGTCGCGATAACGCATTTGTTCTCGTCGGGTTCGTGCAGATAAAGTATTCATGTTTCCAGAGATTCAATTCCACGACGGGATATTTGATCGCCGACAGTCACGAAACATCTTAACAGGATGTCACCGTCAAAGTGTCGATAAAAATTCTTTCACGGCAGAAAGCTTTTCCTTAACCCTTCCGCCACTGTCGCCGCATATACAGAGACTCTCATTTCGATTTCTCTCGGTGAATATTTTTAAAACTGGTCATTTACAGGATGTCCTAAAAATGTCGGAGAACTTTGTCGGAGATGGATCTTTACAACATTTGAAGTAACTAATGACCCTATTTCCTTGGCGAAGACTTCCTCCTCGACTTCGTTAAGGGGTTATTAACGAAAAACACTCGAAGCACTCTTCAAATACTTTTGTGTCTTCTCTTGTTGTTGGCATAACGCTTTTATAATTATTGATAAGGGTCACAGAACATAAACAAACATTCAATGTTTGCTAGTAGTTTGACTACGAAGTGGTTTGAGACAGTCACATGAAATAAGAGACATTTAAAATCGACAATTTCTCGAGAAAGTTTCAAATCCTTTTTGGATACAATAAATAATATTGATTACCAAATGACATAGTCATTTTTTATTTATAACAGACGTCGGACAATTCGATGGTGAAGCACGTTTACTGCGTCATAGCGGATAAAAATCCATATTTTTTGATACTTGTTGAAAAGATTTGCCAGTGATGTTCGGAATGAAAAATATTAGGTGAATACTGCGGGAATTAATCAACGTAATACAAGATTTTATCGTAGATTTAAAAAATACAACCATGTTGTTCTCGCGTGGTTCGTTAAAATATACTGTTTTAATTTCTATACGCGTTATTGCTAACAGTACGAGCAAACTGGTACAGTTGATTTCACCATTGTTATAAATATTAACACACGCTAAACGCGCTGATTTTGTTGTACTCGACAGCAACGTGATCTCGCTGTTACCAAGTCAATTGTTTGGAAAATCCTGGTAGGTATTAACATTAAAACCATGAATATTTTCAGAGATATTTCAGTAAACATGAAAATATTTTTTTGAGCACTGTTCTTCTCCAAAAGCCCGTCGATATCAGCGAGTACCTCTTGCCTGGCTTAAACGGGACCGCTTTGTTTTCTTTGAATGCAATATGGCTATTAAATCATTGAGAGCATTTCATTAATGAAACAAAATAATTTGACAGAAAGTATTGTTTCACTGTCGAAAAATGATCAATTTTGGGGATGTTTCCATTTTAATATTGCTGAGTGATACTCGTCATCAAAGCTAAATCTTTCAGCCTGGAGAGATTTATATTCTGATTTTCGCTGCTGTATTGCGGATGAATTGTACGAAAAATAATTTTAGCATTTTGAACATTTTAATTATGTAGCCTGGAAATATACGTTAGACGTATTTTAGACAATTTTTACACATTTTTTGAAAAGGTCACACCGTGACACTTCGATGTTTGAAGAACAAAAACACCATCACGACGATAATTAATATGTCAATTAGTCTACCGGTCAATCTACCACTAGTGTACTACCGTACACTCCGCAGGAATTTGGTGGTGCTCCTTATGACAATATTTTTGGCTGCTCTTTACTTCACCGGACTTAAAATTTGTGCCTTTCTCCTATAAATTGTAATGTATTGGGTATGTAATCCAGTAGATTTGTACCCGTGGCGACTGCAGATCGAAGTTTCGATCCTGTAGGATCAACGGTTCAGGAGTTACGGTTGCTTAAAGTTGAGCAATCTGCAGTGTTTTTGACAGATAAGGGCGCCGCCATATTGGTAGTGACGGTCGCGCGCTGCTTACCGAGTTGGTTGGTGATTACCGGCGGTTTTGCTCGGTAAGCGGCTCGTGGTCGTCACTACAAACCAATATGGCGGCCTTACCTGTCAGGAACACTGCAGATTGATCAACTTTAAGCAAGCATAACTCCTGAACCATTGATCCCACAGGATCGAAACTTCGATCTGCAACCGCCCCGAGCACAAATCTACTGAATTACATACCAAATACATCATAATTTATCGGAGAAAGGCACAAATTATGAGTCCGGTATAGTGAAGTTTACCCATATTTTTTTATACATGATAACACTTTTTTGTACAGAATGACGAGCTGCAATAGTGCATAGAGAAATATATGTTTCTGTTTAAATATCGAAGGCGAAACTCTCCTTCATCTACAAACAAATTTTTACTGCCACATTGTAGTCCTCTTTATACTGAAGGACTTTAGTTTGTAAAGTTTGTTCATATTTCCAAGAACAGGAGTAGATGATGTGCTGATACATATGTACTGGACCATCCCGTGTATATACAACAGAAAAGTTACTAAAAACAAAGTTTCTAAAGAGTAACATTAACTTAAGTTCGACGTATACCAATTTTTATGTTCATGTATTTCCCTGTTCTAAAACATCTAGCCTTTAATTGTTACGAAACAATTAACTGGAACAATGTTATTATTTCCGACAAATATTTTATTATTGATTTCTTTGATGATTCAGTTACTTCAAATTTTTACACAGTTCTGCACAGGAAAGTATTTGCCCATAATTGATATAGCGTCAGATAAGTGTCACAGTTCGGTCCGCAGACGTTTATGCATTTGAAGTGAATGCCACTGAATACAATGAACACAATATGCATTTCAACAAGTCTGAACATGGACTTAATGTTCCTCTTGACTTAAGAACAACGTTTATTAAAGCAGTAAACTTCTGTAGAATTATTGCTCTCGTCAATTAGTCCTCGCGAACCTGAATTTGCATAAAGGTCCGCAGTCCAATAATAATACAATGAGGAAGACGTTCCTCCTCACTGGCAACAGTTTCATTAAAACAGCAACTACGATTTCTCTTGAAAATACGCTGAGCCCTTCAAAGTATTCGGTCAAGTGCGAATCACTGAAATATTTACTAGATTGTTACTTCTAGTATGTCTGATTTTAATGCCAACGTTGTCAAATGTTTTGATCCGCGAATACTGTTACAATTACAGTGTAGTACACACGCTATTTTAAAATCTGCCATTAACCCATTGCACTCCGAATTATTTTTCAATTTTTTTCGCTGATAACTTTTCCTTATTTACTTCAGAAGACAGTTCCTTGATTGCTACTAATTTTAAACAATTTTCTTACTAATTTGTACTGAAAATATCTAAATGTATCGTGTACCTAAATATAATAAAAAAGATTGGTACTAATTTCAACAATCTTTTTTACTAATTTATACTGAAAATATTTAAATATATCGTTTACCTAATTGTAAGTATAATAGAAAAGAAATTGACATTTCCAATTATTAGTTTAAAAATGCTTTAGGTTTTATGAAATTAATTTCTTTTCTTGAACTCGTTTAAGACATTTTAAATTGTCAGTTTAAATATGCATTGTACAGGACGATTCTGGGAACTGGGACAAGTTCTTCCTCTATAATATTCATTTCATTTCTCAATTTCTCTAATATCGTATTTCTGGAGACCAGAGTTGTCACTCCTCGACACGTGGTTAGTAAAATTGTAAAAAACCATCGTTTTCCTATAACTTAATGCAAGACCCTGTAATTTATAATATAAACTGATAATATTTATTATATTCGTATAAAACTGATACAAAAAATGATAATATTTTCTGATCCTGTATGTTTTATTTGCAGACAAACACGAACAACACACAAACATACTGTTCTAAGTGGAAAGAAGAATTTGTGCAAGACACACAAAATCGTGATGTATAACCTGAAGAATCGCATGACGTCTTGGAGATGTCATTTTAGAGACCCGACTCACAATCAGATGAACCACTTTTAAATCACGCGACAACTATCGTTTTGTAGCTGTCGCGTGATTATACACTGTCGCTGAAATTGGCCATTTGTAGCCCACATTAATCGATACTTTATGGTTAGTATTCTAATAGCATATACAGGGTTAGGCACCAGATATTACCGCCTTGATTCACATAATTATTATTACACGAGCGAGAAATGTTTGGATGGAGATTAAATAGTTTCAAGAGATGCACATACTGGTGTTACATATTAGATTTTGTTGTAGCTGCACGCGTCAAGGACTTACGAAGATGAACTTGTGACTGTAGGTCGCTCATCAACTGCGGAGTGTTCACTTTGGGGCCCTGGGCTAACGCTGTTTGCGGACCTACTCAGCTAACCTACAGTGGTGGACAAAAGTTTAAGGACGCTCTAAAAAGGACGATAACTGTTTTAATATTGAACCATACGATTTGAACTTTTCTGGGAAGCTACTGCAATTAGTTTACTACAGAATGTGGAAAGAAATTTTGTCGAAAATTGCAATTGATCGGAATTGTTGAAAAAATACTAAAAGTTGCATTTTTAATTGTTTATATGGGCCTATATAGAAAATTTAAAAAATACGTTTTGTCGATCTGTGTCAATTAAACATATTCTGAAAAATTCGTCAAAATCGGTCGACGTTGCAATAAGCTACAAAGTTTAAACATGGTAAAAATTGCAGATTTCCATGATTTTCGAGCTCTAACTGCAAATAAATCTAACAATAAGGATTCTTACATTTTTTAATGCCTGTTGCTTTTTCCCGAATCAACCGATTTCGATGAAACTTTCACGGTGCATATAATTAACAGATCGTCAAAAGATCGACAAAATGTATGTTTAAAATCTTCAATATAGGCCCACAAAAAATGGAAAATGGTACTTTTAGTAGTTTTGGAACAATTCCGATCAATTGCAATTTTTGAAAAAATTTCTTTTCACATCCTCTAGTAAACTAATTGCTCTAGCTTCCCAGAATATTAAAATAGTTATCGTCTTTTTTAGAGGGTCCTTAAACTTTTGTACAGTTAACTCGAGTACCAAAATTTTTGTGTAATCTATTTTTCTTAAGATTTGAACTTAACTTGTTTCTATTTCTTTTACCACGGAGGGGACCCTTCGTCCTAGTATGGGGGTCTACCTGATTAACAGAAATTAACTCGAGTACCAAACATTTTTGTATCATATATTTTTCTTCAATTTTTAATATTCGATTTTGATTTTATTCTTTTCACCGCGAAGGGGGCCCTTTGACCGAACGGGGCCCCGGGCCGCAACCTGGATCCGCCGTCGTCGCCCGTAAGTGAACGACGCGGTACTGAAATCGTCGAGGAGGTGGAGGAATTTTCCACCGGAAGTTCGAGTACCTTGAGAAATTCGCCGAAGTGTAAGAATTCGCGGCGGAACTATTTCGATTAAGGGAGCGAAGGCAGCGGAACCGGGAAAAGAAAAGTTAATAAAGTAGAGAATATTATAGTTCCTCGGTGTTTGATCGACGAAAGAATTATTCCAAGCTCGTCGGACGGGAAATCTGACGGGGGTTTCGAGGAAGGGGTTGAGTGGCGAAAGGGGCTTACAAGGCGGGTGAAATGGAAGTAAACGGGGCGCTAGAGGAAGGGGAGAGAGAGAGGGGGGGGGGGGGGGGGAGAGAAAGGGAGGGAGGGACGTCTCGCGATCGAGACACGCGGTTAAGTTTCCGCCGCGGGGAACGAACAAACATTCGAGTGCGCGACAATTGTGAATCGGAACAGCGAGCCTGGTACACACGCGGGGTCGGCGCAGCCGATTTCCTCGAGGTTTTTACCTCGGCCTCGATCGAGAACAGTATTCCCGTGAATGCTCGCCCGATATACGTCCCCCGCCCCCCGCGGCATTCACCGAGAACCGGGGGATTCGGCTAAAGGGAGAAAAATCGCGGAAACGCGAAAATGCCGCGAGCCATGCGACGGAATCTATCGGCGACGATTCGCACGAGTATGCCACAATTTTCCTATCTCTGTCCTCGTTTCACGAGGACGAATCGCGAGCCCTCCTTTAGCGTCGCGCACCCCCCACCCTGTCGAACGACGAGCCGCTTTGTTCATGCATGCGTCGCTATTCAGACGCAGATATCCGAGCAAGGGATTCGGTTTCCTGTGCTTGTGAATGCCGCGAAATCGCTAGCTCGTGTGTCTGCATACCAATAAGGAACGACGCGACTCCTGCCGCGACGACAGTCTGCAATTAAAACGACTTCGGGATTCGCTAAGAGGATGGACGCCACTGTGTCTCATCAGATGAAAATAGAAACTGAAATATTCTCACTAGGAGTTAATACGTTAACATCAGACGAATTTCGTTTCTCTCCGCAATTCGAAGTGCATAGCTGTTTCATTGTTCTCCTATTAATTGAATGTACTTTTTGTTATTGTACCTAGACGGATTTTATAAAACTACGACAAAAATGTGTAGGTGTAATTTAAAACAGTAATAACTGGACAGCGGATCTTTATGCGAAAAAAAAATTTGCTACCTGAATTGCAACCGACTGGCAACTTGCGTGCAACCTTGTAAATTGGAATTTTTAGAAAATCTTTTTGGCATATCATTTCGTAAACCAATGCTTCTAATTGTTTATAAAAAAATCAGGTCGTTTGGTATAGTTATAAATAGGTTATTAGTTTTTAAAAGGTGTACGAATACTTTGTACACTCACTGTACATACATAAATGCATACATTCTTCTTAAACAATTTTTCGATCGCGTTATAGAAATCGACTGTGTCCTCATTTCCACCAGAAATACATAAAATCCGTAGTTTAGTCATTATAAATCGTAGCATATAGCAAGGTATAGCGTCGCACGCTATCAGAATTTTGATATCCGAGGAGCTGCTCGGTTGTCGTTGGAAACGTTTTAAATGACGCCAATAATTCGAGTACGGCCCGAGAGCATCAAGAGAAATGAGGAGCTCCGTGCTCCACCTGAGCCAGTTTCATCATCCGGACAACGAAACAATGAAATTCTGCATGGGGTCCTCCGCAGTCAGGGTCCGGTTGTGCCCCCGTTACATCGCTGTTTTTCCTCGTTACGACGAGATTTGAATTTTTTATAATATCCCGGCCCAGTCGGTTCGAAACTAGAAACGAGCGACGACGCAACATTGATGCTTTAATAAAGCAGCGATGACCACGGAAAAATGGTGCTCGCTGCGCGTGCAGCGCCCCGTACAACCGCAAGAAATTTAATAATGGCGCGGTCGTTCCGCGGCGTTTTTGTCCCCCCGCAACTTTTCTGGAATTTTATCAGAAAATCGGAGCGTCACTGTCGCGCCATGCGGAATAACACGTGCGCATAACAAATGAGCGCCCCGCGGAAAAGACGACACGCTGGGCGCCGAACGGAAACGGCAAAAAAGCTTCGGCTGTCGCAGTTTTCGAATGTCACTCTGGCGAAAATTTATCGCTATTTTTCAGCGGAATTCCCGCGATCAGAGAGGCGTTAATGGCGGAAACTGCTGGGAATTGGTCGGATAAAATTTCATTGGAACAAGTGTAAGAAATAAATTTTCTATTCGATAATTTGTCACTTAATATTTCTAAAAAAATGCAGATGATTTTCCACAACGATGTTTTTATTGATCAATAGCAAGATTATTGTATATTTTTACGTTGTTGGGTGATCAGAAAGTAATTAACAATTTGAGGCATAAAAATATGCATTCAAACTGCACTCAAATGCAACTCTATTAAATATCATAGAAAATGTTGATTACTGACATAAGGGTTAATTAAAAATATTTTAAAAACTGTTCAATGAATAATCGTACAGTTAGTATCCATATATTTATAATTTTCACCACGAAAAGCTGGATTTCCAGCATACCACCGGAATTAGAAATTTGATATTTTGCATCGTCGGCTCTTGATTTATTTAACAAATAATTCGACACGATTCCCTTTGCTGCGTCCGCATCTTTTGTATATCGTTCATTATTCGCGTCATTTACTCTCTACCCAGTAACAATTACAGCGCTTCGAACGCATTCAGCTCAATGATATTTCATCCCCGAGAGTTTTGCATAAATTATGAGCCGCTTCATAATTATACCATACGCGATATTTAATCCGACGTGCGGTTTTTTTCCGCGGTCTACGATTCCCAAGCGGCGTCAAAGGAAATTTTTCCATTAGAATAATATGAGTACATACATGCTGTACGGAGAGTGCGGACTGTACGAAATCCGGTAATATTATTCTCTTTAAAAAATTCATCGTAAATTAATACGTTTGTCTGGCACTAAATCCAAATTCAGCATTCCCTGTTTACTGTTCCGCGCGTTTCTAGCGCCTCGTTACGAAACATCCGGATTTTTAAGGGTATTCTGGAGGTACAATGGCAGACAAAAGTACAAGAAATTCGAATTCCATCAATATATTGGCATATTTTACCATTCAACTTTGTCCTTCAGACATTTAACGTATCTTTAAAAACAACAAAGATATTCAAGGTGGTCAAGTCAGGTGAAATACCCTGTATGTGCAACTTACAACGGTAAAAACATCCGAGGTATTTGTAAATACTGTTGTATTAGGTTGGAACGAAAGTTGATAGTGTTTCGAAATCAAAATTCAAAGACGAAATTAAGATATTTATTCATAGATTTATTGAATAATCTGATAAGTCATCTCAAAAATGGCAAAAAGTAATAGAAGAGAATGGAGAGTATGTTATTGAACAAATCTATGTATAAATATCCAATAAGATATTCTACCTATCCAATCACGTCTTCAGATGCCCCATTTACGATAGCGCTCGAGCACTGTCTATCAGAAGTTATAAACAATTATTTTCCATCGTCCGCGTAGCGTGCAATGATGACAATGGAGCGCGTCTGTTTACTCAACGGGAAATAAGGAACGTGTTCGCTCTTCCTCGGAGAAACAGCGTTCCTCGTATCGAACGGAAGCTGTCGGCATTAGAGACCATGGAGATACAAAGCGAGGGCACGCCGCCGCGTAAACTCCTTAACAGAAGGCGAGGGCGCGCTTGCTCTTTATTCGACCCGTTTCACGATGTCGCACAAAGACCGGCATCCTGCATCGCGACGCGTCGCGTCGGCAGCCGCGCGAAACCATTTCCTTGAGAAAACCGAGATCCATTTCGCGCCCCATTCTTCGTATAGCTTCTCTCAGGGGTTGCGAAAAAATGGCGGGGACTCGCGGTCTAGGTAAACGCGGTAACCAGATTCCGAATCAGGATTTAACAGTTCAATTATGATTAGACTACGAATTTTGTGCATTTATGACAAAAAGGGGTACGTGCAATTTAAAACAGTGGACATATTAAGAAGATTTAAGACCATCAGTGTATTAGTTTCACCTTAATAAGATAATTAAAAGAGATAGACATTTTTACTTGGCTCCTGTATCTTGCAATCAATGCAAACATTTTTTATTTTGATAATGATATTTGATAATGACATTAATTATGATATTTGATAATGATATTAATTATGATATTTGATAATTCTATTAATTATCAATAATATAAACCCTTTTAAACCCTGAACGAAAATGAACAGGTAAATCGGATGAAAGGTTTAAATAATTGTAAAAACAATTTTACTTATGCTATGTTTATTACAAACAATTATTTTTTATATACTATTATACAGAGTGGTCATTTTATCTGAAGACATTGAAATATTTCGAGAACTATGCAAAACAAGTGGGTAATGAAAGTTGTACGTCGCGAAGGGGGACATCCAATGAAACCAAACTCGACCCCCCACCGCCACCCCCTAGGGGTGTGGTGGGGTAAGATAAAAAACTTAAAAGGGAATCCCCATTTTTCATTGCAGATTTGGATTCTCCAGAAAAAAATACACAAATTTGACCTAGGAGTTTTTGCATTTTGGTTCACAGATGGCGCTGTAATGGACAAAAATCAAAATGAGTAAAAAATCGTTGAAAATTGGGGATTTCCATAGTTCGAGCATAGTTCTCGAGATATTTCAATGTCTTCAGATAAAATGACCACCCTGTTTACAATAATATTCTTATATAATTAAATCTGCATATAGAATTTTATGCACATTCAAATTTTACATTCTGGTGAATATCTTTTAGTAAATGTAAAATAATTAACAGTGTAGAAGTATAATTAGTACAATTACCATCACATCCAACGATTAGTGATTGAATTAGGCTTGTGTTCGAGGATACTATAGTTCGGTCAACGAGTCGAGTTAACCACCATAAACAAAACATTATACATAATAACGTTGTTTATAAATATTTATAGTTATTATGTTTACTTATATTATTATTATACATTTTTTATTATATTTATTATTATTATTTATTATATATTATTATTTGTTTGTTATATATACATTAACGTAATAATAAAATAATATAACATAGAATGGATTATAGTCCACAATTTTAGTTTAATATTAATGCATTAAGTCAGTTATTATATATATTGTTAAATGTATTGTTGCATAATAGTAATACGTGCATTTGTTTACAGCTGACGGCGTGACCTATTAAACGGACGATATTCTGGAACCCAGGATCAGCATTTACATTTTCCATGACGCAGTCAATCGAGAGCTGAGCATGCGAGAGAAACGATATTTAACGAGAACGTCTTCTGCAAAAAAGGAGCAGCTGAAAGGTTTGTGGAAATCTGTTCCGATTGGTCGAGTAACAAGTTTGTTGACGATTTCACTTCCAGTCGAGCGGAGCCGAGAGAACAGATTGTTTTCGCGAAGGTTGTTCGATTAACGAGCGACTAATACGGTGGAAAATATCTCGAGTAGAATCACAGATAAAAAGGACGAGGTTCCATAGACGGGGAGGTTCCGCGCGTTATCGCGAGCTGAGATCTATACTTTCGGTTCACGCGACCGATTATTACCGCTGGATCGTCCAGAATTCAGAGCAACCGAGGCGAAAAGCGAAACGAGGCGACGCGTGCTCGACAACCAGGCCTGTATCAGCCGCCTCCGCAGAAAGTTATGTCTCGAAAATCGCCGGGCACCGGTTCGATCGATGGCATTTATACGCAAATAACAGCCCGGGAACGTGACTTCTGGTCGGACGGTCTCACCGGTGGTTTTATTACCATGCCGGCACGAAATCCACGGCGGAAAATAAATTTCGAAAAGGTAGCTCTCTCTCTCTCTCTCTCTCTCTCTGTCTCTCTCTCTCGTCCCGGCGAGAACCGATTCGATTAACTTCATTCAGGGACACGAACGACGAGTGTATTTTCGATATTTTAAGACAGCCTTCGCAACGATGCTCGAGGGAACCTCGAAAAAGTAGTCAATTTTTCAAGTTCAATATTTTTAGCAATTTTTTTCGTGTTCAGCGACTTTCAAAGCTTCAAAATCCAAAGTATTATTCATTTCAGATCGTTCGTAAGCGATACCTGAATTATATTAAAATTTCCTTGTTGACTTATTCATTTTTGGTAGTCAAGGTCACATGAACGTCATATACACTGTCATTTTCGGTAATATTAGTGACCTTGATGGAAAGATGTAGACCTTGGAAAATGTAATTAGCCTGCTCTAACATTATTTCCTATTGTCAATAACTAGACAGTGGATCTTTATGCAAAATAACAATTTTGTACCTGAATTGCAGCAAACTGGAGTGAAACAGACATTTATTTACTTAATATGTTTAATAGATTGCCAGTAATATAACAGTATCTTCAAAAGTACTGAAATTTAAAGGAACTTAAAGATACTAAAGTATATTTTCTTACAAACACTGGTATTTAAAAATACTTGAAGACACTGAAATATGTTTAAAAACACATAAGAATTTTAATTTTTCTAACAAGAAATTACACCAACTCCATCAATAGCAAACAAGGCAAGGCGCTCAAGTTGAATAGGATATCTTGCAGATTGCACCCTTGGGTGCACGCAGTCACGTGACTCAGAGCACGGTAGGGGCAATATGAAATAGTTGATAGTGGCGGAACCGGTACACTGGTAGGGGGAGTCGTAAACTGAAATCGGGGAAGATGTTGTCTTCCCTTACCACACCTTAATACACCTTACTATTATTACTATTATTATTAAAATATTAGAAATGAAAAGATAATTGGATTTCTGCTCCCTACCAAAAGTCTAGATACGTAAATCGCAGTAACCGTAACACTCCGGCGACACGACTCGACATTTTCGTTGGGGCGGAGCCGTTGTATATGTACATTTTATTAAAATAGCAACGAGCCGGCGGATATAAATTATTCATACCTTAATCGGTCTCTTTGTATAGAGCGATAACGTGCGGACAACGGACAGGCTGGATTTTCATCGGCGTAACCTTTTCGGTGAATATTTTCGTCGGGCGTACAATGAAGTCGCCGGACAAAGGGGCCGGCCTTTTCTAATACCGACCCTTTTTCAATTCTCCCTCCCCGTCCACGGGAAAGGACGTCTTTTCTTTCTCGGCTACATTGTTCAACGCGTACTTATTGCGTCCAGGAGGATCTGTGAGAGGCCGAGGAATCGGTATGAGTCCGCGGGGATTTTATACGAAAGTGTTCAAGACCCGCTGATTCGAGGCCTCGAGGGATTTACGGAGGAAAAAGCTGCCGAGCAAACACTGCACTGCTAACAACGGGACAGACTGATATTGGAAGGAACTGGACAACGGAAATGCCAACGGTCTCCGAACGCCCTTTAAATCGAAAGAACTTTGCCAAATTTGGACCATGTGATCATTGGACTTGACTTTCTTTTTAGCAATTAGAGGCATTTATTATCTACATACTTATTATTTAGATATTGGACCTAGAGAAAATTGAATTTGATCGTTTTTTGAGCAAGTAGAAGCATTTATTAATTAGATATTGGACCAAGTAAAAATTGGACTTGACTTTCTTTTTAGCAATTACAGGAATTTATTATCTGCATACTTATTATTTAGATATTGGACCAAGAGAAAATTGAACTTGATCGTTTTTGAGCAAGTAGAAGCATTTATTAATTAGACAGTGGACCAAATAAAAATCGGACTTGGCTTTTTTTATAGAAAATTTAAATTGGTAGAAATTACACGAAAAAACAAAAAATTTTCATTGCTGGCTCCAATAGAGAAGTGCCTTTTTTATTTCTGCGTGTACTTCTCGATAATTGAAATATTTTCAAAATCTTCTCTGCACGTCATTTAGTAAATCAATGGTTCGAAAAATGAGAGAAGAACAACAATTTTTTTATATCTATATAAAATTGTATCTGTTTAAAAGATCAATACGTACATCTTGTTGTATGATATTTAAACAGAGTTGCAAACGTGCTATTTAAATTCTAATTGTATCTACCAGTTCAAATTGTTAACTGTTTAAAATGGGTCCGATAAGAAGATTAACGTTGAACTCAAAGAAGTTAGTTAATTAAAATAATGTAATTAGGATCTAACTCTCACCTTGTGAGAGTTAAATAGTCATTATTTTCATTACCATTCTAGTTATACAATATCAAAAAAAACATTGTGATACCAGTACTTAAACGTTCTTCCATTTTCATTCATTTCTGCCTATACAATTATATATAAAGTATAAACTCATAAGGGTATGTTTTTGTACTTCAACTTTGAACTTCCAGAAATATGAATTTACATTATTTGATGTGCATGAGCCTGCAGAAGTTGAATTCATTTATATTTTGTAAATGAATTGTGGAGTAAATTTTTACACTGTCACATAGCAGGTACTAAACCGTGCAACTTTTGCTGGAAACGTTTTTCAAACTTTTCTTCGCATCAAAAGTTACAACAGTTTGAAACGCGCAAGCGAGTGTGTTGTAACGAGTGTCTGGGGTGTAAGCATACGAGAGGTTACTGCTGTACATGGTTAGTATGTAGCATTCACTCCATTGTAACTTTCTGTATGTGTAACAACAATTGAAAAGAGTTATGTTAGCGTTATAGGAGATTAGGAAGCACTATGCGAGTACGTAAGAGTTCACTTTAAAATTCCAAATTCAATTGATTTTTTAATATCTTTGTACGTTCATATACCAGCAAGCTATTATAATGATCCTCTTCATGATGGAATTTAATAAGTATTGTGCGAACAATTTGGTTATATTTTGGACCACGCCTGGACAACTTCTTCCCCTCTGTCGTTTCACGACTCCACGACCCCACTACTAGAGTATAGATTCCCCCACTACCAGGGTATAGGTTCTCCCACTACTAGAGTATAGGTTCTCCCACTACCAGAGTATAGGTTCTCCCACTACTAGAGTATAGGTTCTCCCACTACCAGAGTATGCGTTTCCCCACTATTAGAGTATAGGTTCCTCCACTACTAGAGTATAGGTTTCCCCACTACCAAGGTAAGGTTCCTCCACTACTAGAGTATAGGTTCCCCCACTACTAGAGTATAGATTCCCCACTACTAGAGTATAGATTCCCCCACTACTAGAGTATAGGTTCTTCCACTACTAGAGTATAGATTCCCCCACTACCAGGGTATAGGCTCTCCCACTACCAGAGTATAGGTTCTCCCACTACCAGAGTATAGGTTCTCCCACTACCAGAGTATAGGTTCTCCCACTACTAGAGTATAGGTTCTCCCACTATTAGAGTATAGGTTATCCCACTACCAGAGTATAGGTTCTCCCACTACTAGAGTATAGGTTCTTCCACTACTAGAGTATAGGCTCCCCCACTACCAGGGTATAGGTTCCCCCACTACCAGTGGAACCCAGGAGTATGGTGGGGAGGATCCAGAAATAGGGAGAGGACCCAGAAGAGTAGTTAGAGGATTCAGTAGAGAAGTTAGAGAACCTGGAGAATCACTCTGCATTCCGATCTTTAATAATTTAAAAATTTAACATTTGAAAAATTAGCATCACATCAGTCAGGGTGACGAAACTTTCGACATTACATCCGCGAGCATTGAATATACATGCATAAATAAGAGAATAAATACATAAATGAGAGAAAGATACATATAATCAATGAGATATTATTTTGAGTGATGGATGCATTATTAATGAAGTATACACTTGCTAATGCAGTGGGAAATAACATTCTTGAAATTCAGTAACGTTCGTTAATCATTTCTAGACTGAAAATCTTAATATCGGGTGTTTCATTATTCACGGCACTACAAATTAGATCAGGTCGATTCCACGGCTGGAAACATTTCCATGAAAAAAAATTAATTAACCTTGACGTCACTTAGACCATAACACTTTTCGATGAATCAATTTTTTCTATCTATTTCCACGAGAATTTAGACTTTATAGAAATCATCCTGTATACTGAACGACACTGAGAGACACTTTCCACAGATTTACTGGTGTTAACATTTCTCGAAGAACCTGTATTCTCCTTACGAACGAAATTTCAGTTTGACCTTCATCTTCGGAGTTCAAGGTCGTTTGAAGGTCACGTCACAGTAAGTACATATTTCAATGTATTTTCTACTGATTTATCGATGTATTATTTATATATGTAGTTGTTTAAAAAAAAACATCAAAGTTGCTTCTAATTTTTAATCTATAAAACAATTCTAAAAAATCATATATTAACTTTTAATCAGTCGTTGTAAAAGGGAAGGTTCAATCTTCTAATCTGTGTGTAACAGATTCATTCAGAAAAATAATTTTTCCATGCTCTTACAAATTCATTGTATGGCATTTTCGAAAAAATGAATGATGATCCGCGAAAGTAGAGGCTTCATGCTTTAAAATGAGTCCTTTATTATTGTACTATTTCATTATCTCACTCAAGCGGATCAGATTTCGTTAATTAATAGCATTAACAACCTGAATCGAATCTGAATTGAAATTAATTCATGATAACACTTGCTCCATTGTTTCCATTGAAAAAAATTCAATTAACCTTGACGTCACTTAGACCGTAACACTTTTCGATGAATCAATGTTTTCTATCTATTTCCACGAGAATTTAGACTTTATACAAAATCACCCTGTATACTGAATAGATTACAATGTTACTTCGGTTCCCTGGTACATCCGACCACCCTTGAAAACGTATCCGTGCAAGATCCGCAGCGTAGCCAAGCTCCCGCGAGCTATCTTCGGCGAAGGCATGATAATTCTCTGTCTTTTTGCTCGCTCCGGAGAAGTTTCGCGAACTCGTTCGAGTCGATCGCGCAATCTTCGCGAGGGCATCTCGCAATCTTTCGAGATCTCCTCTCTCCCCGGGCCGAAGAATTTCAGAGACCGACGCGGGCGGCTCTTTATAGTTCCGGCGGCCCCGGAAAGTGCAACGATGCCTTCAGGCGGCATTTTCGCGTTATATTGCCGCCCCTAATTGCGACAGGTAGATCGTGTGGCGCAGCCAATAGGGGCGCACCCGGAACTCTTGGATTATTTTCAAACGAGATCCAGATAACCTTAAGCGAGCTAAGTGGCGGCCTCTTGGTTTAAGCGGGTCTCTTCCCGACGCGAAGGAGTCGAAAATTAAAAACCGAGCGTCGAATGAGAACGGATCGAAAACGAGGGACGAATAGTCCCCGGAAGTCGAGGAACAATGGAGATCGAAGGAAGCAGAGAAGCAGAGAGAGAGAGAGAGAGAGAGAGAGAGAGAGAGGGAGAAAGAGGACAGGCAGAAAGCCGAGGAACGTTCACCGTTAACTCGAGATTGGGAAGTTCATTCGATCGTGTGATTGCGTTGGGTGGGCAAGTTTGAGGGAAAGGAAACGGAGGGTGGGCTTGACTTTCCTCGTGTAGACACTTCGTGGCCATTTCGCAATGTATAGCTCCTCGGGAAATGGTCAATGCCACGGACATCATAACCCTAGGTAAAACCTGCGATTGCTACGTTAATGGCAGAGCTGGGGAAAATAGTATTTGAAATAGTAAATAATCCTATTTATTTTAAAGAATGTCTACAACTTTGAAAATAAAATATTTTATTTAATGCAGTAATTCTTAAGAATAAAATATTTTATTTGATATGCAGTAATTTTTGAAAATAGATTAATTTATTCGTATCTTGTAAAGTATGTAATTCATTTTCGACCAAGGACTTTCAATACTTTTTTTAAAAGAGTATAAAGATACGTTTATCAATTTTTAATGCAATAAGGATCTCTTTTTGCAAAGTTTGGTTGTAGCAATGTATCACAAATTCGCTTTGTCAGTTTATTGGAAATGAAAGAAATATCATATGAATTACTATAAGATACTTTTTAGTCAGAATCAATTCTTGCTATTTTAATTTAAGGGTAATATGAGGAATAACACTCTTAACTTTATCATTTTTTTCTCGGTTTTTCATTCAAATAGTAAGATGAAGAAAAGAGATGGAAATTAAAATTCATATATCTTTTTCACAGTCGTGAACTAATTATTAACTGTAGAAAAAATTTTTTGGAATTAGGCAAGCAACACTTAAAGAGGATAAATGTCTATGTGGTTTCTACGCCCTGCAATTGATCTA
Source organism: Lasioglossum oenotherae (assembly GCA_028455765.1). Classification (NCBI taxonomy): domain Eukaryota; kingdom Metazoa; phylum Arthropoda; class Insecta; order Hymenoptera; family Halictidae; genus Lasioglossum; species Lasioglossum oenotherae. Next base: position 828,850 of record CM052296.1, read on the forward strand.
AACAATTGTTATTTTCCATAAAAATTCGTATTGGTAACAGACGACAGATAGTTTAATTTGATGGTTTATTTAACTTCAATCACAGTTTGATACATTCGCCATACCAATATTTTCCAATAAATAAATATTATAAAATGTACAAAACCAAAAGCGAAAGTATAAAAATCGAATAAGAATAAATATTTGATTACATTTACAACACATGAAAATTGATAACACTGGCTTTTTAAATACAATTTCAAATGTATAGAATCGAATCGGATCAAGTGATTTTTCGAGCTCTTTTATATCAAATTGAAACTTCAACTAAAAAAAAGATTACTTTTATTTTGTGTATTAATAGCTCAATATAGTATCAAATACAGAGATAGTATCCATAGCCGTAGTCGAAGTGATTGATAAAGAGGATCTTTTTGGTCCGGCTGTTAAATAGACATTCGATATCGAAATGCAAGCACGAATGGTTTCTTTGAAGCGACATGAATACTTTTTATCTTGGTGTTGGGGTTCTATACACGTCAGTGTATCGTAAAATCTCTATAGGTGATTTCACTCACTCCCGTCGAAAAAATTCGCTGTTCTCTCTATTTCGAAAGCGATGCACGAATCGTGTTTATGCTTACTTTGATCAACTCAAATTTGAGGGTGCATGTGTAAATCTCATCGTTTGTAGATATACGTTCGCTTATGAAATTAAACTTTTCTTATGCAATAATAAATAGGGCAATGTTTATTTAAATCGTAGAAACTCTGGCTCATTAGTTCAAACATAAGGCAGTACATTTATTTTTATATTTTATTTATTAACTCTTTACGATTTACGTCGTAATAATAAATCAATGAAAGATTTTCAAAGTAAAACATTCGCACACATTTTCGATACATACATGTACTTCATAAATACACAGCCAACAATTATAAGAACAATAGATTTTAAAATAAATGGCTCATTTACGTTTTTACTGTGTGTCTTATTAAACAAATTTGATTATCATAATGATCAGTCACACGGAAGGTTCAGCTGGCTCATCTTTGACTTTGAACACTTTATTTCACCGCATTACATTTTTAATAACTTTCTTTGAAAAGTAATGTCTAGTCAAAACAGTTATAAACAATATTTTTAATCGAGAATATGTTGACTAGTATTAAATACAGGATATTTACTCGATTGAATCCATTGAAATGCTTGAAACTCACGGGGAAACCGTATTGAAATTGGTTAATATTTAAATCATTGTGACTTTGAAACTATTACAGCTATTTTAATAAATTTTAGCTTGATAGAGAGCGCGAAGTCTGCGCTTTAAAGCGGTTTTTCTTCCATTACGATACGATACTTAGTTCCCGAGATATCGTCGTGTAAAGACCAAGGTAATTTTTGACATTTCCCTATCTGTTTCTCTCTCGCACAGTAGGTCTTCCGTGTCTACCTCTCTCTCGTACTCGTTACTGACCTACCACTGCGCGCCGTAAGTTGACGCAGGTCAGTTTTTACTATTGCTATTAGTGCATTCGCATTCCCGGGGAATTATTTATGAATGGGTCCCCCACTCCATTCATTTTCGCGAGAACTTTGATCGTTTATATCTCGAGAACGGATTGAGATATCGAGATGGAACAAAGTGCATCGGAAAGAGCATCGTTTCCGCTACATTCTACATAGATTAAAAATGATCACTAATTTGTCTTTATGGTCGTGATGTAGTGTGGGTCATATGGCATTCTGACAGGACAAAATTGATTTCAGGGAGCATGAACTGTACCTCTTACCATTCACATTAGTTACCATAATTTTTTATATAACTCGATTTTTCAAAATATAAATTATTATTTTGTGTTTCTCAGTTATGAATAATTAGAAATTCTCTTATTTTAGCAATAATTATCAATTACAGTGTTATTATTGTTGGGGGTGAAATCTCTGTTTAAATTTGGATAATTGTTATACAGCGGAAATAATTTTACTTTTACTATGCTATTATCATATCCTCCCGAAAAACTTCTCGAGAGGTTGCAAAGGAACCATAAGTTATTCGTAGAACAATCATTCGACATTTAGCTCGACCAATAAAGTAAAATATATACATTAGGAATAAATAATAAGAAATAATTGATATTGATGAAATTTTAAGAATATATACAATTGACATAGATCTACAAAATGTATTTTCCATTAGGCTGAAATGAATTCCGTTTCTCAACATAGTTGCGATTCACACAGCATTGGGGATATTCCTGGTGACTAAAAAGCAGAAAATAATTATTCAAATAAAAATAAATTTTTAAAAAATACCACCTTTTTAAAATGGACTAAAAAGTATAAAATAATTTTTCCTAGTACCCTACAGACTCCTAACCACGTACAGATAATCCTGAAAGTTTGTGATTCTGAATTTTTAACATCTACGCAAATACTTGTAAGATTTAAAACGAAAAACGTGGGGCGCATGCAATAGATAATTGATGCATGAGTAGTTCACCCAAATTACTAAAAATTTTATTGCTTCGCAAATGATATGAACTGTTGCGTGAGATTTCTCAACGGCTGCTACTCTCTACACTCCTTACTATTATCTTGCGCCCCACGTTTTTCGTTTTAAATCTTACAAGTATTTGCGTAGCTGTTCAAAATTCACAATCACAAATTTTCGGGATTATCTGTATGTGGTTAGGAGTCTGTAGGGGGCTAGGAAAAATTATTTTATACTTTTTGGTCCATTTTAAAAACGTGGTATTTTTTAAAAATTTATTTTTATTTAAATAATTTTCATAGGTACATTTAATAGGTACATTTACCCTACCGTTCGTTCAATGCAATCCCACAGTTACAGGAATGACACCATCTGTTAGAGACGTGTCTTTTACAATGACCCGATGCTTTGTGCACTTCAGGAGCCAAACGTTAATTTTTGTCACGCTGTTGTGTAGCAATTACTGCTTATTCCGACGCGGAAATTAGAGAGGATAGAGCACAAAAGGTACAGTGGATAGCGGCGGAGTTTGCGTTGGTCGTGTTCGACCATTTTGTTGCGTGGAAAGGAAGTATTCACGGATGGACCGGCCGACAAAGATCGTTGCTAACTAATTTTGCCGGGTTCTCAAAGTTGACGAGCGTCGGCCAGCGCGGCGGCTGTTCCCGCGCTGCCGTCGAAAGGGGCAAAACAGAGTCCATTTCATTGGTGATGGATACCCGCGGTACGACCCGCCGGAGGAGGATGGCCGGTCGAACCGGTACTCCGGTATTTCCCTTCCGCGGCCTCGGCTCGCTTAAATCCCGACGGCAATGCCGTACGACTACTCTCTTGGCTGCTCGACAAATTAATCGGTCCCGATGGCACGGCAATTCCGAGGATTCCGGGGCTCGCCGATCCATGATCCTCCTCTTCGTCTCTCCTATCCTCTCCTATCATTGCATCGACCTACATCCGAGCCTGATCGATCGAATCGACTTTAACAGATATCCGGAAACCGAGCAGCCCGGCCACTGAAATCTTCCGTTCACTTTTGATTGATCCCATGCAATTAACTGCGACACTCGCCGGCTTCCCGATACCGTCGGAAGATCGGTGCGTGTTTCGGAATTTGGAATGGCGAAATTTTCGGAGCTCGTGGCTTAGTAATTCAGCCCTGCGACCACTGCTCGGAGTAGATTCGGAAATTACGGGTCCCAAACTGTTAAGGGGGAAACCTTGGGTAAAATTAAATTTTTGAGCATTTTTTTTTTTAGCTTAAATCGATAGGAAATTTCCTCGAAAAGTTGGAAAGTGATCAGTAGACTGTGGATATTAACTCAAAATAAAAATTGTTTGCTTAGTATAACTTAGACCACCTTTCAGACGTAAGCGGCAGGTAAAAATTAGAAATGAAAACGATTTAGATCAATAACTTTAAAAAACTAACTTGTGAAATAAATTAAAATACGTGAAATAAATTAATTTGGATTAATTGGCTAGCCCCCCAAACATTGTTAGCCCAGAGCCTCAAAATTAACGGTTTGCCGCTGGGTAGAGATTCTTAATGCAACGTTCTAGAGCTTTCAGTGTTAAAATATGTATTCCCCGGAGCTTATGCTTCGTGACGGACCGAACACTTTTTGCCAAAAAGCTTGCATACGACCCGAGGAGAGTGTTGGTTTCTTCAAGAAATCTTCCTTTTTGCAGTAGCCTACTTTAAATCTTGATAAAGGAGGTCGTCATTGTATCCACTCAGTTCCAAGGCGATCCCCCAAGTGGTGGGGATAAAACCATGACAGTTACGGTAGAGACCTCTGCAACAGTTACGGAGTTAATTCTGTATGCACACTACTCTGCAAAAGAAAGAAGCGGCCAGCCATATTTAATAGAAAACCGTAAAAAATCGAAGAAGAACACAGTCAGTTTTGAGAAAGGATTCCGCTGTTTAATTGAACAGTTCTGAGAATATGCGTTATCGCGGGATTATCTAATACTTTAAATGCAATAAACCAATCATTGTACAATACAATTTCTGCATGAAGATATTGTTTGTCATTATATCTTATAATTATACTGCGGATCTTTATGTATTTATGCGAAAATTGGTTGGGGGAAATATAAAACAGTAAAAGATTTTAATAAATTCAAAAATGTTGCATGTTGCTATTAATATAAAAGAAAATCGTTAGGCGATGAAATCGTTTTTTATGTTATCCCTGCTGTCCACAATTAATGCAGAACATTTTTATTTTGCATAAAGATCCGCAGTCTACTTACAATTATACTGGGTGCTTCTTTCTTTTACACAGTAGTGTATATTAAAAAACACTTACCGGCTCTCCCCCTCTTCCACCCTCACTACTGCCTAATTTCAGCGTGAAACTGACTTTCATAGTCTTATTTTGATGTAAACAATGCAACAATGTAAACAAAGATCCTCGTAAGATCTCGTAGAGAATCGGGCGAACGCATTCGACCGCGAGAGTTTGCGGTGCAGGTGTGCTACGCGTACGCTGCGACTTTCCATGCTCATTTCTACTTAAATTAGTTATAACTCTCGAATTCGGAAAAATTCGGAAGATTTATTTGTTGGACTATGATCGCAAAGCTTTACAGAATGTAATGGTACCAGAAGGAGTGCTCAATTCAGCTCAATCGTATACCAGAATCGTCAATATAGGTTTGAAATCGAAAAAAAAACTTACAGAATGATTGGTAATGTTGAAATATTAATAACAATACTAATTTAGATGATAACAGAATAAAATCTGTGAAGAGTTTGTACACCTATCTCAACTCAGTACATAGTAATCAAAGCATTCCATTATCACTACTTTTCAAGAGTTCGGATAATCTGACGACAAAATGGTTCCAATAAAAGTTGAACAGTATTGAAACATGTACAAAATTATATATTTAAAATGTCAAAAAAAAATTTTTCCCGCCAAAAAATAACAATTATTTTGATTTTTTAAATGTTAAAGTACAATTTTTATTTCATAATCTTATAGCTGGCGTCAAGACGAATCCAACGACCTACTTATTTGTGACCGTGAGCCCATAAATAACGCTAGAATATTTTATTCCCGTTTTTCAGCGAAATACCCCACTGTGCGTCGAGACGACGAGCCATCAGCTGATCTGGAGATGGGTTCGCGACCGTGGACCAAGTAGCGGGACCAATTAACGGTTGTTAGAGTTGCAAATAAGTACAGAGCGGTTCGCACGGACCTCGGTAATACTGTACAACGGGTCGGAGTTGCTCGCCGTTTGTTCGAGAGTAAACGGGTAACGGGTAGCGTAAGGTAAGGAGAGACGGTGCCTTCTCCTCGGCCGGTAACTGACTGGGGCACGCGAAACATATTTCACTCTCTAATGGCCGACTTAGCATAATGTATGCCTCCAACAGAGCCTCTAGACCGGCTCGAACCCCTGCCCCTGGCATTACACCTCTCCGCCATCCTGGCTGGCACCCCCCGTGTCCGCCACCTCTCGTTTCCTGTCAAAATAGGCATCTGTTACTGAGTTATCGTCTTGGCTCCTTTTATCGGTTTTCAGGAAACTAGTATCTCAAAGATTATTCCCTTTCCGCCGACTCCCACTGACCTCTATTCCATTCTATTACGCTACTTCCCGCCGATCTTTATTTCACGCTGCCGCATTCGAGCATATCATACTATTTCTCACAGAAGAATGTAATTCGATAATAGAAATATCGATTAGAGCATTCGTAAATATACGATTCCATTAAAAGAATGCGTGTGTCACCTTCATGTGACCTCTACACGTATCACCTTCGCAATTATTATTACGAAAAAGGGCTGCTCTGTATAAATTATGACGTGTTTGGTACAGTGACTCCCATTAATATTCGGACACTCTTAAAAAGACTATAACTTTTTAAATATTGGATTATACGATTCGAAATTTTTGGAGATGTTAGAATAATTGGTTTGCCACGCAACGTGACAAATTTTTTTCTTATAAACTGCAAGTTGTCGGAATTGCAGAGAAAATACTAAAAGTTGTGTTTTCTAGGTTTTTTTATGTGGGCTTATATGGAAAATTTCAAATTGAAATACGCATAACTTTTGAACCAGTGGCTTCCTAAGATTAAAATTTAGATTCTTGGAATTCTATCGTCAAAAGCTACAAGACTACATTGTAAAAAAAGTTAAAAAATTTTTATATCTATTTATTACAAGCTGGTAATAAAAAAGTATTTAATAAACCAGTCTGTCGTGCATAAAAATGCACAATTTTAATCGTGAATCAGCAGAATTGATGTTCCTACCCGAAGCAAAGTTCAATGAAATTTGATTGTTATTGATAACTCGTGAGGCAATTTTGTTTATGGAATTAGTATGGTAAAAATGAGTAGGTCAAATACAAAACTAAACAAACATTAGACGAATCTGAAGATATTCTGATATAATTTCCGACGTTTAACACGATTCAAAAAGAATATACATTTATTCATTTAACTCGAGCTTCGTAAAAATGGCTTGGACAATTTTTATTTTGCATAAAGATCCTCAGGTTCTTTTCAGATGCAGAAGGTTGTCAAAATTATTGGTCCACCCTGTACAAACCCAACGCAGGTTTCCCGTACCTATCGTGAGTCTGCGAAAATTTACGGACGTTAATCCCACAGTTTTTCTTCACCTCGAAGACATTTCATTGGCGACAAGACGAAGGGATCTCATTGGAATCACCAGTTCCGCTGAGATTCCTCCGCCACTCGGTTTCGGCAGAAGAATGTGCGCTCGCGGTTGCACTAAATAAGGATCCCGTTATGACGTTTAATGAACGTGCGCGCGGAATCGATACGGTTCCGGGGGAAATCACCGAGGAATTTCTTCCTGTTGGTTGATCCGGAATGGCGGAGTCGCTCGTCAGCGAGTAGAGTTTCAAGGAAACCGGAGCAGTACGGCGTGCATCAGTGGATTAAAAATAGATTGATCGGGCGACCGACCGTTTCCTATCCGTCCGATTCGCTCGTAATAGGTCCGGAGGCACCGGTCAGATTCTGGATAACTATCGATTGCACTTAAAGTTTCAATATATTTACCCTCGGACGACGGACGTTTCTCGATAAGAAATAGTAGTAACCATATCTCACATTATTTTATGAACATAACAGGAACATAACAGTCTATCCAAATTTTTGGACATTTTCCCAATAATATTGGACTGTGTAATAATTCCAGCGTTTTTTGAATTTTATTTTTTCCCGCAATTCTGTGTTTCGATAGGTAAAGTATGTATAGTAGGGGGTGGACCTTAGCTATACTTGATGAAAATTATTTTGCAAGATTTTTTCCCCCAGGCAACCCCCAGAATTGTGACAACTGTTGAGAAAATGATCTGGGAAAAATTTGGGCCCGTTTGGATTTTGGAAAACCGGCGCTCAACGAACTTGAAAATTTGTTTTTCTTTTTAAATCTTGACATAAATATACGTTGTAATATATCGTTGAATTTGTCTCTTTTTTCTCTGTAAGAATCCATATATAGCATAATCAGTTGTTAATAGAAAAAACATCCGTGACCTTGAAAACTTGAAAAAATGACCTTGAAAAAATTTTTCTTCTCTGATGTTATATTCACCTCCTCATATACTACAACTTGTGTTTGAAGAGTTTTTTCATATATACATAATAGACAGAGATATAATAGAGTTTATTTTAAACGTTCGTAAATAATCTTGTAGAAGAAAGATGAACCAAAGTACCCAGGTGTTTAATCTTCGAAGAGGTCCTTATAGTCGCGAGCTAGTCATAAAATAAAGGTTTGACGGAGGATGACGGTGCAACGGTTCTTTGCGAATAAATACAATTCTTTACGTTTGAACACGAACGTGTCATAAAATGGTGCGAAAGGCAAATCTCCGTGTTGCTATTCTTTACAAAGGATATACGAACTTTCTGAAGGACTACAGTTCTTTACGACGGAACAGTTATACTTCGAAGGCATTGAAAACTAAAATTCTAAAAAATATACGAATTAACTATTTAAGAAACTGTAGTATTACCAGAAATACAATTATTATATATTTCAGATAAAATTAAAAATGTATCTTAAACATCTGGGTACTTTGGTTCATCTTTCTTCTACAAGATTATTTACGAACGCTTAATATAAACTCTATTATATCTCTGTCAATTATGTATATATGAAAAAACTCTTCAAACAAAAGTTGTAGTATATAAGGAGGTGAATATAGCATCAGAGAAAAAAAATTTTTTCAAGGTCATTTTTTCAAGTTTTCAAGGTCACAGATGTTTTTTCTATTAACAACTGATTATGCTATATATGGATTCTTACAGAGAAAAAAAGGACAAATTCAACGATATATTACAACGTATATTTTTGTCAAGATTTAAAAAAAAAATTTTCAAGTTCGTTGAGCGCCGGTTAACCAAAATCCAATCGGCCCCAAATTTTTCCCAGATCATTTTCTCAACAGTTGTCACAAATTTGGGGGGATGCCTACGAAAAAATTCTTTGGTCAAAAAATAAGGTCCACCCTAAATGTACAGTGGCCCATAAAAGTGTTCGTACGCCATTTAAAACAGAATAACTCTTTTATAATTATACCAAACCACCTGATTTTTTATAATCAATTAAGCGACAAGGGCAGACGTACATAACATAACACTTCACCAAAATTTGTTCATAACTAATAATTTAAGCATCAAACCCGAAAACCATAAAACTGATATGGGAATGTAGCCAAGACTTCAGTTTACATTCTACGATCTTAAAAGTTCGCGAATGAAGTCTTTAAAGTTAGTAAATTAATTGTGAAAGTGTTATTTGTCAAACTATTCGAGGTTATTCGCGAAATTTCGTCACTTCCGTTACACTAGAAAATTGTAGCCACTCAGCAAAGAAGTTTCACTTCAAAACCCAAGCGGAATCTAAATAAATGCAATTTTGTCATTAACCCTTAGCGGTCGAGTGGCGCCTCTGAGGCGCCATTAAAAGTTGCTGTACCATTATTGAAAATATTGTTTACATTATTAGATATGTAGGTATATAATCAATTACTGAACATTTAATTATTTCATAAACTGTAATATCAATTTCATATCCACCAAATTTAAAATCTCATAAAAAATGGCAATATTTTAGGTCGAAAGAAATGTTTAGTTTTCGAGTTAAAATAGCTCCGACCGCAAAGGGTTAATATAAGGCAATGCATGCCAATTGCGTTTAGTGCTCGGTCGTTCTACTGTTATTATTAGACTGCGGATGTTTGTGCAATTTCCAATTTTTGTAGACAGAATTTGTAGACAAATTTTAAGAAAGTGAAGTGCCATAAAATCCTATTTTTCATGAGGACAGCTTTCGTTGATCGAACACAAATAAAAATCTAGCTAAATTCTATCGAATTTCATATATTACAGCATTTTATGAAAATTGTCTTGAGCCTTAAATGCATAAACATCCGCAGTCTAGTTATTATAATTAACGGAACACGTGACTTAGAGCGAAGCGGTCTCCGTTCCGCGAATAAAAATCGATGGATATTTATCTCGGAGAAACAGGGGCAATTAAAATAAATTCCTCTGTAATTTCAGCAACGGGAATAATCGATAGATTGTCCCGGGGGACGGAGCTTTCGTCTCCCAACGAGAGGCAAAAAACGATGGCGAGGCGAGTCGAGGCGAGGCAAAACGAGGCAAGGAGAGAAAGAGAAGCTTTGTTATTCGAGGGAACGTTGAAAGACTCGTATCTCCGTCTCCGTCGTTAATAAGGGATTCAAAGTAACCGCATCGCGTGGCTCGACGGAAGAAGTTCTGATTCGCGAAATCGCTTATACTTCCTCTCTCGAGAGTGAGAACCGGGGCTAACGAGAGTTCAACAAAACAATTAGGGAAAGGGAGAAGAGATAATTGCGATTCATGAGCGCGACGTCGCGACTGCGAAATTACGATGATTTTCTCCGTATTATTGAAATACGCCAGCCAGTCGAATTACTTTTCGAGAGTGGGAACGACAGAGAGAGAGAGAGAGAGAGAGAGAGAGAGAGAGAGAGAGAGAGAGAGAGAGAGAGAGAGAGAGAGGGAGGGAGAAGGGGAGGGGTGAATGGGGGTTACTCGGGGCTGCTAATAATAGCAGAAGGATCCGGAACGGTGGTTTGAGTTTGACTCGAGGAGCCGAAAGTGGAGAACGACGGGTAAGGCGAAAAGAAAACTGGCGGAAGAAAGAGAACGGTTTATTATCCGCAGGCAGACGTTCCGTACAAAGACAATGAGACATTATTAAACGAACCGCAGCGCATCCTGTTTAATGGAGGATAGAGATATCCTGGATCCGCCGGCGGAACCTGTCCACGGCAGGCGAATAGTTTCTATTCATCAAACTCTCAACACATTTTTCCGGGTTTATTCTACGAGTTTGCTAACTAGCGGCTATTTACTTTCGACGGTATCTAAAAATTAATTACTCTGCCCCGTACTAATTCTCCGCGATTCTTTCGGAGAACATATGGGAAAGAGAGCTGGCTCTTGGAAATTACGCGAGTTTCAAAGCTTTGAACGTGAGCGCGTGCGGGGATTGGAAATTATCATCGGGGAAAGAACTTCAAAAAATATTTCCAGATGAATCCTGGTAATGGTAAATCCTATCCGCGGAGATTTGGCGTCTGGCGAACTGTTCGCCAGACTTTTCTGATGAAACCGCTGAAATAGTGCGAGGAGAGACGGGATTCGTTCATTTGGACATTGATTTTTTGAAATCGTTTAAGGAAAGCTAACGCGGGAATCGTCACTTCGCGTTTCAACTTTCAATCAGGGATTTCAGCTTTTCTTAGATGAAGTTACGGGTGTACTCTGACTATGAATCCTTACGCAAATTCGATATTTATCTTCGTTTATTAACGATAAATTAGATGTCATTTTTATTATAGTTCACCATGGTCTACGGAACAATTTATTAATGCACGCTCATTTTGCCCATATTGTTTTGAAACACCCTGTATATAGGAAATTTTTTGAGAATTGGGCATTAATGTGTAAATACTTCTTGGACACCCACTGTAGACTCCTGATTACAGCAGAAACGTTTTATATTTCATGAAAATGCTCAGAATACTCATGACCTTCGGATGACCTTGAAGCACGAAAGACTTCAATCAAATATTCACGAGATCATAATTAGTAATCATGGTCCAGGTTATGGTTACTTATTAATTACATACGTGCTACCTGTGCTTCGGTTTCTTAACTAATATTCAGTATTTTAGTGTAATGAATCCATCCTTGACGTTACGTGCATATATTTTGAAACATCCTGTACCGGATATTTTTTTAAGAATCGGGTATATAATGTTAAAATACGTCTTGGACCCACAGTAGACTCCTGATTAAAGCAGAAACATTTAATATTTCATAAAAGTGCTCAGTCTACTCATGACCTTCGGATGACCTTGAAGCAGGAAACACTTGAAAAAAATATTCGCGAGACCATAACTACATACAAACTAAAGTTTTCCAGCAACTTATATGCGAGCAGACGTGCTACCTCCGCTTCGGTTCTTTAATTAAGCTCCGCGGTCCGTTAGGATCTTAACACCGTAATGGCCGCAATAAAAATATTCGCCGCGGGAGAACTAATCCGAACTCGGGGGAGCATTCAAGTTATCGCGGATAAACGACGAACGAAATTAAATTTCGCGTGCAACTGCAGAAAAGTTTCTTTATTCGTTTCCAACGCCGCTGGCGTCTGGAAATTTTCGTGATGGTGGTGGTGGTGGTGGTCGTCGCTAGCTAACAGCGTTCGCGCCATCTTCTCATCCTGGGGCGACCAATCGGAGGATAAGCGGATGGGGGTTTTGCGGATCCTTCGCCGTACGTCAATCAACGAGCATCTCCTCGCCTGCTCATTCACTCGATTAGAGTATCGAGCGGTCCTGTCGAGAATGCTCGCGATATCGGTAACCGGGAATCCTCGGCATGGCAGTCTCTTACGACTTGGCCGTCGAGTAGCTCTAGCCAGTCGACTGACTCAGATCCGGTATCCCTTCGCGAGCATTATCGACTCGCCTGGAATCCGACGCGGCGTATATACGCGCACGTCCGTCGCAATTAAGTGCAATCGACAGACCAACGGTTGTCCAGAATATGTCCGTGTGCCTCCGGATCTATTACCGGCGATTCGGACCGATAGGAAACGTTTCGATAGCTGTTCTCTTTGATCCCATACTGATACATAAAACTGCACTCAAAGCAGACAAATGTGAAATACAATTTTCTTCATCGAACAATAATAACTAGACTGCGGATGTTTATGCAAATGCATATTTATATAGAAATCTGATAAAGCAATGGGACTTAAACAGAAATATGTTTTGTGATTAGAGGATTCCAAAAATATGTTTTTTATTTTGCATTTTTCTGCATAATGCATATGTTTTGCATATTTACCGTGTATATGCATATCTCATGCTCATATGAATCATTTATCTTGTTAAATTTATTTAATCTATTAATAAGCACTAGTATCATAATCGAATAGCGTCTCGATAATAGTGATACGCCGATATAATACTGAAGAAGCCTCAACAAGTTATGATGTTACGACCTTATATTGCTGGCTGTGACTCAGCTGTAAGAACACATGTAGTTGTTGGTATTTAGAATTCGAACAGTTCAGCTTGATACTCGAAGTGGTAAGGCGAATTTTGTGAGAGTGCGTGCGATCATTATTACAATGCCGAAAGTTTGGAAAAGTAGGGTTTCACTGATGAAAAGCTGGATCGAGGACGATCCCAATTTCATTATTGACGAAAATAATGAAAGTAGTATTTACTGTGAAATGGGCAATAAAAGTGTAAAGTGCGATAGAAAATCGCAATTAATTCAACATATTAATACCTCCATGCACAAAAAAAATAGTGATCAAGCAAATATTACGATATAGGTTTGTCGTGAAATGAATCAATAGGAATATACAGTAGTGGACAAAAGTTTAAGACCGCTCTAAAGAAGACGATAACTTTTTAAATATTGTACTATACGATTTGAACTTTTTTGGGAAGCTAGAGCAATTAGTTTACTAAAGGATGTGAAAAGAAATTTTTTCAAAAATTGCAATTGATCCGAATTGTTGGAAAAATACTAAAAGTTGATTTTTTAACTTTTTTATGTGGGCCTATATTGAAAATTTAAAAAATACATTGTAGATCTGTATCAATTAAATACATTCTGAAAATTTCGTCAAAATTCTCGACGTTGCAACGAGCAACAAACGTTTAAAGATGGTAAAAATTGCAAATTTTCACGATTTATTGCCGAAAATAAATCGAAATACTCCAGTATAACTGTGAAATGTCTGTTAATACTCAATATTGTACCTAACACTTAATGTAATATATAATTAACATCGGAAAATTTTCATATGTTTCGAGCATATTTGCATATTTTTCGTGCATATTTGCATGTTTTTCGTGCATAAATGTCATACGCATTTTGCAGATTTATCGTGCATAAACATCCGCAGTCTAATAATAACTCTTAATAACTTTTACAGGTAGGAGTATTGACCTTAAGTTGAGACCATGTGTTGTGAAGCTCATCATCCTGGACAACTTTTCCCTGTGCATGTTGCGGTCACGTGGCCTTCGTTTTGGAGATATTACGAAACAAAAAGCTGCTGGTATGACTACATAGCAAGCCAGAGTTGCCAAATGAGGGGAAGGAGCACGAATCGAGGGGAGAAAGTTATCCTCTCTCTCTCTCTCTCTCTCTCTCTCTGCAAGCAACGGGATGAGTCACAAGAAATTGTGAAGCGTGGAGGAATGGCGTCATCGAAGGTGGACTGGTGGACTGGAGACGCAAGTCTCGATCTGGGGAAGTCTTTCAATTCTTCCTTTAGAGCTTAGAGCTTAGTACGAACCTAACTCACTCCGTGGGGTAACAATCTAGAAACGGGGTTCCTTACCGATTTGGATGAGCTTCAAATATGTTGTCTGATTTTGAACAATTTTTGTTCGATGATCGACTTTTGTTCCCGAAATATTAATTGAAAAAACTGTTAGGTTCACTTCTGATAACTAGGCAATTTTAAACGAATTCTGGTTAGGTCTGGGTTGTGTTGATTGGGGAGGGGTAAAGGAGGCGGGGCCAGTGTCGCTAGATGAAGAGGGAGGGAGCACAAATCGAAGGGAACATGTTATCCTCTCTCGCTACGAGCAACGGGATTAGTCACAAGACATTGTGAAGCGTGGAGGGATGGCGTCGTAGAAGAGAAAGGTGGAGCGGGGACACAAGTCTTACTTAATCTGGAGAAGTCTTTTAATTCTTGCTTTAAAGCTTAGGAGGGGTTTTACCCCTCTCCTTATACCTTCTCTCCAAGAATCCAGGCGTAACCCAAACCTAACCAAAAATCATTCAGAAGCTGTACAAACCTAACTCACTTCGTGGGGTAACAATCTAGAAACGGGGTTCCTTACCGATTTGTTTGAGCTTCAAATATATTGTCCGGGGTCTGTTTTTGTACAACCTTTGTTCGATGATCGATTTTCGAAATATTTATTTAAAAAGCTGTTAGGTTCACTACTGACAACTCAGCAATTTTAAACGATTAGGTTAGGTCTGGATTAGGTTTATTGGGGAGGGGTAAAAGAGGCAGGGTCAGTGTCGTCAGATGATGGGAGGGGGCACGAATCAAGGGAAAAATGTTACCCTCTCTCTCTCTCTCTACCAGTACCGGATTAGTCACGTGACAGTGTTCACTGCGGAAGCGTGGGGAATAGCGTCGTAGAATGGCAAGGTAGAGTGGGGACACTTGTTTTAATCTAGCGTCTCTGGCTCGAAATGATGTCCCTCAACTAGAATACGGTGAACACTAAAATCTTGAAATAACTCAATGTCGAGTACTTGAAATCTCTGAAACTCCTTCGCGCACATAAAAAGTGTAATTTACGTCACAATATGGTATTTTCCCCCTTATAATTTTTGTTTTTTTAATTATATTATTACAAGTAATTCAGGGTGATTATTGCTCTCTCTCTGTATAAGAATTTGATTATTTTATTTAATTATTATATTTATTGATTATTTTATTTATTTATTTTATTTTTGAAAATATTATCAGGAAAAATTCAATTCACTTGAATCATATCTCTATTCAGTATCTAGAATACGAAAAGGGTACTTTTTGTATACATATACAAAATATTAGATACCTTAGAAAGAGAATGCAATGGAATAACTATAAACATCGTCAAGGAAAAATAAGTAATAGATTGGTCGGTTTTAAAACATTTGCTATCTAATAATCATAATCGCAACTGTCTTGATCGGACCTCTAGAAAGTCAGCCATAGCTTCGTGTTGGACAAATATTTTTCAATGACATTTTCCAAGAACATTATGTAGATGTAGTCTCATAGTAATCGAGCTAAAATCTCTGAAAGACTCGTATCCCCTTGACCGAGCATGAGCCCTTAATCGATAAACAGATTGCACCAAGAGTTCGCTTCTCGTCGAAGCAAGCCAAACTGTTGGACGTTTGATACTCGGCAGCGTTTAAGGACTCGCGAAGACAAGAGTGTCCGTACGTGACCGAACTTAATCTACTTCTGATTCTCGTTCGACTGCTTCCGTAAATACTTGACTCCCTTCTTTCGTCGGACGCGTTTCGGATCGAAATGTGAGGCTCGACCTCGCACGGAGACTACCGCCGCGCCGGTGTGCCTTTGCACACAGATTACCCGTTAATTACCGCGCAATTATTCCCCTATAATAACTCGCCGATGTAACGGCAGAAAGTTTCCGCAGAATTCTTAAGTCACCGACCGAGCACCTGCTTCAAACTGCGCTCCGAACTTTAAATTTTTTAAGCCGTTGCGCGACGAGTTATAAATCGCGTCTGAACGCGGCCGGTCTATACTACTTAAAATTGTATGGCGAACTGTTCGATATTTGATATTGACGTGGACGACGCGCGGCGGGCGCCTGTGATCGTTTCGTGACAGTAGCTGGACCCATTCGAATTCTAACACATCAATTTCCATTATAAAGCTGTCCCAAACTTTTTCTGTTTCCAGGGGATGTAATCCAGTACCGCCATTTTTTGTAGATGAACGCGTGAAGGACACATGAAGGTCATCTCTATTTTTTAATACGTGTGAAGGACACATAAAGGCCATCTTCATTGTTTTTTGTAAGTGTACACATGAAGGTGGTCCTTATTTCTTTTGTAAATATACTACGCATGAAGGACACATTAAGGTCATCTTTATCTTTTTTGTAAGTGTTAGCATTAAGGACACATAAAGGCCATCTTTATTTTTTTTTATAACTCTACACATGAAGGTCATCCTTATTTCTGTTGTACATGTACGCATGAAGGACACGTGAAGGTCATCTTTAGTTTTTGAAATAGAATCGTATAATTGTTTATACACTAGTCGATGCACGTGTCGGTATTTTAAATAGAAATGTATTAACTTATTTATGTCAAAAGAACATTACTTTGGGAAATATTTTCATCTTAATATTATAAATCGCTATCATTATTATAGAACTGTAAACTCTCGTAGTGTTCTATGACACATAGTATCTTTGTTTTTAGGATACAAAGGATACTGACATAATATCAACAACTTATATCTTGCAACTTTATATTTACAAAAAAAAATTTGAACAGTCGAGCAGCAAACATTGACAATTAGTAGACTTCGGATGTTTATGCAAAATAAAAGGTTTGTGTATTATTTGCAAGATGCAGGAGCAAAATATAAATTTATATTTTTCATTAATAATTTTGATGTGGTGATAATAATATATTAATAGTCTTACAGTCTTTTAATATTTTCACTGTTTTAAATTGCACTTGCTCATTTTTGTTAAAAATGCATCAAAGCTGGAGTTGAATAATTAGACTGATTTAATGATTTTAATAGAGGAGATATTACATATTGACATCTTCAGTGTTGAAAATATTTCTACTAGCTCGAATTCCATCAACTCAATTTTCCTATAAATGCATAAAGTTCCGCAGGCTATTGATAATTAGCGAAAATGTAGAATAACGACTTGTTTTTAACTGCAGCTGTTGAGAGTATCGGTGTTTTGCTCGGAACGTTGCAAACAATTGCAACTTGACAGATAGCTTGTTTTGCATTCGTGCGCGGACCCAACGAGCAACTGTAATCTACAACGTAGCATCAATGTTGGAAATATGTCAGGGGACTCTTACACGAATTCACAATGAGAGAGAAGAGGCAACATGAGCCGTGAAAAAAATATCCTTGCAGGCAAACAGTAAAACTTTCTGTAGCCACAATGAGGCACGCAAATTCGCATACTAAAACACGCGTGTGCTTAAAACTTGCAACCATAAATAAATTTTCAAGCTTTAATTTTAATGTTAATTAACGACTGCTAAAAATACTCGCGTGCTCTATCTCAACATCGACGGATCCCAAGTTGCGCGCATCATGAACCTCGCAGTATAAAAATCTCGGTGCTTAACATTATACAAAAAGGAGGGGTTGCAAAATATCATTAGACTTTTGGTGTTTACGAACATTTTATTAAATACAAATGTGAGAAAACATGTCAAAAGTTAGGATACGTTTAGGACTAAACAATTTTGAATTATGTATAACAATTATTAAAATTATTGTTTAAATTGTTAGTTAAATTTTTATTTTTAGCCATGAAAAGGCATCATTAAAGAATAACAAGAACGTTTTAAAGAAATTTGTATTATTAATACAGAAGACATTTACATATAAAATTTACATACTCATCTGCAGTCCCCTGAGATTATTAAATATAAATGTTAATACAGTATTCAAACTTTAAACATTGAAAATGTGAATAAATGTTTGTTTAACAATCATGGAAACTGTCACTGTTTGCTTATTAAATGTTCTAGATGACAGCCTTCGAAAACAATTGATACTTCAGTATGGGATGTTATTGTTTCATTCTGTGGGATTCAGTGATTACAATAATCAAACAGCCATACAGTAAGCAAACAGAAATATTATTATACAGTTATGTCAATAGTAAGCATCAGGGATCAACATCATTAATAACATCAGAACAAACTTTCTAGAGACTGTAGTCACTTATAAAAATATTTTATTTTATATTTTAATCCATTATTCTGAAGACCTGTGACGTGATATTACAGTTTACATGCTAGTCTTGGGTGTCTGACCAATGCTCGATGTTTCTACTTGGCACGAGCTCTACTGAGAGGCATTTTTATCAATTTTAATAACTCTGGTTGGTAAAACTTCAGTTGTTAAGCTCCTCTAAAGGTGCTAGAAAAGTCAATAAGATTATGATTATTTAATGATAAGAATTTGATAGTGAGTATTTTTAATTGAAAACAGATAATGTAGATAAATTATGAATATGTATAAATGATATATATGTATATAGATATATAATATATAAATGACAGACGTCATTTACCAAACTAATTCTTCTAGCCTTACAGAGAAATTGAAGTCATTTGGTCCATTCATAAAAAAGTTATTCTGATTTAAAGCGTGTGTGATCAGTTTTGCTCCTGCATTCTACTATATGGTAATATATTCCAATAAATTCCAGTATATTCTACTATATTCTAGTATATTGTTGCAATATTCCAGTATATTCTACTACAGTGTAATATATTCCAGAATATTCTAGAATATTCTGGTAAAAATTGCAATTTTTCAAGATCTTTGGTCTTTTTACTAAATTAATACATCTAGCCTCACAGAGAAATCGTTTGGTCCATTCATAAAAAAGTTATTCTGATTTAAAGTGTGTGTGATCAGTTTTGCTCCGAACTCTACACTAATTGCTTTCTAATAAATTTCTTTCTCACGTTATGTAGTAAACTAATTATTCTAGCTTTCTGAAACAACCCAACTCGTATGATCCAATACTAAAACAACAATAAAATAATAAATATAAAACAAATGTCGTTATAAAAGAGTACATATATTCGAGCCGTTGTTTTTCCAAGTGGTACTAATTTATTTTTGGAAAAAATTAGTTAATGGTAGTTTTAGTCAGACACAGATATAAAAGAAAATTTTCTAGATAAGTGGTCTTTCAAAAGCAACATTTAATAATGCACACTAGTCCACAGTCCCCATGTAAATGCACGTAGAAATAAACCTCCATACTTGTTCCAGAATTGAAAGAAAAAATCGGATCTTTAGAAGACACCACGCTCCAGTCACCAAGAGCCAAACAACGTGATCGCGTACAGCCATCGTTGGATCAATTCCATAAGAAGAAATCCTGCAGGTTTCCGTGTTCGAGTCATCCGAGTATATTCAGTGAAACCGATGGATTCTGCGAGACCGTTCCACGTCGAAGATGAACAATTATCGCCGGCAAATCTTTCTCATTTCTGCTCGCGTCTCCGAGATATCCGCCGCCCCGTCCATTCGCATTTCTCATTCTTCTGAAAAGTGAACTGCGAGACGGAGATTCCGGGCGACAATTCAGGATCTCATTTCGTTCTCGTCACGCCTCGAGCCGGTAGAGAGCCCCCCCGGAGCCACGCCACGCCAAGCTATGCCACGCCACATCACTTTCTCCGGATAGGGGGGAGGATTCAGGGATTATGAAAATCTATAAGCGGCGTGCAAGAGTGCCGGATAATCGGTGGCCGTCTCCCGCGTTCTGCTCCCGAGCAAATTATTTCCTGGGAGCCGCAACTCTCCGGGGACCGATAAAGGTCTACGAGTGAGGGGGAGGGGACGATGCTCTCTGTTTCGATGGGGCGAGTATCGCTGACTATGCCGATGATTATCGCGGCACGATCGAGCCTGTCTGTCGCGATACGAGAACGACAGGCTCCCTCGCGGTGCGCCGGTGTTTATTGCGAGCGTACACGGTTATTGTGTCGTGGTTAATAAGAAAATATAGGCGCCGATACCACCGGATCATCGCTCCCCTGGTGATCCCCCACCAACGATTGCGCTTCGTGAATCATATCTCTGCGATGACTGGCGAGACTTTGATTTTTTTTATTGTGGATGATAGGCATATTTGAACTGAAGATTTAACTCTGAACCTACCACGAGGGGTGAAATGACCCATTTTAGATTTTTTATTTGACGATTATTGAGATCGTAAAGCTGTTTTCATGGGAATTGATTGAATACACTTTTGGACTTCAGTATATATTACAGTAAAAATCGCACAAAATATAAATAAATCTGATTCGTTATTTTTATAATACCATACACATTAGTCACTTTTGATGGTAGGTTTAGTATGAAATATGGCAAATCACCCTCAACATGAGAGTGTTAGACGTTAATATTGTAGTCAATGATAGTCAATTCCATGTTTTGAATAAATTAGAATAATGTCTCTGTGAACACTGGCGAGACTCTGATTTGTTTTATTGTGGATGATATGTTACGTGACCATAATGCATATTTGAATTGAAGATTTAACACTAAAACTACCACGAGGGGTCAAGTGACCCATTTTAGATTCGTTATTTGACAATTATTGAAATTGGAAATGTGTTTTCATGGGAATTGATTGAATACATTGTTTGACTCGCACAAAATATATAAATAAATTTGATTTGTGATTTCTATAATACCATACACATTAGTCACTTCTGATGGCTGGTAGGTTTAGTGTTAAAAACGGCAAGTCACCCTCAACATGAGAATGTTAGACGTTAATATTGTAGTCAATGATAGTCGATTCCATATTTTTAATAAATTAGAATAAAGTCTCTTTGAACACTGGCGAGACTCTGATCAGTTTTATTGTGGATTATAGGTCACGTCACCATCGCACAGAGGGATATCTGACCAGAAAAGTCGGAGGAAGAAAGTCGATTTGTAATTTTGCGTAAGCCGTATTATTCTTGTTTTTCAACGTAGTTTAAGGCCTGAAAAATAAGGTTTCAGTATTGTTTTTTTAACATTTGTACTCCAGTGAAGTCTCTACCTCGTCGAAAGGAATTTATCCATCAGCTGCCGCAGATCAACGGAAGTATAGCAGTATAGCAGTGGACTGATGATCTAATATAATTGTGTGGACCTCCCTGTACTGTAATATTACAGAATAGAAGTCTGACGGTGTACCGAGTCTCTCCGAACTAGTCATTATTCGTATTATAAATGTTTAGAATGTAATATACATATGTTAATGTACACGTACGATATACAAACACTTAATGTATAAATTTACAATGAATAAATAAAGACTATGTATTAAAAAGAATATCTGCGTAGTATATTTATTGAACCACTAATTTTTCTCGAACGCCCTACGTGTCGTAGAGTTATACTACTGATTTCTGCAAAAATGTACTAATCATCGAGTTACTGCAGTTCTTCCACTTGAGTTATTCCAGCGTCTGCCTTGTGGTTGAGTTGTACTACTGAATTTAGTGCCACCTCCTTCGGTATCATGTGCTCCTGAT